>CAKAOJ020000024.1:3775000-4130450 GCA_916701645.2 Sebastolobus alascanus | reverse complement strand
TTAAAAATTTTTTGCTATACTATGAGTTTTTTTCATAAAATTTTCGACATACTATACTATGACTTTTTTTTCATGAAATTTTGGTCATACTCTACTATGCCTTTTTTTTCATAAAATTTTCGACATGCTATACTATGACTTTTCTTTCATAAAATTTTCGACATACTATACTATGACTTTTTTTTCATAAAATTTTCGACATACTATGCTATGACTTTTTTTTGTAAAATTTTCGACATACTATACTATGACTTTTTTTCATGAAATTTTTGCAAATACTATAACATGACTGTTTTTGTAAAATTTGACATACTATAGTATGACATTTTTTTCATAAAATTTTCGACATACTATACTATGACTTTTTTTCCATAAAATTTTCGACATACTACACTGACTTTTTTTTTGTAAAATTTTCGACATATTATACTATGACTTTTTTTTCATAAAATTTTCGACATACTACTACTGACTTTTTTTTCATAAAATTTTCGACATGCTATACTATGACTTTTTTTTCAAAAAATTTTCGACATACTATACTATGACTTTTTTTCCATAAAATTTTCGACATACTATACTATGACTTTTTTTCATAACATTTTGACATACTATACTATGACTTTTTTTTCATAAAATTTTGACATGCTATACTATGACTTTTTTTTCATTAAATTTTCGACATACTATACTATGACTTTTTTTTCATAACATTTTGGACATACTATACTATGACTTTTTTTTCATAACATTTTGACATACTATACTATGACTTTTATTTCATAACATCTTTGATATACTATACTTTGACTTTTTTTTTTTAAGATTTTCGACATACTATACTATGACTTTTTTTTGTAAAATTTTCGACATACTATAGTATGACTTTTTTTTCATAAAATTTTCGACATACTATACTATGACTTTTTTTTCATGAAATTTTGGACATACTATACTATGCCTTTTTTTTCATAAAATTTTCGACATGCTATACTATGACTTTTTTTTCAGAAAAATTTTCGACATACTATACTGTGACTTTTTTTTTTAAATTTTCGACATACTATACTATGACTTTTTTTCAATAAATTTTCGACATACTATACTATGACTTTTTTTTCATAAAATTTTCGACATACTATACTATGACTTTTTTTTCATTAAATTTTCGACATACTATACTATGACTTTTTTTTTGTAAAATTTTGGACATACTATAGTATGACTTTTTTTTCGAAAAATTTTCGACATGCTATACTATGACTTTTTTTTCATAAAATTTTCGACATACAATACTATGACTTTTTTTCCATAAAATTTTCGACATACAATACTATGACTTTTTTTTCATAACATTTGACATACTATACTATGACTTTTTTTTCATAACATTTTTGATATACTATACTATGACTTTTTTTTTTTTAATTTTCGACATACTATACTATGACTTTTCTTTTGTACATTTTTTCGACATACTATAGTTTGATTTTTTTTCATAAAATTTTCGACATACTATACTATGACTTTTTTTTCATGAAATTTTGGTCATACTCTACTATGCCTTTTTTTTCATAATATTTTCGACATGCTATACTATGACTTTTCTTTTGTACATTTTTTCGACATACTATGGTTTGATTTTTTTTCATAAAATTTTCGACATACTATACTATGACTTTTTTTCATAAAATTTTCGACATGCTATACTTTGATTTTTTTTTGTAAAATTTTCGACATACTATACTATGACTTTTTTTTCATAAAATTTTTGATATACTATACTATGACTTTTTTTTTTTTAAATTTTCGACATACTATAATATGACTTTTTTTTCATAAAATTTTCGACATACTATACTATGACTTTTTTTTCATAAAATTTTCGACATACTATACTATGACTTTTTTTTCATGAAATTTTGGTCAAACTCTACTATGCCTTTTTTTTCATAAAATTTTCGACATACTATGCTATGACTTTTTTTTTTTAAATTTTCGACATACTATAGTAAGACTTTTTTTTTTTTCATAAAATTTTTGACATGCTATACTATGACTTTTTTTCATAAAATTTTCGAGATACTATAGTATGACTTTTTTTTTGTAAAATTTTGGACATACTATAGTATGACTTTTTTTTCATAAAATTTTCGACATGCTATACTATGACTTTTTTTTCATAAAATTTTCGACATACAATACTATGACTTTTTTTCCATAAAATTTTCGACATACAATACTATGACTTTTTTTTCAGAACATTTTTGATATACTATACTATGACTTTTTTTTTTTTAATTTTCGACATACTATACTATGACTTTTTTTTCATGAAATTTTGGTCATACTCTACTATGCCTTTTTTTTCATAAAATTTTCGACATGCTATACTATGACTTTTCTTTCATAAAATTTTCGACAGACTATACTATGACTTTTTTTTCATAAAATTTTCGACATACTATGCTATGACTTTTTTTTGTAAAATTTTCGACATACTATACTATGACTTTTTTTCATGAAATTTTGGAAATACTATAACATGACTTTTTTTTTGTAAAATTTGACATACTATAGTATGACATTTTTTTCATAAAATTTTCGACATACTATACTATGACTTTTTTTTCATAAAATTTTCGACATACTACACTGACTTTTTTTTTGTAAAATTTTCGACATATTATACTATGACTTTTTTTCCATAAAATTTTCGACATACTACACTGACTTTTTTTTCATAAAATTTTCGACATGCTATACTATGACTTTTTTTTCATAAAATTTTCGACATACAATACTATGACTTTTTTCCATAAAATTTTCGACATACAATACTATGACTTTTTTTTCATAACATTTGACATACTATACTATGACTTTTTTTTCAGAACATTTTTGATATACTATACTATGACTTTTTTTTTTTAAATTTTCGACGTACTATACTATGACTTTTTTTTCATGAAATTTTCGACATACTATGCTATGACTTTTTTTTGTAAAATTTTCGACATACTATACTATGACTTTTTTTCATGAAATTTTGGAAATACTATAACATGACTTTTTTTTTGTAAAATTTGACATACTATAGTATGACATTTTTTTCATAAAATTTTCGACATACTATACTATGACTTTCTTTCCATAAAATTTTCGACATACTACACTGACTTTTTTTTTGTAAAATTTTCGACATATTATAGTATGACTTTTTTTTCATAAAATTTTCGACATACTATACTATGACTTTTTTTTCATAAAATTTTTGATATACTATACTATGACTTTTTTTTTTTTAAATTTTCGACATACTATAATTTGATTTTTTTTCATAAAATTTTCGACATACTATACTATGACTTTTTTCATGAAATTTTGGACATACTATACTATGCCTTTTTTTCATAAAATTTTCGACATGCTATACTATGACTTTTTTTTCATAAAATTTTCGACATACTATACTGTGACTTTTTTTCCATAAAATTTTCGACATACTATACTATGACTTTTTTTTCATAAAATTTTGGACATACTATACTATGACTTTTTTTTCATGAAATTTTGAACATACTATAATATGACTTTTTTTTTGTAAAATTTTCGACATACTATACTATGACTTTTTTTTCATGAAATTTTGGAAATACTATAATATGAATTTTTTTGGAAAATTTGACATACTATAGTATGACATTTTTTTCATAAAATTTTCGACATACTATGCTGTGACTTTTTTTCCATAAAATTTTCGACATACTATACTATGACTTTTTTTTTATAAAATTTTGGACATACTATACTATGACTTTTTTTTCATAAATTTTCGACATACTATAGTAAGACTTTTTTTTTTAATAAAATTTTTGACATGCTATACTATGAATTTTTTTCATAAAATTTTCGACATACTATACTATGACTTTTTTTTTGTAAAATTTTTCGACATACTATACTATGACTTTTTTTTCATAAAATTTTCGACATACTATACTATGACTTTTTTTTCATGAAATGTTGGTCAAACTCTACTATGCCTTTTTTTTCATAAAATTTTCGACATACTATACTATGACTTTTTTTTTGTACAATTTTTCGACATACTATACTATGACTTTTTTTTTTTTAATTTTCGACATACTATACTATGACTTTTTTTTCATGAAATTTTGAACATACTATAATATGACTTTTTTTTTGTAAAATTTTCGACATACTATACTATGACTTTTTTTTCATGAAATTTTGGAAATACTATAATATGACTTTTTTTTGTAAAATTTGACATACTATAGTATGACATTTTTTTCATAAAATTTTCGACATGCTATACTATGACTTTTTTTTCATAAAATTTTCGACATACAATACTATGACTTTTTTTCCATAAAATTTTCGACATACTACACTGACTTTTTTTTTGTAAAATTTTCGACATATTATAGTATGACTTTTTTTTCATAAAATTTTCGACATACTATACTATGACTTTTTTTTCATAAAATTTTTGATATACTATACTATGACTTTTTTTTTTTAAATTTTCGACATACTATAGTTTGATTTTTTTTCATAAAATTTTCGACATACTATACTATGACTTTTTTCATGAAATTTTGGACATACTATACTATGCCTTTTTTTCATAAAATTTTCGACATGCTATACTATGACTTTTTTTTCATAAAATTTTCGACATACTATACTGTGACTTTTTTTCCATAAAATTTTCGACATACTATACTATGACTTTTTTTTCATAAAATTTTGGACATACTATACTATGACTTTTTTTTCATGAAATTTTGAACATACTATAATATGACTTTTTTTTTGTAAAATTTTCGACATACTATACTATGACTTTTTTTTCATGAAATTTTGGAAATACTATAATATGACTTTTTTTTGTAAAATTTGACATACTATAGTATGACATTTTTTTCATAAAATTTTCGACAAACTATACTGTGACTTTTTTTCCATAAAATTTTCGACATACTATACTATGACTTTTTTTTTATAAAATTTTGGACATACTATACTATGACTTTTTTTTCATAAATTTTCGACATACTATAGTAAGACTTTTTTTTTTCATAAAATTTTTGACATGCTATACTATGAATTTTTTTCATAAAATTTTCGACATACTATACTATGACTTTTTTTTTGTACAATTTTTCGACATACTATACTATGACTTTTTTTTCATAAAATTTTCGACATACTATACTATGACTTTTTTTTCATGAAATTTTGGTCAAACTCTACTATGCCTTTTTTTTCATAAAATTTTCGACATACTATACTATGACTTTTTTTTTGTACAATTTTTCGACATACTATACTATGACTTTTTTTTTTAAAATTTTCGACATACTATACTATGACTTTTTTTTCATGAAATTTTGAACATACTATAATATGACTTTTTTTTTGTAAAATTTTCGACATACTATACTATGACTTTTTTTTCATGAAATTTTGGAAATACTATAATATGACTTTTTTTTGTAAAATTTGACATACTATAGTATGACATTTTTTTCATAAAATTTTCAACATACTATACTTTGACTTTTTTTCCATAAAATTTTCGACATACTACACTGACTTTTTTTCTAAAATTTTCGACATATTATAGTATGACTTTTTTTCATAAAATTTTCGACACTATACTTTGATTTTTTTTTTCTTAAAATTTTCTACATACTATAGTAAGACTTTTTTTTTTTTCATAAAATTTGACATACTATACTATGACTTTTTTTTCATAAAATTTTCGACATACTACACTATGACTTTTTTTCAATAAAATTTTCGACATACTATACTATGACTTTTTTTTTCATAAAATTTTCGACATACTAGACTGACTTTTTTTATGTAAAATTTTCGACATATTATAGTATGACTTTTTTTTCATAAAATTTTCGACATACTATACTATGACTTTTTTTTGTAAAATTTTCGACATACTATAGTAAAACTTTTTTTTTTCATAAAATTTCGACATGCTATAATATGACTTTTTTTTCATAAAATTTTGGACATACTATACTATGACTTTTTTTCATAACATATTCGACATACCTTACTATGACTTTTTTTTCACAAAATTTACATACTATACTATGACTTTTTTTTGTAAAATTTTCGACATACTATAGTATGACTTTTTTTTCATAAAATTTTCGACACTATACTTTGATTTTCTTTTGTAAAATTTTCGACATTCTATAGTAAGACTTTTTTTTTTTCATAAAATTTTTGACATGCTATACTATGACTTTTTTTTCATAAAATTTTCGACATACTATACTATGACTTTTTTTTCATAAAATTTTCGACATACTATACTATGACTTTTTTTTTGTAAAATTTTGGACATACTATAGTATGACTTTTTTTTCATGAAATTTTGGAAATACTATAATATGACTTTTTTTTGTAAAATTTGACATACTATAGTATGACATTTTTTTCATAAAATTTTCGACATACTATACTATGAGTTTTTTTCATGAAATTTTGGACATACTATACTATGCCTTTTTTTTCATAAAATTTTCGACATGCTATAGTATGACTTTTTTTTCATAAAATTTTCGACATGCTATACTATGACTTTTCTTTCATAAAATTTTTCGACATACTATACTATGACTTTTTTTTCATAAAATTTTCGACATACTATGCTATGACTTTTTTTTGTAAAATTTTCGACATACTATACTATGACTTTTTTTTCATAAATTTTCGACATACTATACTATGACTTTTTTTTGTAAAATTTTCGACATACTATAGTATGACTTTTTTTTCATAAAATTTTCGACATACTATACTATGACTTTTTTTCATAAAATTTTCGACATACTATAGTATGCCTTTTTTTTCATAAAATTTTCGACATACTATACTATGACTTTTTTTTGTAAAATTTTCGACATACTATAGTATGACTTTTTTTCCATAAAATTTTCGACATACTACACTATGACTTTTTTTTTGTAAAATTTTCGACATATTATAGTATGACTTTTTTTTCATAAAATTTTCGACATACTATACTATGACTTTTTTTTCATAAAATTTTCGACATACTATAATATGACTTTTTTTTCATAAAATTTTCGACATACTATACTATGACTTTTTTTTCATAAAATTTTCGACATACTATACTATGACTTTTTACCAATAAAATTTTCGACATACTATAATATGACTTTTTTTTCATAACATTTGACATACTATACTATGACTTTTTTTTCATAACATTTTCGACATACTATACTTGACTTTTTTTTCATAAATTTTCGACATACTATACTATGACTTTTTTTTTTCATAACATTTTTGACATGCTATACTATGACTTTTTTTTCATAAAATTTTCGACATACTATACTATGACTTTTTTTTCATTAAATTTTCGACATACTATACTATGACTTTTTTTTTGTAAAATTTTGGACATACTATAGTATGACTTTTTTTTCATAAAATTTTCGACATGCTATACTATGACTTTTTTTTCATAAAATTTTCGACAGACAATACTATGACTTTTTTTCTATAAAATTTTCGACATACTATACTATGACTTTTTTTTCATAACATTTGACATACTATACTATGACTTTTATTTCATAACATTTTTGATATACTATACTTTGACTTTTTTTTTTTAAATTTTCGACATACTATACTATGACTTTTTTTTTGTACAATTTTTCGACATACTATAGTATGAGTTTTTTTCATAAAATTTTCGACATACTATACTATGACTTTTTTTTCATTAAATTTTCGACATACTATACTATGACTTTTTTTTTGTAAAATTTTGGACATACTATAGTATGACTTTTTTTTCATAAAATTTTCGACATACTATACTATGACTTTTTTTTTAAAATTTTCGACATACTATACTATGACTTTTTTTTCATAAAATTTTCGACATACTATACTATGACTTTTTTTTCATAAAATTTTCGACATACTATACTATGACTTTTTTTTCATAAAATTTTCGACATACTATACTATGACTTTTTTTTCTTAAATTTTCGACATACTATACTATGACTTTTTTTTCATAAAATTTTCGACATGCTATACTATGACTTTTTTTTCATAAAATTTTCGACATACTATACTATGACTTTTTTTTCATAAAATTTTCGACATACTATACTATGACTTTTTTTTCATAAAATTTTCGACATACTATACTATGATTTTTTTCATAAAATTTTGACATACTATACTATGACTTTTTTCATTAAAATATTCGACATACTATACTATGACTTTTTTTTTGTACAATTTTTCGACATACTATACTATGACTTTTTTTTCACAAAATTTTGACATACTATACTATGACTTTTTTTTCATGAAATTTTGACATACTATACTATGACTTGTTTCATAAAATTTTCGACATACAATACTATGACTTTTTTATGAAATTTTTCGACATATTATACTATGACTTTTTTTTCATAAATTTTCGACATACTATACTATGACTTTTTTTTCATGAAATTTTGGTCATACTATACTATGACTTTTTTTTCATAAAATTTTCGACATACTATACTATGACTTTTTTTCATAAAATTTTCGACATACTATACTATGACATTTTTTCACGGAAATCTTCGACATACTGTACTATGACTTTTTTTTCATGAAAATTTTCGATATACTATACTATGACTTTTTTTTCATAAAATTTTTGATATACTATACTATGACTTTTTATTTCATAAAATTGTCGACATACTATACTATGACTTTTTTTTCATAAAATTTCGACATACTATACTATGACTTTTTTTTCATAAAATTTTCAACATACTATACTATGACTTTTTTTCATAAATTTTCGACATACTATACTATGACTTTTTTTTCATAAAATTTTCGACATACTATACTATGACTTTTTTTTCATAAAATTTTCGACATACTATACTATGACTTTTTTTCATAAAATTTTCGACATACTATACTATGACTTTTTTTTCTGTAAAATTTTCGACATACTATAGTATGACTTTTTTTTCATAAAATTTTCGACATACTATACTATGACTTTTTTTTCATAAAATTTTCGACATACTATACTATGACTTTTTTTTCATAAAATTTTCGACATACTATACTATGACTTTTTTTTCATAAAATTTTCGACATACTATACTATGACTTTTTTTCATAAAATTTTCGACATACTATAGTATGACTTTTTTTTGTAAAATTTTCGACATTATAGTATGACTTTTTTTTCATAAAATTTTCGACATACTATACTATGAGTTTTTTTCATGAAATTTTGGACATACTATACTATGCCTTTTTTTTCATAAAATTTTCGACATGCTATACTATGACTTTTTTTTCATAAAATTTTCGACATACTATACTATGACTTTTTTTTTATAAAATTTTCGACATACTATACTATGACTCTTTTTTTCATGAAATTTTCGACATACTATACTATGACTTTTTTTTCATGAAATTTTGGACATACTATACTATGACTTTTTTTTTGTAAAATTTTGGACATACTATACTATGACTTTTTTTTCATGAAATTTTGAACATACTATAATATGACTTTTTTTTTGTAAAATTTTCGACATACTATACTATGACTTTTTTTTCATGAAATTTTGGAAATATTATAATATGACTTTTTTTTTGTAAAATTTTCGACATACTATACTATGACTTTTTTTTTGTACAATTTTTCGACATACTATAGTATGATTTTTTTTCATAAAATTTTCGACATGTTTTATAAATTTTATACTATATATGACTTTTTTTTCATAAAATTTTGACTACTATACTATGACTTTTTTTCCATAAAATTTTCGACATACTAACTATGACTTTTTTTTCATAAAATTTTCGACATACTATACTATACTTTTTTTTCATAAAATTTTCGGACATACTATACTATGACTTTTTTTTTAAAATTTTCGACATACTATACTATGACTTTTTTTTCATAAATTTTCGACATACTATATATGACTTTTTTTTGTAAAATTTTCGAATACTATACTATGACTTTTTTTTCATGAAATTTTGACATACTTATATGACTTTTTTTTTGTAAAATTTTGAATACTATACTATGACTTTTTTTTTGTAAATTTTCGACATACTATACTATGACTTTTTTTTTTAAAATTTTGACATACTATACTATGACTTTTTTTTCTAAAATTTTACTACATACTATCTTTTTTTTAAAATTTTCGACATATATACTATGACTTTTTTTTCATATAATTTTCGACATACTATGCTATGACTTTTTTTTGTAAAATTTTCGACATACTATACTATGACTTTTTTTCATGAAATTTTGGAAATACTATAACATGACTTTTTTTTTGTAAAATTTGACATACTATAGTATGACATTTTTTTCATAAAATTTTCGACATACTATACTATGACTTTTTTTCCATAAAATTTTCGACATACTACACTGACTTTTTTTTTGTAAAATTTTCGACATATTATAGTATGACTTTTTTTTCATAAAATTTTCGACATACTATACTATGACTTTTTTTTCATAAAATTTTTGATGTACTAAACTATGACTTTTTTTTTTTTAAATTTTCGACATACTATAGTATGATTTTTTTTCATAAAATTTTCGACATACTATACTATGACTTTTTTCATGAAATTTTGGACATACTATACTATGCCTTTTTTTCACAAAATTTTCGACATGCTATACTATGACTTTTTTTTCATAAAATTTTCGACATACTATACTGTGACTTTTTTTCCATAAAATTTTCGACATACTATACTATGACTTTTTTTTCATAAATTTTTCGACATACTATACTATGACTTTTTTTTCATGAAATTTTGGACATACTATACTATGACTTTTTTTTTGTAAAATTTTGGACATACTATACTATGACTTTTTTTTCATGAAATTTTGAACATACTATAATATGACTTTTTTTTTGTAAAATTTTCGACATACTATACTATGACTTTTTTTTCATGAAATTTTGGAAATATTATAATATGACTTTTTTTTTGTAAAATTTGACATACTATAGTATGACATTTTTTTCATAAAATTTTCAACATACTATACTTTGACTTTTTTTCCATAAAATTTTCGACATACTACACTGACTTTTTTTGTAAAATTTTCGACATATTATAGTATGACTTTTTTTTCATAAAATTTTCGACATACTATACTATGACTTTTTTTTCATGAAATTTTGGACATACTATACTATAACTTTTTTTCATAACATTTTCGACATACCTTACTATGACTTTTTTTCACAAAATTTTGGACATACTATACAATGACTTTTTTTTGTAAAATTTTCGACATACTATAGTGTGACTTTTTTTTCATAAAATTTTCGACACACCATACCTTGATTTTTTTTTGTAAAATTTTCGACATACTATAGTAAGACTTTTTTTTTTTCATAAAATTTTTGACATGCTATACTATGACTTTTTTTTCATAAAATTTTCGACATACTATACTATGACTTTTTTTTCATTAAATTTTCGACATACTATACTATGATTTTTTTTTTGTAAAATTTTGGACATACTATAGTATGACTTTTTTTTCATAAAATTTTCGACATGCTATACTATGACTTCTTTTTCATAAAATTTTCGACAGACAATACTATGACTTTTTTTCCATAAAAGTTTCGACATACTATACTATGACTTTTTTTCATAACATTTGACATACTATACTATGACTTTTATTTCATAAAATTTTCGACATACTATACTATGACTTTTTTTTCATGAAATTTTGGTCATACTCTACAATGCCTTTTTTTTCATAAAATTTTCGACATGCTATACTATGACTTTTTTTTCATAAAATTTTCGACATACTATGCTATGATTTTTTTTTTTTAAATTTTCGACATACTATAGTAAGACTTTTTTTTTTTTCATAAAATTTTTGACATGCTATACTATGACTTTTTTTTCATAAAATTTTCGACATACTATAGTATGCCTTTTTTCGACATACTATACCATGACTTTTTTTAAAAAATTTTCGACATACTATAGTATGACTTTTTTTCGACATACTATACTCTTACTTTTTTCGACATACTATACCATGACTTTTTTTCGACATACTATACTATGACTTATTTATTTTTTTCGACATACTATACTATGACTTTTTTCTTCTTTTTTTTTGACATACTATAGTATGACTTTTTAGATTTTTTCTACATACTATGCTATGACTTTTTTTCGACATACTACACTATGACTTTTTTTTCAACATACTATACTTTGACTTTTTTTCGACATACTATAGTATTACTTTTTTGCGACATACTATGCTATGACTTTTTTTGATTTTTTCGACATACTGTAATAAGACTTTTTTTTATTTTTTCAACATACTACACTGACTTTTTCGACATACTATACCATGACTTTTTTTTGACATACTATACTATGACTTTTTTATTTTTTTCGACATACTACACTATGATTTCTTTTCGACATACTATATTATGATTTTTTTTTCCTTTTTTCGACATACTATGCTATGACTTTTTCGAAATACTATACTATGACTATTTTATATTTTTCGACATACTATACCATGACTTTTTATCGACATACTATACTATGACTTTTATTTCATAACATTTTTGATATACTATACTTTGACTTTTTTTTTTTTAATTTTCGACATACTATACTATGACTTTTTTTTCATGAAATTTTGGAAATACTATAATATGACTTTTTTTTTGTAAAATTTGACATACTATAGTATTACATTTTTTTCATAAAATTTTCAACATACTATACTTTGACTTTTTTCCATAAAATTTTCGACATACTACACTATGACTTTTTTTGTAACCTTTCGACATATTATAGTATGACTTTTTTTTCATAAAATTTTCGACATACTATACTATGACTTTTTTTTTGTAAAATTTTCGACATACTATAGTATGACTTTTTTTTCATAAAATTTTCGACACACTATACTTTGATTTTTTTTTTGTAAAATTTTCTACATACTATAGTAAGACTTTTTTTTTCTTCATAAAATTTGACATACTATACTATGACTTTTTTTTCATAAAATTTTCGACATACTACACTGACTTTTTTTCCATAAAATTTTCGACATAGTATACTATGACTTTTTTTTCATAAAATTTTCGACATACTAGACTGACTTTTTTTATGTAAAATTTTCGACATATTATAGTATGACTTTTTTTTCATAAAATTTTCGACATACTATACTATGACTTTTTTTTCATTAAATTTTCGACATACTATACTATGACTTTTTTTTTTTAATTTTTTTGACATTCTATAGTATGACTTTTTTTCGACATACTATACCATGACTTTTTTTTGACATACTATACTATGACTTTTTTATTTTTTTCGACATACTACACTATGATTTCTTTTCGACATACTATATTATGATTTTTTTTTCCTTTTTTCGACATACTATGCTATGACTTTTTCGAAATACTATACTATGACTATTTTATATTTTTCGACATACTATACCATGACTTTTTATCGACATACTATACTATGACTTTTATTTCATAACATTTTTGATATACTATACTTTGACTTTTTTTTTTTTAATTTTCGACATACTATACTATGACTTTTTTTTCATGAAATTTTGGAAATACTATAATATGACTTTTTTTTTGTAAAATTTGACATACTATAGTATTACATTTTTTTCATAAAATTTTCAACATACTATACTTTGACTTTTTTCCATAAAATTTTCGACATACTACACTATGACTTTTTTTGTAACCTTTCGACATATTATAGTATGACTTTTTTTTCATAAAATTTTCGACATACTATACTATGACTTTTTTTTTGTAAAATTTTCGACATACTATAGTATGACTTTTTTTTCATAAAATTTTCGACACACTATACTTTGATTTTTTTTTTGTAAAATTTTCTACATACTATAGTAAGACTTTTTTTTTCTTCATAAAATTTGACATACTATACTATGACTTTTTTTTCATAAAATTTTCGACATACTACACTGACTTTTTTTCCATAAAATTTTCGACATAGTATACTATGACTTTTTTTTCATAAAATTTTCGACATACTAGACTGACTTTTTTTATGTAAAATTTTCGACATATTATAGTATGACTTTTTTTTCATAAAATTTTCGACATACTAAACTATGACTTTTTTTTCATTAAATTTTCGACATACTATACTATGACTTTTTTTCCATAAAATTTTCGACATACTATACTATGACTTTTTTTTCATAACATTTGACATACTATGACTTTTATTTCATAACATTTTTGATATACTATACTTTGACTTTTTTTTTTTAAATTTTCGACATACTATAGCATGACATTTTTTTTATAACATTTTCGACATACTATACTATGACTTTTTTTTTGTAAAATTTTCGACATACTATAGTAAGACTTTTTTTTTCATAAAATTTTCAACATGCTATACTATGACTTATTTATCATAAAATTTTCGACATACTATACTATGACTTTTTCGAAATACTATACTATGACTATTTTATATTTTTCGACATACTATACCATGACTTTTTTTCGACATACTATACTATGACTTTTATTTCATAACATTTTTGATATACTATACTTTGACTTTTTTTTTTTTAATTTTCGACATACTATACTATGACTTTTTTTTTGTACAATTTTTCGACATACTATAGTATGATTTTTTTTCATAAAATTTTCGACATACTATACTATGACTTTTTTTTCATGAAATTTTGGTCATACTCTACTATGCCTTTTTTTTCATAAAATTTTCGACATGCTATACTATGACTTTTTTTTCATAAAATTTTCGACATACTATGCTATGACTTTTTTTTTTAAATTTTCGACATACTATAGTAAGACTTTTTTTTTTTTCATAAAATTTTTGACATGCTATACTATGACTTTTTTTTCATAAAATTTTCGACATACTATACTATGACTTTTTTTTCATTAAATTTTCGACATACTATACTATGACTTTTTTTTTGTAAAATTTTGGACATACTATAGTATGACTTTTTTCATAAAATTTTCGACATACTATACTATGACTTCTTTTTCATGAAATTTTGGACATACTATACTATGACTTTTTATTTTTTTCGACACACTATACTACGACTTTTTTTTTTTCATTTTTTTTACATACTATAGTATGACCTTTTTTCGACATACTATGCTATGACTTTTTTTGATTTTTTCGACATACTATAGTATGATTTCTTTTCGACATACTATATTATGATTTTTTTTTCCTTTTTTCGACATACTGTGCTATGACTTTTTCGAAATACTATACTATGACTATTTTATATTTTTCGACATACTATACCATGACTTTTTTTTTGACATACTATACTATGACTTTCTTATTTTTTTCGACATACTATACCATGACTTTTTTTTTTATCTTTTCGGCATACTATAGTATGCCTTTTTTCGACATACTATACCATGACTTTTTTTTAAAAATTTTCGACATACTATAGTATGACTTTTTTTCGACTTACTATACTATGACTTTTTTCGACATACTATACCATGACTTTTTTTCGACATACTATACTATGACTTATTTATTTTTTTCGACATACTATACTATGACTTTTTTCTTCTTTTTTTTTGACATACTATAGTATTACTTTTTTTCGACATACTATGCTATGACTTTTTAGATTTTTTCGACATACTATGCTATGACTTATTTATTTTTTTCGACATACTATACTATGACTTTTTTCTTCTTTTTTTTTGACATACTATAGTATGACTTTTTTTCGACATACTATGCTATGACTTTTTAGATTTTTTCGACATACTATGCTATGACTTTTTTTCGACATACTACACTATGACTTTTTTTTCAACATACTATACTTTGACTTTTTTATTTTTTTCGACATACTATAGTATTACTTTTTTTCGACATACTATGCTATGACTTTTTTTGATTTTTTCGACAAACTGTAATAAGACTTTTTTATTTTTTCAACATACTACACTGACTTTTTCGACATACTATACTATGACTTTTTTTTTAAAATTTTTTTGACATTCTATAGTATGACTTTTTTTCGACATACTATACCATGACTTTTTTTCGACATACTATACTATGACTTTTTTATTTTTTTCGACATACTACACTATGATTTTTTTTCGACATACTATATTATGATTTTTTTTCCTTTTTCGACATACTATGCTATGACTTTTTTTTCAACTTACTATTCTATGACTATTTTCCGACGTACTAAAATATGACTTTTTTTAATTTTTTTGACATACTACACTGACTTTTTCGACATACTATACTATGACTTTTTTATTTTTTTCGACATACTATACTATGACTTTTTTTTTTTCATTTTATTGACATACTATAGTATGACTTTTTTTCGACATACTATGCTATGACTTTTTTTGATTTTTTCGACATACTATATTATGATTTTTTTCTCCTTTTTTCGACATACTATGCTATGACTTTTTCGAAATACTATACTATGACTATTTTATATTTTTCGACATACTATACCATGACTTTTTTTCGACATACTATACTACTACTTTTTTATTTTTTTTGACATACTATACCATGACTTTTTTTTTTATTTTTTCGACATACTATAGTATGCCTTTTTTCGACATACTATACCATGACTTTTTTTAAAACATTTTCGACATACTATAGTATGACTTTTTTTCGACATACTATACTATGACTTTTTTATTTTTTTTCGACATACTATACTATGACTTTTTTATTTTTTTCGACATACTATACTATGACTTTTTTTTTTTTCATTTTTTTGACATACTATAGTATGACTTTTTTTCGACATACTATGCTATGACTTTTTTTGATTTTTTCGACATACTATACCATGACTTTTTTTTATTTTTTCGACATACTATAGTATGCCTTTTTTCGACATACTATACCATGACTTTTTTTTTTTATTTTTCAACATACTATAGTATGACTTTTTTTCGACATACTATACTATGACTTTTTTTCGACATACTATACCATGACTTTTTTTCGACATACTATATTATGACTTATTTATTTTTTTCGACATACTACACTATGACTTTTTTTTTTAATTTTTCGACATACTATAGTATGCCTTTTTTCGACATACTATACCATGACTTTTTTTAAAACATTTTCGACATACTATAGTATGACTTTTTTTCGACATACTATACTATGACTTTTTTATTTTTTTCGACATACTATACTATGACTTTTTTATTTTTTTCGACATACTATACTATGACTTTTTTTTTTTTCATTTTTTTGACATACTATAGTATGACTTTTTTTCGACATACTATGCTATGACTTTTTTTGATTTTTTCGACATACTATACCATGACTTTTTTTTATTTTTTCGACATACTATAGTATGACTTTTTCGACATACTATACTATGACTATTTTATTTTTTTCGACATACTATACAATGACTTTTTTTTTTAATTTTTTTGACATTCTATAGTATGACTTTTTTTCGACATACTATACCATGACTTTTTTTCGACATACTATACTATGACTTTTTTATTTTTTTCGACATACTACACTGATTTTTTTTCGACATACTATATTATGATTTTTTTTCCTTTTTCGACTTACTATACCATGACTTTTTTTTTTATTTTTTCGACATACTATAGTATGCCTTTTTTCGACATACTATACCATGACTTTTTTTTTTAATTTTTCGACATACTATAGTATGACTTTTTTTTCGACATACTATACTCTGACTTTTTTCGACATACTATACCATGACTTTTTTTCGACATACTATACTATGACTTATTTATTTTTTTCGACATACTATACTATGACTTTTTTTTTTATTTTTTTTGACATACTATAGTATGCCTTTTTTTCGACATACTATGCTATGACTTTTTTTTGACATACTATACTATGATTTTTTTATTTTTTTTCGACATACTATACCATGACTTTTTTTTTTTTTTTTTTGACATACTATAGTATGACTTTTTTTCGACATACTATGCTATGACTTTTTAGAGTTTTTCGACATACTATACTATGATTTTTTTTCGACATACTATACCATGACTTTTTTTTCAACATACTATACTATGACTTTTTTCCGACATACTATAATATGACTTTTTTTTTTTTTAATTTTTTTGACATACTATAGTATGACTTTATTTCGACATACTATGCTATGACTTTTTTTGATTTTTTCGACATACTATACTATGATTTGTTTTCGACATACTACACCATGATTTTTTTACGACATACTATATTATGATTTTTTTTTCCTTTTTCGACATAGTATGCTATGACTTTTTTTCGACATACTATACTATGACTTTTTTTCAACATACTATACTATGACTTTTTTTTCAACATACTATAATATGACTTTTTTTTTTTTTTCGACATACTACATTATGACTTTTTCGACATACTATACTATGACTATTTTATTTTTTTCGACATACTATACTATGACTTTTTTTTTTAAAATTTTTTTACATATTATAGTATGACTTTTTTTCGACATACTATGCTATGACTTTTTTAGATTTTTTCGACATACTATACTATGATTTTTTTTCGGCATACTACACTATGATTGTTTTTCGACATACTATATTATGAGTTTTTT
The DNA here is from genome assembly GCA_916701645.2 of Sebastolobus alascanus. Lineage (NCBI taxonomy): Eukaryota > Metazoa > Chordata > Actinopteri > Perciformes > Sebastidae > Sebastolobus > Sebastolobus alascanus. Next base: position 4,111,609 of record CAKAOJ020000024.1, on the reverse strand, counting down.
TTCCTTTTTTCGACATACTATACTATGACTTTTTTCAACATACTACACTGACTTTTTTTTCGACATAGTATAATATGACTTTTATATTTTCGACATACTACACTATGACTTTTTCGACATACTATACTATGACTTATTTTTGACATACTGTGCTATGACTTTTTCTAATTTTTTCGACACTATACATGACTTTTTCTCGACATACCATACTATGAATTTTTAATTTTTTTGACATACTATACTATCACTTTTTCTTCAACATACTATACTATGGCTTTTTTTCGACATACTATGACTTTTATTCAACATATTATACTGACTTTTTTTCAACTTACTATACTATGACTTTTTTTCGACATACTATACTATGACTTTTATAAAAGCTTATACTATATTTCAACTTTTTTAGCAAACTATACTATGACATTTTTTAGGGTGTACTATCATATGACTATTTGATATTTTGATTTTTTTTGGCATACTATACCATGACTTACTATAAAATTTTTCATGTAATACTATGCTATAGCTTTTTTTATGACATTTCATGACATATTATACTAGAACATTTTTATGACATACTATATTCTGACTATTTAATTCATCTCTGCATGCTATAGTCAGTTTACATTTTCGGTCCTTCAGTGCTACGTTACATGTTTCGTTGTTCTAATTTTTGTCGGTCTATCCAATTGCGTCCAGAGGCATTTTGGTCTATGTCCGTTCATAATGCCCTTTGGGAATTGAAAATTAACTGAGAGGTTCCAGACTACCGGTAATTCACATTTGTGATGTGGTCTAGCAATGTCAGGGTAGAAAGTATATGCCTGCTTGTAAAATATGAACACTACTATAAATTAAATTACCCAATAATATACAAATTATTTAAGGTCTGCAGTAATAATAACACAATACTATATGTTATAGCACAGTAAAGGGCCATTCTACATAAGGAGTACCTGTGATTACAGTTTTTAAATACAGTACGAGTCATTTTGAATGCAGTATTTTTATTGTTTTGTTTTGCTACTTTTACTTCAGAAATTATATCAATCCCTGTTCCAACACTGATAATTGGTTGCTGGACTTCAGCATGTGTACTAATACTAATACAAATATGCTGCCCATATTTTCAGCTCTGACCAACACATCTGCTTAATGATTGAACTGCAGATACAATGTGGCTATAAAAAGTAAAAAATATCTTGAAGTACAGAGTTTGTCATGTTTGATCACTTGATAACTACAGTATATTAATCACACGGTTTGGTAGATTTTTTTTTTTTTAAAACAGTTCCTGTGTCCAGTGATGTTTTTGTTTCATACACTTCATAGGATTCTCAAATCAACATCCATTGATACTTTTGACCCTTTTATTCATATCAGTATTGTAATGACTGTATTTTATGTTTCTTATAGAATTTAGAAAGCCTTTTTTCATCTGCCAATCAAAGCATTATGAACATTATGAAAAATGTAACAAACTTTACTTTGTAAACACAAGTTGAATGGAATAAAGTCCTTTAACTTGTGCTTGTGTGTGTTTTATTGAACCCGTTGGGTGAAATCAATAGTGTGTGAGCTTGAGTGATTCCTTCTATAAATGATTCCTGCCTGCTGCATTAATCCCTGCTCTGCAGCCTTGAGAGTGGCCCTCTCTGCCAGCCCTCACTTATTAAAAGACTATTTCTCCCAGCAAGAATCCAAATCATTATTCTGCTCTATATAAAGCTTAATTCTGATGCTTCGTTTTGAAAATGGAGGCCGTGCCCCACTGTGGACTCACAACACACAACCCTTGAAACACAGGGTGGGAAACCCCAGGGGAGCCAACTCTTAAAAGTACGGACTTGTATTTGATCTCCTCTCCTTCTTTCACTCTTGCACTTTGAATTACAAATTCCATTCAATTAATTTTACATTTTTGCTCCATTTCCCTTTTCTTGGGCGTGTTAATTAAAAGCGGGGAGCCATATTCAGAGCGGCTGTAATTAGATCTCGGCGAGACATTAAACAGAGCAGCAGGGCATGAATCACCACGCTTTAAAGGTTCATTTTTCTTTTTTCTCGCTGACAGACGTGCGTGGCATGTGCCAATCAAATCACAGGAGCACACATACAGTCCTGTGGCTGTCATATTATAGATCTACTTTAATATAGTCACGCAGACACAGACACAGACACACAATACATACAAAATACTGAACAAGAATTCATTAAATACACCTTCTTCAATGGCTGACATTTATCTTTGCTGACTCAAACACACACACAGTATAGTACATGCTGCAACCTCCACTGGCTCAATGACACACACGCACGCACGCACGCACGCACGCACACAATTATTAATACCACAGTGTAAAGAAAACCCCATTATATTTAGAAGTTGAGCATTCAAAATTGTACTTTTTATTCATTTTGCATTAGTATTATAAGCAAAATGTACACAAACTACCAAGTACTTATTATGGTGAATGGCCTCTTTCAGAGTGTTATAGTATTATGCATATTTTGTTATTGGATTATTACTGATGTATTGACATGCAAGCGTTTTAACGTTATAAAGTATCTGGTGGAGGTGCAGGTAACTGTAACTATTTGAAATACTACTACAAATAAACACTATACTATAAATAATACTACATAAATATTTTACACGTGCATTTGGCTGAGTGTTGTCTTGTGTAGTCTTTTTTATGGGCGTTTTTGTAGATAACAGAGGTTTATTTTAGTGTTAGAGACAATTGTTTTTTTCGTGTTCCATGTTCTTCCACTAGGTCACACTAGGACAAAAACAATCAATCAAAGAAAGAAAGATCGGACACAAATGTCAACTTCAGGACGCTGCAGACAAAAAAAATCCAAAAACAAACTTTATAACGTACTGAATTTCTGAGGCCTGAGTCTGAAACACTGACAAAATGACAACATGAAGTAAAAGGCTGCAGACCTGTCAGTGCTTTCTATGAATTTGAAAACTGGGTAGGGGATTCAGAAGTCTGGATTCTGTCTACTGCGATACTTGAAATGATCCTGACTGAAACACAACAATACACAGAGTCTCTTGTGGGCTAGACTTGATGGAGGCCTCAGCAGACATTCATCCAGGTGTAGAAGTATGTGCGATTAAGACATAAAACAGTGGAGAGAGCCTGTACTGGTCTAAATGGGTTAACTGAGACTCGGTTGAGGGTAGGGTGGTTGATGGGTTAATGGCGGTAATGGCTCTGAGGTTTGGTGGGGTCCAAAAACACCGCACGCACTTTCTAATGAGCATTTTCAAAACGAGGCATCAGAGTTATGCTTTATACCGAGCTCTTTCTAATGAGACTGGCATCCATTGGGAATATGTGCTCCAATCATCTCCTCTTAAGGGGTAAAGCTAGAGGATTTTATGTTTTTAAGGAAGGAACTCAACTGAGAAATTGTTTCTCCTGTGTCCTTGGCTCTTGAAAACACGTTGTTCCCCTCACCATATAAAGGAAGGAAGGATTTATCAATGAGCCTGTAGCTAATTTTGGACACGAAAAAAGATTTTAAAAAATATAGGATGGAGGTGTTAAATTACTGCTGATGATATTACTGCTTATATTAAAAATGAATATAGAGAAATGTGTGTCGCTCCAGTATTTTTGGATAAGGTTGTAGAGCCATAAAAGTACCTTCATGAGAGAAAGATTTAAAAATATGAGGAAACTTTTTTCCAGAGGCAAACTGGAGATTATATTTTCCATCAAAATGTTGATTAATCTGCAGGACTAAACAACCAGATCACGTTGCCATACAGACTTCAAAGAATTATTAGAAGACTGACAGTCATATGATAATATGGTTTATACTGTATATCTGTAATCTTGCCTTTAAGCGCTTTTAGTAAAGCTTCAATCCTTGCAGTCCTAGGCTAAAAAAGAAAATTGTGTTTTTGTGCTATTTGCATTTATCTGCCTCTCAAAGTATCTCATTAGTATATGCGATGTGTATAACTGCATTTGAGATTTATGATTGTTTATATACACTAAATGTAGGTTAGACCAGAAAATTGTGTTTACAAAATGCATTTAATCAGAATATAATATGATAACTCATTACAGAGCAGTAATCCAACTGATCAGGGACGTGATCTGGGAAGTTTTTGGTGAAACTGACAGCAACTATGGGCTTACAACAGCATCAGAACCAATGAATAATGCAGGCAAATATTGATAAAGTGCAACAACAAACCTTTACTGAACTTTCACTCAAGATTAAACCGTGTCACTGACTTCACGGGCCAATATGTAGAATGTGAAATGTTTATAAAAGCATCATGACCAATAAAGAACACCAGCAAATAGTTCATCTCTCACTAAATCTTTGCGGCCTCTTCCCCCATTAATGAGAATGGGACACAACTAAACTTCAATATATACATGCTGCTTGGTCACCATAATAACATGTAAGGAGGAGTGACAAACAAGCATGAAAGCTCATTTTGCTCATAAGGATCAGCGCTATTGATATCTTGACTGATACACCAATAGTTCATGAACAAGCCTCAGCTAAACAGTAGGTGGGAGACAGGCATCCCACTGGGACTGATGGTCAATGAATAAAAAATCTAAAGCAAGGAATCTCTGTCTGTATGTCCTTCGCATATCTCGAGAACCACTCATTTGGTTGACTTCACACTTGGAAGGGGTATTGCTCAGGACCCAAGGGAATGCAGTGTCGCACGTGGTGCAATTTGGCCAGATGGTGGCGCTCTAACATTGCACTTTACATTTTGGCCTATAACTTTTGAACTGAAAGTCTCTCTTTTTCCCTGGATATTATGGGTCCAGACGAATCTGTGTATATGTGCCACGCCCATTCTCTTCTAGACTGATTTTCCAAAATTTTTAATTTTGTCGAAAACTCATTTTTTGCTACTCCTCCTACACATTTTGAGCAATCATCACCAAATTTGGTACAGAACATCTCTGGAAATGCTGTGGGCAGAACTTAAATCCCCCAAAAAGGTCATATCTCCTGAATGCTTTGTGCTATTGCAACCACATTTGGTGGACATGTGTGGATATGATGTCTGAGTAACCATGGCAAGTTTGGTGCCATTTGGCACATAGGTTGCGCTGTAGCAGCATCATCTATCTATAAAGGAAGTATTCTCTGTCCGTCCGTCTAAGTAGGCCTACGTATGTATGACTGCCTTTCGCGTATCTCGAGAACTGTTCAATCAACTTCACACTTGGCAGATACAAGCAGCCATACCGCGGTTCTCGACAACACTGCAGGCAGAACTCCCGGGGGCCAAGCAATCAGTCCGCTCCTGACGGGCACGCGCTCCGAACGGTCACTGCACTACTACAGAAAATTACAGCTATGAAAAAAAAACAACAACAAACACAAAGAAGTACAAAAGTACTCAGGTTAATGCCAACATCGCCATCCCTTGTCACCAGAACCGTATAAAGAAAGCAGAAATACTTCTGGCATGTATCTGACAGATTGGGGCAACAGAGTTTTCACTTCTACAGCAACGCTGAGAAATGGTGTTCCTGTTGTTTCTGTGTTTGTTCGGCCTGCAGAGGTCTGTTCATCCAGAGTACGTGCATGTGTTTACAAGTACATATATATAGTGCGAATATCGGAAATAAGTTTCAAATCAACTTGTTCGGTTGACATAATATACTGAGAAATAGTTGCACAGGGAGCAAGCAGGGACAGCAGGAAATAACCAAGCTGCACTGTGAGTGCAAACTGGGACAGTGTCAACTCAGAAGTTGCATTGCATCCAGTCAGTGATTCTGAATTCATACATTCGTAAAGGCATCAACAAATAGCTTGGAGAAAGTTTTATGTACTTTTATTCCTGACTTAAACTTTTATAGATTTGTCATAGTGCAAAGACTCAAAGTCTAGCATTCAGCTAGTCATGTGCTTTAGAATAAATATAAAGAATCAATCACATGTTGTTTTAGTGGAACACTTAAAGAGAACTTTAAAGCCGCAGTTATCCCTGTATGGCCCTGTATGGCCCTGCAGAGCAAAACTAAACCATTATAAAGACAACAGCGAGACAGACGATTAGGAACATTGACAAGTATTGTAGACCTGACTGACTGCTCTGAACTACAGGACTTAAAGTTTGGAAGAGACCCGTCATGGTCTGCAGCTCAGGGCCCCATTAACCAGCACCATCTTTCTTCTGCACTCTGCTGTGACACTGCCAGTGCCAACACTATATAAAACTTACTTAAAGGGGCCATATGTAAGAATCAGAAATTGCTTGTTCACAGCGACACCTGTGGCCGCAGTGTCAACGAAAGTCAGCGTCCTGTTGCTCGCGCTCGCGCTACATTGACATGAACGAGCACCGGTCTAAACAGTGAGGCGACACACGTCAGCTAACACACAATATCACTCTATATTTCACCTGCTTGGCAGTAATGTTAGCTGACCAGACGAAGGTCTCTCCATGGATCAATGCTGATTCTAGTGCTGGCTTTTCCTGTCTCAGCCTGCCGACCGCGGAGGGAACGGGGGGGGGGGAGACACCGACACCCGGTCGGGGGGGGGGGGGGGAGACACCCGGTCAGGACGATAACATAACTCGCTGTGGAGCCCCGTCACTTCACAAGACACGGGAAACCTCTGTTGGTCTGGAGGAGCGGCAGCATTTATTTCTGCAAAAACGTCCACTGTACATTCACTAGATATTCTCAGAGCTAAACTAACTCTTCTGCAGTGTGCGCGCGTGCACGTGGAGTTGGAGCGAGCCGAGCGGGTGAGAACGAGCGCGGTGTGCAAGCAGACAGCGGGCAGCAATGAATTTCTGTAAGTGAAGAGAAACAGAGCAGTAGAGTGGAGAATATATAACCCAACATCACACCAAAGCGTGTCATAGACCCACCTCTCCATTAGAGGATTAGAGGCGTGTCAGTGTTACGTTTTTCTTTGCTGAGGCGTGTGTATTACACACGTCTATGAAAGTGCAGTAACAGCTTGGGGCAACAAAACCACTTAGTTGGGTTTAGGAAAGACGTCATGGTTGGCCTTGAAATAAGTACGTAAACTAAGTAAAATACGTCTGCAACATAAGTACGGAAAACATGTCACAAACGTCACTAACGTAACTCGAACACCGGTCTCCTGGTTGAAAGTCCTGTGTATGTTGTCCCCTCCCGACCGTCATAAGAAGTCTTTCTAATTTTTTATTCTACGTCACAAGCTCTGGGCATAGCATATTTATGCAGATGCACTTACATTGCAGTCAGTACAGACTGACCTACAACGGACAAGCCTTAAGGCTGGCCCACACTAAAAGATTTTTCAAATCTTAACAGATGAACACATGACATGTTATGTTAAATTTAACAGTTTTGTTCCTATAGTGTGTGGAGAGCAACGATTTGGCCAAAACAGCACAACACACACTAACAGATTCCATTCATAAACAACAAGAGTCCCGACTAAAAAAAATGGAAATCTTGCAAAATATCTCGCGATCAAAGGTGACTTTAGTGTAAACAAACATGGTGGACGACGGGCAGGAAGAATTAGCGATGTTAGTTTTTGCACTACTTTGTACTGAAAATTCACGAAGGATGGATGGATGAAGTCATGGAGACACGTTAAATAAACACGTGTTGTTGCCACAAATCAACAAGTTGGTCCTCCATTTCTAATGTCCATCTTACTTTATGCTTCGTGTTTTGCATTAGCCACAGCTGCCATGATGGCAGTCGTTGTCCTTCCTTCTTCAGTTAGCTTGGTTTTCAATTGGCTATCGTTCTTTCCCACGTGACTGCGTCATCGGCCGTCCTCGGGGTTCCCCACACACAACAGGGTATCCTATCGTAAATATTGAACATGTTTAATATTTACGATTTGAAATCGGTGCGGCCAGGATGGACTTCTGAGCCAATGGGGGAATGTAAAAAACACTCTTAGCATCACAGGAATATCTGGAAGATAATCTTTAGAACCATCAAAACAATCAGGGCTTTGCTGATGATTGTCGGGGGAATCTGGCTCTGGCTGTGTACCCGACATAAAGCAAGAACGGCGTTCTTATTGCACACTTTTCCTTGCGCATTATGGTGTCATTCACACGCCCTTTCGTGTGACCGGACTGGAGTATGACATGACTCTATTGTTGTACTCATGGAAATGTACAATTATACATTAAACATTATACCGAATTTACCATGATGGGTAAATAAGGTAAAAAAAATAGGTATTTCCAGCCACCTCACTGATTTTTCAGACTTAATTTAACATTTTAGTTAAATTACATAATCAGACCCCACGAGGGTCACCCGTATTTGATCAACACGGGTGCATGTAAACTAACATCAGATTATTTAATCACAGACTACAGTTTTTTTGTTTTTGTTAACCAGGCTGATTTTTTTTTTCTAATTGACCATTTTCAGCCTTTCAGTAAAGATGGCAAAAAGGCCGTGACCAGAAGTCGAACAAAGCCAGATATTTTACACTTTGTCTGTACAATCCCCCCACTCTTTTGTTCACAGCGTCTCTGCACCATCAAAGAAGTTAATTGCCTCGTACGGGCTCATCCTGCATTGATCATACAGAAACCATGATACACATCCAATTAGCATGTCAATTAACAGAGCTTTATCAGGGCTTCAGAGGGATCCAGAGTCTGTCGCAGACACTTCATCTGCAGCCTCATGAGAATGAGATATCTGCAGGTATGTTGTTTGACAAGATTAATGACTTTAATCTACAGATCTGGACCAGGACAGATGGTGGAGAACAATAGAGCCTCATAAAGAAGACTCCAGCTCAATGTATGGATGAGCAGACAAAGATATACAGGCATTAGTCTCACTCCCCATCTGTGTGCTCATGATCTCTGTCATATGTGAAGTCAAGATGAAAACACAGACACACTGCAGCATTAAATCATTTGATATCAACATCAAACGTATAGCAGTGTTCAAGCACTTAAATTTTTATCACATAAATAATGTCTTATTTTGGATCTCTGAGGGTTTCTTATGTTTTTCCATTCTTACCCACATCAAAAGGGAAGATACAGCAGCAGCAGCTTAGAACTGCAGATCTAGACCAAACCCATAGGAACAGCTGTTGGCTGATTTTGGCCACACTGTATTTCAGGATCACGATACCCACTGGCCCAAAAATACTTTTTCCCCACACACAATCATTACAGAAGGTCTGGCTATATAACGATGAAAAACATTTTTCAGAGTGACTTAAACACCTCCTCACAAGCTCTCATCTAGCTAGTCAGTGAACAACTCTCATAGGAAAGAATGTAGCACCATCTTGGAACACGGTATTCGGTTTTTCTTAAAATATCCACAATGTAGCATAGACAAAAGAAGTGGACGTAGTCATCGTGACGTCACCCACTGGTTTGTGGAATCGGTTTTGAAGCCTTGAGTTTGTCATTTTGGCCGTCGCCATCTTGGTTGTTTCAAGTGACACCAGACGGTGGAGCTAAGTACAACCGAACGCTTAATAAGACATTTTTAGGCAATCAAAATAGTCATTATTAACTTTCATGGACTGAAAACACACTGTGAAACGGTTAAAGTTCTAAGACGAAAACACGGCTAAACTCCCAGACCGGACAACGCCGTGGTAGCGACCTGTCAATCACAAAGTAGCCACGCCCTAAAGCATCCACTGCTTTATGGTCTATTTGACTCTAAATGGGACCATAATTTACTAAATGAACATCATGCTGTATTGAAGAAGACTTGAAACTAGCAATTTTTCTTGCAACCAGAGGAGTCGCCCCCTGCTGGCTATTAGAAAGAATGCAAGTTTAAGGCACTTCCACATTTGCTTCACCTTTCATAATCGGAGGTTGCCATCTGCGATGTAGGCATGTCGATGTCGCCACCTACTGGCAAAAAAAGTGATAACTGCTGCAAAAAAAACGACATAGAAATAGTCTCTATAAAATTTCTCCACAGTGTTATCTGTGGATTATTGAGAGTAGCAGGAACACTGATTCTGTAAATTATTCTATATTCTAACCAACACGGTCTCACGGGAAGGCGTATGAATACCACGACATTACACGGACACATTCCACGTGTCATGAGTACGCATTTTAGTCGTGCAACTAAACTACGGTAACGTCTACAGTTAAGTTCAGGCAACAAAACAACTTAGTTAGGTTCAGGGAAAAAACATAGTTGGGCTTAAAATAAGTTCGTAAACTAAGTAAAATACATACGGAAAGAATGTATACACAACTACAGAAAACATGTAACAAACGTCACTAACGTAACTTACAAAAAAGCGGTCAACACCGATCAACTGGTTAAAAGTCCGGTGTTTGTTGGACCCATCCACCGCTCCACCAGCCCACCATAAGTGGTATTTCTTGCATGTTATACTACGTTACTACCTCTTACCTCATCGTACATGGATGCATTTACATTGCAGTCAGTACAGGATAAATGGCCTACAAATGACTCGCGGAAATCAAGAAAGGCACACTCATTGCATGCTAAACGCCTTGCGCATTATCATGGCATTCACACGCCTTTTTGTGTGAAAATGTTGTACTTCAATGCCATGAGCAACAAACTAAATTCCATTTCCCTCCATTGTATTAGGTTGGAGGCAGAAATGTGACTGATATCGCAAAGCCTGGACACATGAAACTAAATTATCTGCATGAAGAGATACGACTAGAGGTAAGTGAGAAAATAGTTTTGTAATTTGGGTGAACTGACCTGTCAATACTTTGATACATGGCCCAACTGTCAAAATCACAAAAGCTACATTCCTTGCCTGGCAACATTAACATGTCTACATCTGCATGTTACCTCACTTACCTGTAGGTGGTGCAGACTGGACTGGAACTAGAAGCAACAGAATTTTAAACTCAATTGTTGTGGATGTTTCTTACTGAAATGCACCTTGGGAGTTTTACTTTACCTCTCTATTTATGTTTGTATGTCCACAGGTTCTTACCTTTGACTTTGTATCGAAGAATTTTTTCTATTTATATATATTTTTTTTTCTATTTTCTAACAGTTATTCATCTTTTGTACTGATGGTTCATTTCCATCTAAGACTTGAATTGCTCCAACTGTCAGTCATCCAACTTTGTCTACACAGATAATGAACAGGACTTTTATTGAAAGAACCTTGGAAGCCTAAAACTCCAACTATGCAACTAGCCCAAGCACGCTTCTCAGCACTTAATAAAAGTTTCCATCTTATTATTCCTGCTTGCTGAATTTTTCTCTGCTTTTCTGAAGTGGACGCTTTCACGTGTTGACTCTCAGAAGGCTGAGTGCAGCAGACGTCAAGGCTCAGCTGAATGTTACTCGAGACCTTTACGAACTTTTTTCAATTACATGCTCTTCCCACTTTTGAGATGCTTTTGATAGCATCAGCTGCAGCGCTCACAGACCGTTTTGTGTCTGCAAGGGAAGCTTTCATTCCTCACAGCAATAACAGCTCGCCCTGTTGTCTGTTGTGAGCTGACATTTGCCTCTCAGGATGCCTGCTTAGTGTCTGAGAGTGTTAGACAGAGCTAAATGTTTGTGTTTAAGGAGCTGTTAATTAACACGCTCTCACATCCTAATGGGACTCTTAATTAGTGCTCTGCACTTTCTACAGGAAAATCAGTTAATACATAATGTATAGACAAACCATTGAGGGCTTTCGTATTTTTTGGTTTCAGAAATGGGGGAACATAAAAAATTGGTCAATTAAAAAATTGTCTGCATTACTGTATTATTAATCAACAAACTACACATAAAAACAAAACAAATAATCAGTGTCAGGTGGTCCCTACCAATCAACTAATCTTTAAACAATAGAGACCTGATATTTCATGTATTATAATGTTGTATTGGTGAAATAAGCACTGTTCTTTACTGCCTTGTGTTTGAACATTGTTCAGGTCTAGCAGTTTTAGGGGGATATTAACTAAAAAATAAATAAAATTGAAATACAGATTAAATATTTTCTACATGAAAAAAAACATGCAGAAAAGGTCTCAATACCTTTATTCAGCCTTTGCCATCAGGCTGCATTTGGCCTCAACAACCTCCACCAATCAGAGGGTAGGGCAATCGGTATGTAGCTTGAGAGGTGAAACCCAGGGTAGAATCTTTTATAAAGCACTGTAATAATTGAAAGCAACCTATAAGGGTATCAACTAGGGCTGTAAAAGTTAACACAATAATAACGCGTTAACGCAAACTCATTTCAAAGCCACTAATTTGTTGTATTAACGCAATCGATCTTCTGGAGGTTGTAGCGGACTCAGTTTTAAAACTAGAGTGAAGATGCTGGCATCATATGAAACTAGAAAACCTAGAATCCATTGGTACCGACCATATAGCCTTTCAGGAAATAACGCTCCAAACTTACGCTAAATTTTGGCAAGGAAAAACTGGCATTGCCATTTTCAAAGGGGTCCCTTGACCTCTGATCTCAAGATATGTGAATGAAAATGTGTTCTATTGGTACCCACGAGTCTCCCCTTTACAGACATGCCCACTTTATGATAATCACATGCAGTTTGGGGCAACTCATAGTCAAGTCAGCACACTGACACACTGACAGCTGTTGTTGCCTGTTGGGCTGCAGTTTGCCATGTTATGATTTGAGCATACTTTTATGCTAAATGCAGTACCTGTGAGGGTTTCTGGACAATATTTGTCATAGTGTTGTGTTGTTAATTGATTTCCAATAATAGATATATACAAACATTTGCATAAAGCAGCATATTTGCCCACTCCAATGTTGATAAGAGTATTACATACTTTACAAATCTCCCTTTAAGGTACATTTTGAACAAATAAAAAAATGTGTGATTAATTTGCGATTAATTGCAATTAATCATGGACAATCATGCGATTCAATATTTTAATCGATTGATAGCCCTAGTATCAACATTTTTATCAACTCAGAGCTTCTCTGTTCTGGATTTGGGCTGCTAGAGTTAGAGAAAACTGTTAAGAAGGATTTTAATAAGTAAATAAAACCAAGACTCAGGGCCGATACCAGGATTTTAGAAATGCTAAAGTCACGAGTGGAGCAGTTCTTTGAAACTCAACTACTGCTTCTAAACTAACTAAAACAACAGAACCTAATTCCCTTGTATCAGAAAATTACGAATCAAGATTTACTGTTTTATTTCCCAACATGAGGTCTAAATCTTGTTTCGAAGCCCAACAGAGTCCTGGTGGAAAGATACGGTGACTAAATATACTGGAATCGTGAGCTTTAAAATGTGTTTTATTATATGATCTAAAATTCAAATGCTCAAATTCCCAGAAAAAAACAAAAACACAGAGCATTACCTCAGCATCCTCGGTGGTAAACTAAAACTGCTAAAACCGTAGGTTCCTTACATCCCCGGTAAAAAAATGACATGCTTGATACCATTTAAAAGTGTAAGACAATACATCTTAAGTCTTCCATCACACGTACCAGCCAATTAGACGGTTGTCGTGGTATTAAATAGGCATTATTTGTTATAAGAACCATAGATGTGGGTCAGTATGGGCCTACTACACCCAATATTAAGATTTATTATCTCTTCACATGGTAGATCACCGAAAGAAGGCATAAAAGAACACGACAGCGACCTCTAGCGACCATAGTAGTTATGACCGGAGCAGAAGCAGAAGTCAGGCGCTGTAGTATAGACAGCGTGAAACTCCATATGGGGTAAAGGTCGGGTGCGGGGACACAAAACACAGGGTTTTCACCCAGGAGGCTAGGGTTTGCCTCACGTCTGAAAATAAACAAAGTTTTAAGTGTTTTTTGTTGCATAAACCTAAAAAAGTTGTAATTAATTAATGTTGTAATTAATTAATACTACCACCATACAGTAGATTTAGACCTACATTACTTATTGAAAATATTTCACTGAAGGGCTAATAATTGTTGCCATTTTACATAATTTTTGATTGAAACATAAATTGCAGGGTAACATATCCCCTATGACAGTAGGTAACGCATTATTAAAATGCCTATAAGTAACCTGATAGCCTCTCTTGTACTCCGACTCTGGTGGCGTGACTCTATCCCTGAGGTACAGCTCGTGGCCATCATACCGTAATGTATCATCATCATCCCTGAACTCCAGCGAGCTGCTGGAGGAAGACAGATTTACCGGTTGATTGACAGCTGTAGCTAAGGGAGTCTGAATGTGCAGAAGACATAGAAACTACATTCTGTGTGTATTCTCCAGCAGAGGCCCTACAGAACAAAAACAGCCAGAATGATGACTTGACTGTACAACTGGCTTTCAGGGTCACTGCCTGCAGCAGGTTGACTCCCCTTTCCCAAATCAGCATCACTCTAATGAGCTCCTGTTCTGCCTACACCTCCATCCATCCCTCCATCTCTCCCCAATAACCACTATTTTCTCTCCATCCCTCCCCTCAATCTTTCCCACCCCATCTCATCTTCCCACAGCCTTTCAGCAGAGGGGCGATTAGGGGGGAGGGGGGAGGTTCGGGCATGTTCTCGAGGCCCGGCAGGCAGGCACAGCAGGCCGGCACAGAGCACAGTGGCGGCAGCAGGGGAATAAATTAGAGGCAGACACAGAGAATAATAAAGTGATAATGAGTTTGCAGCTGGCCGCCGTGCCAACCACGGGCACAGCCCAGCGAATATTTACCACCCTGCTAATAAGTCGTGATGAGGACTGAATCAGCCGGCATGCCAGGGAGGGCACCGGGCCGTCTAGAAGACAGAAGAAAGAGAGAGCAGATAAAGAAGAAAACGATGGAGGTGGAGGAGGAGGTATTTTGGACTGCAGAGCTGCACACTAAGCAGAATAGACCCCACAAACACACACACAGACAGGTATTCAAAAGGAATGCACACAGCTACACTCAGGGGAATTCTTATGTAATGTATATATGCAGGTACATATACTTTTACACACATACACACTCACTAATACACTTAAAAATCTTGTACTGCGGGGTAGTAGATTCTCTGCATGTTTGTGTCTGATTCGCATACTGTGCATTTCTGTTGCATGCATATAGTGTATATTTTGCATTGTATTTGCATAAATGTACTGCACATGCAGGTCTGACTGCCTAAAGAGCAGCCTGAATCTCCATACTGTATCTGCATACGTCTGAATCATCACCATCTGATTTATGTCTCTGTATGACTCTACGTACCTCTTCCATATGTATCGAGGCATATTTATGTACTGTAGGTATATATCAATGTTAAAATACATTAAGCAAGTTGTTGACAAGATGCAAAAAATATTCACTTGGTCATCTCAAAGTATCCTGGCGAATAATGATTCTTCTTGCAGAGTTTTGGAGAACTGAAAACTGCTTCAGTGTTGTGAAAATGTGCACAGCGGCCGTCCACCATTTTGATCCATACCAACTATTTGGTTCAGACATTCATTCAAATTTAAAAAAAAAAAAGAAATATATTATAGTGTAATTCACTCCCATGCATGCTGCTCAGAGTAATCACTGTCCATGACTTCTGCCAACAGCGAGGGGTCTCTCTCTCCTCTTGCGCCGCGCAGAGGCAGGAAGTCACCGATACACAACCACTAAGCTTTATGCAAATGATGTTCCACCAATATCCAAATGAGCGTATGACGTCATCCGGCAACTTTTAGAGCTAGTGCAGTCTTTGGAAAAGAGTTGGCAACACTGATGCTAACACACCAAACTAATATGGTAATCATTAAACCTGCTAAACATCAGCATGTCAACACTGTCAGTCAGCCTGTTAACATGACAACCACTACTATTTCTACATGTTACAGCTTGTGTTTCTAGTGCCACAATTTCCTTTCATCTTGATCTTTTCCCATCAAACTGGCCTTACTTTTGTCCCCGTCATCACTTATGTTGCTACTGGTGTGCCTGATTTTGTTCACTCCCTTTTTAGCATGCATGATGGATTGATGGAGCAAGGCTAGCAGTTTCCCCCTGCTTCAGGTCTTTGTGCTAAGCTAGGCTAAACACAGCCTATCTCTGTATTGGACACAGGTGAAAAAACTTTGATCTCTGAAGCCGAGGAAGAAAGCTAGCACAGTTCCTGAAATGTCTGTGTTTTTCTAAGTTATGAAAACCTTAACTTTCAGTGGTGAACATTTGCATTACTTTTTATTAAAAGTAAAGGATCTAAGAGTTTCCAGCATCGAGTTTCATCTGGACAGCACGTGCTGAGCAGTGAAGGCCGCTCTGTCTCCTTCTCTCTGTGGTGGGCTCCACTGAAGCTCCAACCCTCTAAAAAGCTAAAGTCACAGGTGTTCTTCCTCACATGCCAGCTGCTCGCTCCAGACGAAGGCCAGTCTTTCAGTCTGCTTCCAGTACATTCTAACATACACACACATAATGTACAGACACACCGCCCATAGCTGCACAATAACAGCTCCATTCACAGCTCCCAAAAATAACAACACAGTAGGCTACGCTGGCAGGGCCGGGCCCACCTCCACCCCCCTCATCCTTTACTTCTTTCCTTTCATATTCAGTTTTCTTTAACGCTCAATAAATGTTGACTTTATTTTGGTTCTGCTGAATTCTTTAATGAGGCTCTGGGCTTCCACGGACCAGACCGGGCGATTCCAGCAGCCTTATAAGGACGTGTGTGGCAGAAAGAAAGAAACACTCTCCTGTTTGACATACCTTCAACACTACCTTCCTCTGTCTCTTTTCCACCCTTTATACCTATATTTATATAGGTATAAAGGCATTTATTTTTCTTAATAAACTTATACTGATCACAAAGAATGCAGATAAATAAAAGGAAACAATTTTGAGAATCACACTAGTGGACACGGGTGTCTACATACTTCTGTGTACGTTTTTCTAGGCCCCTTAGTTCCAATGAAGGAGAGTCTTAATGCTGCAGCACACAATGATATTTTAGGCAGTAGTATTCTTTAACTTTGTGTCAACAGTTTGTGTCCCTTTCCTGTTTCAACATGACAATGCCCTTGTGCACAAAGCCAGCTCCATAAATAAATGGTTTGTGTACTGCCGTTTTGAAGCCTTGCGATTGGCATTTTGGCCGTCGCCATCTTGGTTTTTGGCTGTCGCCATCTTGGTTATTTGCAACCAGAAGTGACACGAGAGGGTGGAGCTAAGTACAACCGAACATTTACCGAATAAGACATTTTTTGGTGACTAAAAAGGTTATGATTAACTTTCATGAACTGAAAACACACTGTGAAATGGTCAAAGTTTATGGTCTATTTGACTCTAAATGGGACCATAATTTACTAAATGAACATCATGCTGTAGTGAAGAAGACTTGAAACTAGCGATTGAGACCATAAACTCATGTTTACAATGTTTACTGAGGTAATAGACAAAGTGAGTAGTATGGTCATTTTCTCATAGACTTCTATACAATCAGACTTCTTTTTGCAACCAGAGGAGTCGCCCCCTGCTGGCTATTAGAAAGAATGCAAGTTTAAGGCACTTCTGCATTAGCTTCACTTTTCAGAGCCGGAGTTGCCCACTGGGTCTTTACAGTTTGATGTGGAAGAACTTGACTGCTCTGCACAGAGCCCTGACCTCAATGCCATCCTACACCTTTGGGATGAACTGGAACACTGACTGAGAGCCAGACCTATTTATCACCCAACATCAGTGTTCCATTTAGCACACACTCAGTTGAATACAAGATAGTTTCACATTGTAATTATTCAAAGTAATAATATTGCTGTACAGACAAAGTTCTGTATCCAGCCAAGACTGGTTTGAGTCAAAGAAAACAATTTTTTTTTTTTATCTTAAGTCATGAATATTCACTGTAAATTTCAAGTTAATCTGGCCAGTTAATATCGTGATATCTTACTCTGGACCAAAGTAGTGAACAGACGAACTGATGACCATCCTCCAACTATAAGGTCAAAAAAGGTGTCAAAATGAAACCACGAAGGCTCTGCAGCGAGGACAGACAGTTGAAATGTTCTCCTTCATGTTTGCAGCCAAACTGCTGACTCAGCTCTGACTCATGTCTGACCATGCAGCGATGACACTGACCGCCCCCTCGTCCCGCCACACACTGATCTGTCTCAAGGCTCGCTGCTTACTCTGCACGCCAGGACTGATAACACTAATCGTCAGTACTATCTTGAGCATATGGATATCTGTCTGTGGGTGCACGTGTGCTTGAGCGTCCTATCTTTGCAAGGTCTTTGCAGCGGGCACTCAGATGGACAGCCTTCAGACGGAGGTCCTGACGGAGACGAGGCAGAAGGCAGGGATGTGTCAACCAGACGCTGATTAAGGAGTGTGAACCAAAGCAGGACAGAGACATCATGCTGACTGAGTGCTAAAAACATTATTTACTCAGTTAGTGGGAGTCAGTATGACTGGTTGAACTTCAAATGTGAGACACGCTTTGATAAAATATAGGACACGCAACTGATAACCTTCCTTTAATCAGGTTTAATCAGTTGCATTGAAATAAAGATCTTATCGTTCTCGCCGGTTGACATGAAACTTTATGCTGCATTTGGATACAACAGGGAAAACATGTCATCTATTTGCTTTAGCTGTGAACAATGACAGAGTTGAGCTGTTTTAATGGACTGTGACACTAGTAATGTGTATGAATAAGGTTTTTGGTATTTCAGCCTGAATCCCCTGTCTAAAGGCCCCTATATTGTATAAATTTGGGGTTTTCCCAGAATAATTTGCGCCCGTCTTAGATCACTCTGTGAGACTCGTCCACTAACAGACAATTTAGAACTTTGGGGTTGATAGTCAGCTTGCATCCAAACTCTGCTGTTGCAGCAATTCAGAACCAAAATCCCTCAATATACCTGCTGCTACAACCCATGTCTACAAATCATCCAACAATTGGAATACGGCATGAAAGGACCACGAAATATACTGGTCAACAGAACTTTGTAAGTGCCATTTTTGAATAAAGTCTATGAAAATCTGCCTGTCCCTGTGAACAGAAGCGGTAGGGTTTCCGAGCGCCAGAGTCCCTTTAGAAAACCTCTCATTTTACTGGGGCAGAGTCCGACAGTCTGCCCCATGCAGTCCTGGTTCTGGTTCTCCCGTGTCTCCCTTCCCTCCAGCGGGTCCAGCAATTCAGCTTGGGCCTCCAGCATATAAAGTATATTGCTAGACACAACCTCTAGTATCCTAATGGGAAAAGTTACCTGAGTAAAGTTTATCATTGTGGATATATCCTTCCATAGAATGCTGAAGTCTATATTGCCTGGTGCCCAAATACCTAAATCTAATACACACTGTGACACCCGGTTAAACAGAACCGGCATCTCCATCTTTCTTATTGTCAAATTTGTCCAACCTAGCAACAATAGCTAAACTTAGGATCAATGGAGTCCTAGCAGTAACTCTCCTAACTGCCGTAGGTCAAAGGTCACCATCTGCTCTTCATCTGATGAGTAGTTTAGCTTCTTATTGATGCTCCTTGGTGGTGGTTCCCTTTTTTTCCCCAGTCTGCATATTTTTTTAATAGTTATGCCATCATGCCTAGCACTTACAACATGTCACTCCCTAACCCCATCAAGTTTTGGACATGGGGCTTTTCAAAAGTGTCAGTTAGCGTCATAGTTACATACATTTCTAAAGGAATAATAAAAAAACTCAATTCAAGTGAATTAATACTAAAATACAGTGGATGAGAGAGCTCAATGCACTGTAACTTAAGACAACACAAGCAAATACACAAAGCACAAAGAAATGAAGGAAACACCTTCACTAGTTTGATATATAAAAAAAGTATATAAACGCAAGGTGCCACGGTTAGATGTACAGGCATGCCAACTTTAGAGTTGTTGATTGGCATATTTCTTAAACTGTGGACAGAGTCAGGCATGGAGCTGAGCCAACCTGCCGATCAGGATCTAATCTAAATACTCATTCACACACCGATGACGCAGCCTAAGCATCTTGCTCAAGGACACTTCGACATGTGGACTGGAGGAGCCAGGGATCGAACCACCGACCTTCCGATTGGTGGGCAACCCGCTCTTCAGTCACTGACCACAGTCACATTCTGTCCAGTCTGTACTTTAATTTCATGTCACATCTACCAACATCAATCACTTTCATTTGCCATTTAGCATCCCCTCTACCAGTAAAAACATGTTAATTAAATGTGTAATGAAATAGTAAGTGCCACTGATCTGAGTACACAAAATTTAATAAAAAAAAAACGGTCTGTAAGAAACTGCAAATCCAAACTGTAAGTTATGCATTTTATGACCGCAGATAAAACTAGAACTGCAGCTACATTTCACACATGTGAATACAGACGTGGTTCATTTACTTGGTGAAATGGTGTTTCTATAATTAATTAGCAGTTAGAATACATCTTAATCTATTTCCTCCCAGCTGGACATTTTGCAGTTCCACCACCGACCTCCTTCTGAACTCAAAGTGTTTAAGGAAGAAACACAGAACTGAAACTTGAAAGAGTAGATAATTGCCAAAATAAGTAAACACTTGTGCAACAGAAGGAATCAGGGAGCATTAAACCTGTGAGGTAAGATTTTCCTGGCAGGGGCCGAGGTTCCTCCGAGGGCAAAATGAGCATGAATAAATACAACATAGTACGGAATAATCATCCTTCATCCTGTAGCGCAGGATTTCAGCCCCGATTGGAGCACGCTCAGTGAGAACATGAGCCTCGATTGGTCGCTGAGATTGATGAATGTGAGAACTGCATGAACCATTAGTCATGGCTGCTTCAGTCACCTGATCTAGACCCAGCTGAACGTGCCTCACACTGTTTTTTCCATTTCCAATAAAACACCAGATGATGGGATTTCTCATGGCAGAACACAGTCATACTCTCCGTTTGTGTTTGTGGACCTTTTTATTCCATGACTCGTTATGTTGAAGGTTTATTTAATTTGGGCTGTTTCAAGTACATTTATATCGTAGAAAAAATAATATTTTTTTCCCAGGTGCTTTTAAGTGACACTCCCAAAATCTTTACAGCATCAAACCCTCCGCTGAGGGCTGGCTGTAAAAAGTTAGGGGAGAAGAGCAGAAGCCTGAATTCATGTCAGTTACCATAAATACACGTTTTCTTGGCAGGAAAAAGGGCATCAAAACATCTATAGAAACCTCTCAAACCACTCCTGCAGCATAATACGCTACTCCAACGTCTAACCGTATGCTCAGTACAGTATGTTCCAAGATCTGGCAAAAGACACAGCTCCTGCTAGAACTTTGGAGCTTTGACAAAATGCTTAAAGCTGCACTAGTCAATATGAATGAATAATAGATCAAATGAGTAGGGGAGAGCGGGGTTGGTTGGGACACATTTGTATCAACATCAAATAACATCCCATTACTCACAGACTACTTGAACAGTAATGGAAAAAATTTGATCCCTGAACAGATACAGGTGTCTGCTAATAATTCTTTAAGCTTTTTAGAGCCCAACCCAAATGTGAAAGGTACAATTTTGATAAAAGGAGGGAATTTTCCCCAAATTCTGCCTCCCCAGGACGGTTGGGACACCTTGTTTTAGGCACAAAAAAAAACTAAAAAAAAATTAAATTGAATTGAATTTGCAGTCTAAATTTCAACACCTTATATTTACAATGTCACTTGTTCACACATTTCTTTTAGAAATAAGAAATAGATTACAAGAACATTCCAGAAAAATTCTAGAAAAAGAAAACATTTATATGGAATTTGGCCTAAAAGAATTTCTGTCTGGCTGCAACTTGAGTAAACATTCCCTCAGTGACTTCACAGTGGGTCTTATTCAATTAGGAAAAGCCTTTGTCTTGTTTTTGTCTGCTTTTTGTTGGTTTGTAACAAGGTAGGAACTGTAAACCATACTGTCCCAACCATCCCCATGTAACTGTCCCAACTGTCCCAGGGAGAGCAGACACACTTTGGGCTCATGTGCTAGCTACAAACAATAACTCAGACAGTTAGCACGAGCATCAATTTATAGGCCAGAAAGTACACTTTAAAACAAAATGTTTTTTTGTATGTGGCATAACTAAAAACAGTATGTTAGAAGAAAAATAACAAAAGAGCCCAAAAAGTACTTACATGCTGTATATTTCAAAACTGTGAATGAAATGTGAGGAATAGTCAGAACGTCTCAACTTTGAGGTTGAAAGTGAAGACGGTGTAGATGAGTATGAGCACGGTGAATGGCATAGGGATAGTTACTTTCTAACTTGCTAAAAGGCACTGTCTCAACTGTCCCCCTGTACTAACCTATCCCGCTTTCCAGTATAAAAAGGTGATGCTCTTCGAGACAAAACCAAACCAGAAATCATCACCTAACTCTGCCATTCCCTCAGCTCCTCGGGGCATTTTAGAATCTTTCAGATTGTTATTTTGGTTTAACGTCAGCATTGTGTCAAGTAGCAGCAGCAGGCAGCTGTGTTCAGCAAACAGGCTCTGATAAATCCATTGTACATACTGTAACCTGCCCACAGCACCAAACAGACAAAGTTAGAGAAAAGCTGGTGAAGGAAGTGGAACGTCTAGCGGCTTAAAAAGCAGCAGACTACCGTCAAGAACAAAAACACCTTTTTTTGTATCCAGTTCAAAGCTGATAAAATACCCAGAACTGTGAAGCTTCAAGGCCAACACACCTCTCATCAAGTCGTCCTTTTTCATTAGCAAACAGCAACGTAGAAAACATTCAGGTCACAGGTCTCATTTTTTGAGCAACGCTTCTGCTGGTTAGAATCGCTTAAGGCAGATTACATCAGCTGTAGCTAATTAACCTCAACGTCATAAGTGACTTAACGGGCCAAAATAAAACTTGAAAATGTCAGGTTAATGTGCTCTCTGCAAGCCCACGTCTGCACTCAACCAAAGATCGTTTGTTAGGGAAAGAAAAATCACTCCTCAAAGTTCAACTTTATGTTTAACATATATTTAAAGGGGACCTATTATGCTTTTGTGCTTTTTCCCTTTCCTTTACAATATTACAATTTCATTTAGCAGACGCTTTTGTCCAAAGCGACGTATATCTGAGAATTCCTACAACACAAGCAAGGATCTAGATTGGAGGGAACAGCGTAAGTGCCAATAACAACTTCAGACACAGGTATCGACAGGCAGTGCACAGAGGGAATGGGTGTATAGAAGCAGATATACAGTATATATATTTATATTTTTGTCATCGTCATCATTAACAATATCAATGTCATCATCATCATGACTATCCTAAACAACATCAACAACATCCTCAATATCTTCATCAATATCGTCGTCATCAACATCATCAATAGCATCAATGTCATTAGGTGTGGAGGTGTCCATGAAAGAGCTGGGTCTTAAGCTTTTTTCTTAAAGATGGAAAGGGACTCTGCGGATCGAATGGAGTTCGGTAACTCATTCAACCACCGGGAGACTACAGAGGAGTGTGTCATATAGATTTTGGTGCATGTAAAAGGTCTGTAAAGTTACAACGTCCACGCCAAAGGAAGTTACTCTCCCCAACAAAAACACTGCTTCTGAACTGTCTGAAACGCCTTGCTTGAAGTCCGCCTTTTCTTACGTAACATGGGGATGTCACCAAGTAACATATTATGCCTAGCAGCAAAATACAAGTATGCACCTGAAAATAAGCATAAAAGGTCCTCTTTAATATTTATTATAGGCTGCATTTATGTATTTGACTCTCTTGATCGTTTTTGTTGTATATAGAGTATTGTGTAGTTAATAGTTGTTATTGATACAAATTACATTTAAAATTGACTGTTGTATTTGCCGTTTTTGACTGTAAAATCGCTCAGCATGTATCTTAGTCACTATTCTTTAATAACCAAATTTAATCGATTTTCATGAAAAACTCTTTGTGATACTATTTTATGTTGAGAAATGAATACTGGCTGATTAATCGTTATCTCATTTTTTTGAACCATCAAATATCAATATTGTCAAAATTCCAGAATTGGTCAGGTTCTACTTTGTATATAATATTTTCATCACTCTTTGTGTTCATGTGTGTATGTCACTGCTTTTCTTTAATAATAAAGTTAAGATATATAATCTACAGTAGTTGTCAAACGGAATCATCTTGAATCAATATTGTCTCTTCTCAAACCTTCATGCTTGACTTGGATTTTTTACTTGGCTGTGTAAATGATATCATATAAATCGTATAAATTCAATAGCCAGAGTTCTGAGAGGTGCAATAACCTCCTCTGAGCATCCTCAAAAACCAACATTCAACTTAATATTTCATGGAAAAATACAACTCCAGTTCATGTTTTATTGATCTGGACTTTATAGCGCTGAAGCGGTTCGTTGGCTCTGCTCTTCCTGCTGAAGTGCTATTCTTTCTCTGGCTGGTTCAACAGTTAAAAGTTATGAAATGGTCAGTTCATGCTCGTGCTGGCAGGCAGACTGCTCACCGCTGGTTAACGACTGCAGAGGAACCTGCAGACTCTGCAAACATTAACAACAGACACGTTTATGCAGTTAGGACTTGTCAAATACAGGAGAGCTGCACTTTAAGGAACCCAGAAACTTTGAACCTTGTTTACACAGAACGGGAGTCTGAGAGAAGGACGGGAGGGGTGCTGCGGTGAGGATGTTGGCTTTGGCAGCGGAGAGAACAGACCGCTACAGAGGTGAGACCAGCTGCTGCTACCTGACCTACCGGGGTGTGTTTGTGTCATACTCTAATTTTGGCTGGTAGATACACAACGTATTCTCATACAACGCGTCATATGATATCTTACGAAAAGTTATTCCTCATTTTTTGTGCGTTTTCCTAAAAATGTCCAGCAACACGTGACGCACGTGACAATTTCCGCTCATTACATGCATACAGTCTTTTCAAAATAAACTTTCGTCTTCACAGGAAACTTGGTCTGGTTTAGGAAAAGGTCGACTTGGTTAGGTTTTGGCAACAAAACTACTTAGAAAAGGTTGACTTGATTAGGCTTAGGCAAAAAAACTACTTAGTTAGGTTTAGGAAAAGATCGTGGTTTGGATTAAAATAACTACAGAAGTGACGTAATTTAAGTACGGAAGTTTCGTGACAAATCAACGCAGACTTCTGGTTTCATACGGGACGCGAACACCAGTCTCCTGGGTGAAAGTCAGGAGTTTTTTGACCCACTCATCCACCCCGACCTCCTGGAGGGATGTATAAGAATTACAGTACATCATTTTTCATAGGTATAGCTACAAACAATGCATGAGAACAGCCTGAGATACACAACACAGCCAAAAGTATGCAGCACAACATTCCAGCAATAGGTGATCGTTGAACTTGAATTTCAAAAAACCATGGGCTTTACTGCTGCTCTAACAGCCTCCACTATTCTGGTTTCAGTCTTTCAACCAGATTTGAATGAACCTGGCTGCAGGGTTTTGCCCTCATTTAGACACAAGAGCATTAGTGAGGTCCAACACTGATGTTGGGTGATCAGGTCTGGCTCACGCCGGTGTTCCAATTCATCCCAAAGGATGAATTGGAATGGGGTTGAGGTCAGGACTCTGTGCAGCCCAGTCAAGTTCTTCCACATCAAACTGGGAAAACCATATCAATTGTACATTGTTATCGTGATAGCTACGCTCTGATTACTGTAAGAAAAGCTGAAAAAAGGCACTGATGTTGGGGAATCAGCTCGTGGCTCTGCTTCAACTGTGCGAGAGCCTGTGGACGGCCAACCAAAGACGGCTGGTCGGGAGGAGTTAAACGCTCCTCGTACCCCCCTGTACACTGCACGGCAAAAGACGCCCGACGAAGCGGAAATTCTGTCCCACTCCACAATGAGTCGTAAGGCTCAAAATTCGGGCCAGAAACTGGCTAAAAATCGTACAGTGTATGCCCAGCTTTAGTTATTCCTTGGTCAAGGCTAAAAACCAGAGGAGACAAAGCCTTTGGAGTAGGGGCCCCACAACTCTTGAACAACCTGCCGGAGGAGATCAGGCAGGCTAGCTCTGTTTTGTCTTTCAAATCTCTTTTAAAAACCCACTTTTTCAGAATTGCTTTCTCTTAATAGGTTATTCTTCTGCTGTTATTCTACTTGTTGTTACTGTCTTTAGTACTTTATACCTAGCTTGTCATTCTTGCTGTATCAGCTCTATTTCTATTTATTACGACCTGTTAATTTCTCTAGTTTTTGCAAAGCATTTTGTAACTTGTTTTTGTGCTTTTAAAAATAAAGTTATTATTATTATAACATGACCTAATAGTACTGTTAAATCATAAAGCAGACTCCTGAGTTTGTGTGTTTCTCTGTCGTGTGTTGAGCAAAGGCGTCTCTTATTTCTCCTGTCTGCATCATGCTCTGGAAAACTACCGTGAGTGCTCTGAGCACAGACACTTCACTGTCAAGAGGAAGTCAGTGACAATTGTACTATTGTGTTAAATATACTGTGTTTAGCAACACATACGGTATGTGGGCATGTAAGCAGGTACCAAAAGGGTAAAATTAGAGCTTTGCATCGGGTCACGCGCTGTTACGAACGCCTGTAATTATAGTCACAATATGAAACCTGAGGCAAAACTGGAACATCAGATCTAATTTTTTATAGGAATAACATTGTCACTCTTTAAAAAAAAACCTTGGTCAGTAATTATGTCATGGCTTATAATAGTCTATGGTGTGTCAGCAGTGGCTATTTTTAAGCCTGCAGCATGTGGCCTATTAGTGAGGGGTGTCTGTGTGTGTGTGTGTGT
Source organism: Sebastolobus alascanus (assembly GCA_916701645.2). Taxonomy (NCBI): domain Eukaryota; kingdom Metazoa; phylum Chordata; class Actinopteri; order Perciformes; family Sebastidae; genus Sebastolobus; species Sebastolobus alascanus. The sequence continues at coordinate 4,084,975 of CAKAOJ020000024.1, read as the reverse complement.
GTGTGTGTGTGTGTGTGTGTGTGTGTGTGTGTGTGTTGTGTGTGTGTGTGTGTGTGTGTGTGTGTGTGTGTTTATGTTTGACTAAGGCGAGTGGCGGTTGAGAGGTAGGTCAGGGGTGTGAGCAAATGACAGGATGTGCGGTCAGGCTGGTTAAAAAAATCTGCTTAGTAATGTCGGTAAAGATAGAGCTGACCCCTTCGTCGCTGTCAATGGCCCCCCTGTTAACCACCGCCTGTCACACACACGTGCACACCTGAATGGAGGCCAGTGTATTACAGGGTGTGGACGTGCACTGTTGTACCAACACACAGAGAGAGAAGTGCAGGATGAGAGAAAAAGACAGAATATGTTCTTTTATATCTGGTGGCCATTTGGGTTTATGAAACAAACTTTGACTGACACACACGCACGCAGGCACGCACGCACGCACGCACGCACGCACACAGGGCTCGAATTGGAATATATAAATGTGCCAGTACTCTGAACCAGCAGCTTTTATTTTATATACCATATCCTGTATGACTGCTGTACATCCCATGTGGAATCTATTTCAGTATGAAAATACATGTCTTGAATGTTCTATATACAGTTAGCTTATTATGTAGTTGTCAAGCGTACACCAATACAAACAAATACCAGATTTTCAGACTAAATTGCCATTTTGTTTCACTTAACTCATCTAGCTTACTAACATGCTCAAACGAGATATTTTCTGTTTGGGAGGAGGTAGAAAAAATATGTTGAATTTGTATACAAGATGACTTCCAACAACCTGTAGAGCTGCAACCAATTGAATCTACGTTTGTCACCATTTTTTGGCCATTTTTTTCTGATGCTATTTTTCTTGCTCTGACACTGAAAGATAATATCGCCATTTTATATTAACTGGAGAAAACAGCCGTCCAAAAACGCAGCACCAGATTAAAATCACTGAACAAATCGAAGATGTGAGTGGCAATTTAGAGGCCTGCAATCAGGCTAAAGCGAACTTAGCCTTAAGAGTAAAATACAATGAGAGATCAAATACCAAATACCCAAATAGCCCATAATGTTTGTAGATTTCCAACAGTGAAGGAAAATGAAATGTCACCTTGAAGTTAACAACGAGGAATCTGCAGCAGCTGAATTTAATGAATTACCGTCACAAAAGAATAGTATGCTGCACTATTCCTAAACGGTTGACCACTCGGTTTTGTTACAAAGTCTAATTAATATAAGGCTGTCTTCAAAAAACATTTTTTTTTTTTGTTAAACTTTTTATTAGTTTTTAAGCATAATTATATAGGGTGGGGCTACAAGTTGATAAAAAACATTCTATGGTTTGAAAACTATTTGAGCGGTACCACGCAAAGTGTCCAAGTTGATGTTTTTTTTCTAGCTGTTTAAATATACAAAATGGTGTCCCACAAGGGTCACATTAATAATTTGTGTTGCAATGTTATTAAAGATGCTATTGATAACATTGATAACATTCAGCCACTTGATTTTGCATTCTCCCTCCCTCGTTCCACTGCATTACCGTCAATCTCAGCCATTTATCCGTTTTTTTCCATACTAACTGACAACACAAAGATACCACGTAGTACCAGCGTTGTTATACTATTGGCTCACAAGCCTCGTTAGAAGTGGGAACCAATGTCCGATATCTTCCACAGAGATAAATAAAACATTAATTTTGGACCCGCCAAAATTTTAATTTTAATTCACAATTATTTTTTTTCAGGAAAAGCCATACGTTTATTTGGCACCTTTCTAAAGGCTCTGTGGATGTATCATTTAAAAATATATATATATTTGTATATATAAAAAATATTCTCAATAAGACGTTATTTTTATGCTGACGACACAATTATGTATAGTTCTGCCTCATCTTTAGCTAGTTTGATTAAGGAACTGCAATTGTTCAGAGGAATCTCTGTGAATTGAGACTTGTACTAAATGCTGACAAAACCAAAATGCTGTGCTTCTCAAGGTCAAAGCAGACAGCTGATGGTGTTTATCAGATTGTTACTGTAAATAATAAGGTGATTGAACGAGTCTCAACTTACAAATAAATACCTCTTGTAAACATCATATCGAATGTCTTACCAAAAAACTCTATTATTATAAAGGTTTCCATTATATAAACAAACGCCGTTTTTATTTTGCTGCAAGGAAAAAACAAATTCAAGCGAGGCTTCTATAAGCAATTGATTAGGGTGATATTTTATATATGCATGCAAGTTCATCCTCTTTGAAAATGTTACATTCAGTATACCATGCTGCGTTTGTATGAGAAATTTGGTTTGTTTTCTTTATACAATTGTAGAATGGAACATTGGTACATTTTTCGGTATAAGGCCATATTACACAAACTGCCTCCATATCTATATTTTCTACTGACGCAAAAAAATAGCAGTAGCTGCAACTTTCAGTCATGCAGACAAATTAGATATGCCATACCTGGAACCCGCACTGTTTTTGGTGAAAGCGTTTTTAAAGTTTTTCGGACCATCATCTTGGTTTGAGCTACATAGTCACTTTAAACTAGATTATTTATAAGTATGCAAGATTTTTAAAACAACATTAAGCATTATTTGAGCACTGAATGTACGTGTCCTGGAACTGAATGAATTCTATGACAACTCTTCTTTCAATTTGCTGTTTATTTTAACTCTGTTATCTCTTTTATGTGATTTTCTTCATGTTTTTATATTGTCTTTAACTTTTTTTTGTCTTTGAAGTCTGTTATTTGTGTTTTATGTGGTGTTTGCATGAAACTTTTACGCCGCCATCTTGGCCAGGACCCCCTTGGAAATGAGATTCAAAATCTCAATAGGATTATTCTGGCTAAATAAGGGTTTGGGTATAGAATATACAGCTGATAGAGTTTCCTTTAAGTCTGAGTCTCATGTTTTTGTTTCTTTTGGCATTCTGAATCAATTTCAGCAAAGACATACAGAGATTTATGTGTGTCTTTGCGGTACGCATTAGTTATATGGGCTAATACTGCCCGTGAGTACTTACCAACTGCTGTTGTCCCTGTTGCTTCTCTGTTCAGAGCTCCACTGACTGGCCGCCTGCTAGACTGCAGCTTCTGCTGGGAGTAGAACAGTGAAAGCATGTGAAACAATAGCAGGGTATTTATCCTCCATTTCCACACGGTATCATACTAAATAAGCATCGTCATACTGCCCTCGGTGGCTCTCACCTTTTAAGTCAAGAGAAATGTCACTGAGCACATAGAAGCAGCGGCTTTTCTCCTGACTTAACCTTTGAAGTTGACAAGCGCTGAAGGCAGTGTGACATCCAGTAAACTGTTTCTGCATTCTGTGGAAGTTTGTTGCAGCATTAAGGTGCATATGCCTGAAGTTTCAGCTCAAGCTTCAGATTCACTGTTATAAAATCTTTCAGTCAAAGCTCGAACCAAAACCCAATATTTTAATGTCAAAACTTGACAAATTGGCAACTTTTTAGCTACACAGGTTTACTCTTTATATCCAGCCCAGTCACCAGGAAAAAATGGTGGCATTGGACTTTTCTGCAAACAAGGGATACGGTGAATGTTGACATTTTTGCATGCGGTCAGAGCAAGTGACGTAGTTTAAATAGCGAAAAGAGACACATGGGAGGGGAGGTGGATGGGTTCAACAAATACAAGGCTTTCATTCAGGAGACTGGTGTTCGGCTCATGTTCGTCAAGTTACAATCAGCTGTTCATTTGTGAAAGCGTGATACGAGGCCGATATGAAACGTAAATTTTACGAAACGCATTTTTGGCTCAGAAACGTCGCCATTCAACATATCCATGGTTTACAGAAACATCCAATGCCCACATTTTTTCTGGCGACTGTGTGCAGTGCAGCCAAAACACTTGCAGCTGGAAAGTCACAACTTGTTGTCATCCCTCCTGTTGTGTGAGAGAGTACAGAATGATTCTGCTGCAGAGTAATAGATATCACCATGAAACTTGATTACTTACATTTAGACATTTTTTTTTACAAGTTTTCTGAAATGTTATGTTTAAACGTGCAAATGAGGTATTATGTTATCAAATACAGGTATGTGCTAATTTGCATACATTTCCAGAACAGAAATCTGAACATTGGATAAAGCCAGGTTCAAAATGATTGCGTCATTTTATTGACATATAAGAGTCAAAGGTTTTTACAGAGGGGATTTTGGATATCTCTTTTTATCACTCCATAATCTGAAAATACTGTCAACAGCCAAAAAAAAAACTTTTTTAGGAATAAAATGCTCTATAAATCAGGCTATGAATTATATATGAACAAAACCCCCTGTAAAAACCTTCAAAATATCGATAGGAATTAAACTGGAAAGTTTGGTGTATGTAAGTGCTACTGAAGTGGAGATTTTTGGCTCAAAGTGAGAAAACGGCCTTTAAAGATATGGATTGTAAAATTTCGTATAATTTGAAGACACTACAGGGGAATAGGGTACAAAATTTCACAAATAGATAACCCCATGAAACTTCCCCAGGTAATTACTTACATTAAGACAATTATTTTTTGTATTACAAGTTTTCTGAAATTGTATGTTTAAATATGCAATTGAGGCATTATCTAATGGTAAATATTGGTGAAATTAAGAGAAATCTACAGACGCAAATAGACAACGTAGTAAAATAACCAAACGTGTGTGTTTTCTTTCCACTCGTCTGAAAGAAGACATGATATTGAATCAAAATACCTCAAAATATCTAAAAATTGACCAGTGCATGAAAAAATGTTTTTGCCTGAAGTATCTCACCTTAAGGCAATACATCTATATCTCTCTCTGTGTGTGTGTGTGTGTGTGTGTGTGTGTGTGTGTGTGTGTGTGTGTGTGTGTGTGTGTGTGTGTGTGTGTGTGTGACAAGGCTTAGCCCAAACTCGGGCCTAATTTGATTTGTAGTTTGGAGAGTTCAGATCTTAAAAGTGAGTAAATGCAAAGTGGGAGCGTGAGCTGCTGCATAGTAAAATTCCACTGTTGCTGTTGTGATGTTTAGTTTAATCACACTGCTAAAAATGTACTGGAGTCAAATTGTAATTTTCCGAGGCGCTTAGAGAGAAAATCTGTTGAACTTTTCTCTAAAGGCAGAAATGTTCACTGCTGTGAAACATGTGGCCTTTAGAGAGAACACAGAAATAAAGAGCGAGATCTCAAGCTGAGAAAATCGGAGCCAACTTAAAATTCAGAACAAGATTATCCTACGGAGTAAAGGAAAAGAAAGAAAGAAAGAAAGAAAGAAAGAAAGAAAGTAACTACGGGGAAGTGAGATTGGATTCGGAAAGTGCTCGAGTTAAATTGGAGGTGACAGCAATTCCATTTCGGAGAGTTGGAGTGGAGAGCACCTCCAAGTGCCCGTGAGGAGGGGAGAGGTGGAGGAATTAGAAGAAGGGGAGAGCAGAGGTTGAAATGAGCAAATGGAATAGAAAATCACACAAACAGGATGGAAATGTACTAGAACTAAAACACATGTTACATCGGGTGGAAGAAGTGACCATGTCATGTCAACTGAAAGGTGACTCCTCCTCTCCTCCTTCCTAACTTCACCTTTTTTGTCCTTCCTTCTCCTTCCTCACTGACCTTTTCTTGAGGTGAGGCTTCTAAGGCTCCATTGATGGATTAAAAATAAATGAGAGGGTAAACATAGCATGAGAAACAGGTTGCTGCTCAATGAGCCCCACGGCGGTCTGTGTGTTAACAGAGAAACAACACCAGCTCACTTTGTCTCCACATTCATCAAATCCTCACTCGCTCTCCTTCCTCTCCATTTGTCTCTCTCAATCTCTCTGCCCTGCACACAACGAGGCCATGTTCACACTGATGTGGATAAATGTCGAAATGCCTCGTGTCGTTTTGTAAAAGTCTACTTTTCACACTGTAACACCAAAGCAACAGTAACAATAGAAACAAGACTGAATGTCTGGAGGCACACTGACGGCCACATGAGGCTTTAATATTTATTACACACGAGAAAACAAATTGGTCGGATGGATGAAAAATGGAGATAACTTTGTTGCTCTTTGGTTCACGTCTTACTATATAAAACTAAAATATACAAATGAAATCAAATCATTTCAATGGAATCACAGAGGAAGTACATCTATGCAGAGTTTAACTTTTATAAACGGTGACACAAATTTGCATCGTTGACCGGTTGCAAACCACCTTGACAGTGCTGAACGTGGATGTATTAAGAGACCTGGATACAGCGCCGCCACTCAGCCTTGCTGCCAATTCGTCCAAGTGGGCACTCGCGATTTACCTGACCCGCCATATAGTTAGTGACACAGAACTATCTGAGAAGCCGCCATTGAAAACTGTTTGGAAAACAGTCAGTCAATCAAACTCTTGGCAAAGCTAGTCGGGAGAAGAGCGAAAACCTCTTTTCCAGCATCTACGCGAACCTCTTTAGGAGCCGCCATTGTTGTTTAGAACGAACAGACTCCACTCCCTGTGATTACAAGCACCTAAGCCACGCCCGTTGCTGCCAGTAGCTCCTCACAGGACGGCGATTGGTCCGTGTTCTGGCTTGCCGGACACAAACGCATTACTTGAAGCCTGACAAGATGGATTTTCAAGTGATATGTGATCCCACAATTCTCGCGTGATATTGTGACTTTGCGAGAATCCTGCTGCCATGCAAGGTAAACTCTCAATACTGCAACTAAAAAATAGCTTGCAGCCTCAAAACGTTTTTTCCCCATAGACAACCATTATAAAAGAGACGCCTGTAAAACAAAGTCAATTATTACCCTTAGTATTATGAATTTTTAATTCATGGTTTTATATTTGTACAACTTTCACAGAGCCAAGAGCAATTTTCAAATTTTGAATGAGAAACACAAATGCACATGTGCCCTAACATTAACCCCGGAAGCTAGAAAACGATTTCAGCTGGGCGTCATATTTGAGTCCCTTATCCAGTTCTTATAATACATCTATGGTGCTGACTTGAGTAGAATAGAAATTTTTGTTCAAAGACTGCACTAGCTTTCCTTGGTTAAATCTCATTACGAAAACTTTGGCAGCTAAAAGCGGAGTCATTGTCCAGAAACCTTGCCAGAATAAATTTCTAAACTTAAGCATTTCACATGAACTCCGTCAGTGCATGGTAAGTTAACGTCCAAATAACATGAGCTTAAAAAACGTACAACTATTCAATACATCACTGGCGCTCTTTCTGTGGAAACTGAGCTAAGCTGACTTATTGCTTCACCACATACTTGTGTCCTCTCTTTCTTCCCATCAGCCACCAGGTTGGAAAAACAGCTGAAATAGTGAAAGCATCGCCAGCTGCCCATTTTCCTTTTTAAACTAGCAGCTCAGCTATAGCTGGCATCAACTGACACTCACATGGTCCCTTCCATGAGCCCCAACACTGAGGACAGTCACTCAGCTCATTGTCCACTGAATAAAAATATCTGTGTCTGTCTTTCCAGTGAAAAGAGACAGTCAGCTGATAGTCATTAGTCGTACTGGCAGTCCTACTTCTCCTACTGGGGCTCTGCGCCTGGCTGGTCATGTGAGAAATCAAACGAAACTTTGAATGGCAGTAAAATAAGAGAGGAGAATCTGCACCGAGGACACACACAGGGTTCACGGTTCATGACAGGACACTGTTCAAGAAAACAGAGTAATGTTGGTGTGGTTTCAAACGAACCAAATAATATTATTCAGTACTTTAAGATATTGCAATAAAACAACCAACATGTGGGGGCTCTGACTCTGCAACAAACAGAGGTAAACAGTGAGGAAGAGGATGGAAGGCAGACTGTCGAAACTGTTGGGTCTTAATCTAAAGTATACTTCGGAATAATAGGAACAGATATAACACTTTATTACAAGGCTACAAATAGTAATTACAAGATCATGGTGATCTTTAAAAAGGTGCAATATGGCCAGAATTGAACATTATCAACACAATGTGAAGAAGTAACAGTGTTGATGTAATATCAAAGACGTCTATGTGTTGTGTTGCAGAGATATCTACTGAAATGAGCATGCTGACCAGCTAACCCCGGCCCGTCCTGTCTTTTAATACAACTCGTACCTCGAGAGGCGATAGTGAGTCACTGTAGCATCCAGTCTGCCCTCAGTACAACATGAGAGGACGAAGAAGTAGAGCTGCATCGAGTCCATCACATTGAAGGTACAGGGTCTGTGTACATTTTGATAGTTTGTTTATTGGATTAAATCCAAAGTGGGAGAAACAAGAAAACAACTTTCGTCTCGTCCTCTCGGCCGCCGGAAGACGGCTTCGCCGGGAGGAGAATTGGGCGGCAGCTCCGAGAGACGGACCTTCATTGAGCAGTTAGCTCAAATTCAGCCAGCGCAAACCCCAGCACCGGGGGTCTGATCCCGGAACGCCTCGACTCCCCACCGGATTAGCAAACTTTCTGTCTTTGCCATTACTCAGGCTAGACCCAGCGCTCCACCAGCCCACTGTGACTCCCGGCACTTGGGTTTGCAGTGGCTGAATTTAAGTGTCTACAGCAGCTAACTGAAGGTCCGTCTCCAAAGCAACCCTCTCTCGTCCCGGCGAACTATTTTCCTTGCGGTGGTGAGGACGAAGCAAAAATACAAGTCATTTTCTTGTTTCTGCCATTTTGAATTTAATCCAATAAACAAACTATTAAAACCTACACGGACCGTACAGCCCCGGGTTAGTGGCACAGTAATGACAAAGATGGCTAATGTAAACTATAGGCCAACGCCATACGTGGAAATTATAAGATGGCAGTGTTATTTTGACCATCTCAATTTCAGCATTTGTTTTTACGTATTTTTTACGTTTTCTTGTCCTGCTGTTGGTCAGTATGTTCGCACAAAATGGCATATGAATGACATGATGATGCGCAAGGCATTTAGAGTCCAATAAGAACGCCTTTCTTGCTTTTGCTGTGGCATTTGTACGCCATGTAGTCTGGACTGACTGCAATTTAAACGCATCAGCATAACAGTATGCTACGATCTGAGCTAGTGACGTAGAATAAAAAGTGAGAAAGACTGCTTATGGTGAACAGGAGAAAGGGTCCAACAAACATAGGGCTTCCAACCAGGAGATCAGTGTTCGAGACCGGTTTTTGTTTTGAAAGTTACGTTAGTGACGTTTGCCATGTGTTTTCCGTACTTATGTTATGCTGTTTCCGTTTGTATTTTACTTAATTTACATACTTATTTTAAGCCCAACCATGACGGTTTTCCTAAACCTAACTAAGTGGTTTTGTTGCCTATAACTAAGTGAGTGGTTTTGTTGTTTTGATGCTTCAAACTATCTGCGGACGTTACCGCAGTTTTGTTGTGTGGCGTACAAATGTCACGCCAAAAAGCCTAAAATGGACCGACTAGTAGAGGTGAAATGCTGCCCCCTTTTTGTTTGGAGCATGTGGTTAGACATTACACATTGCTCTTTTAAAGTAATAGATCACACTTTGATCAACAAATATTACAATATTAATAAGTGCTAGTATATAAATAATTACATAAAATAATTACTTAAAACTTACAGTTAACTGTCAGAGAGCCTGCAGATAATCCAGTAGACTCTCCGAGTCCACAGCAGTTCTCAGCTAAACACACTGGCAGGATACTAGACTGCTGCCGTGAGACAGATGCATTTAACTTCCTTCTCACCGACATGTTTATAATACCAGAACTGGAAACTGGTGTGTGTGTGTGTGTGTGTGTGTGTGTGTGTGTGTGTGTGTGTGTGTGTGTGTGTGTGTGTGTGTGTGTGTGTGTGTGTGTGTGTGTGTGTGTGTGTGTGTGTGTGTGTGTGTGTGTGTGTGTGTGTGTGTGTGTGTGTGTGTGTGTGTGTGTGTGTGTGTGTGTGTGTGTGTGTGTGTGTGTGTGTGTGTGTGTGTGTGTGTGTGTGTGTGTGTGTGTGTGTGTGTGTGTGTGTGTGTGTGTGTGTGTGTGTGTGTGTGTGTGTGTGTGTGTGTGTGTGTGTGTGTGTGTGTGTGTGTGTGTGTGTGTGTGTGTGTGTGTGTGTGTGTGTGTGTGTGTGTGTGTGTGTGCGCGTGTGTGTGCGCGTGTGCTTGCGTGCGCGCGCGCGTGTGCTTGCGTGCGCGCGTGTGTGGTCATACTAACCAGACACTACAGGTCTGCTGGGAAGTGTGAAACAGACATGAGCCAGAGAGACAGACACCTCTTTGTTTATAAGAGACGTGTAGAAAAAGAAAGATGGATGAAAAGAAAGATGTGCTGCGAAGAAAGGAGACAAAATGTGTATGATGTGGGTCGATATATATTTGGAAAATGAACAGAAAATTATACAAAAAAAGAAAAGAGTGCAAGGAAGATTAGTAAGAAGCCAAAGAGATAAAACAGAGGATGGTGAGGGGAAAATGCAGAGAACTTCTTTTGGAAAGATTGAAACTATTTTCCACTCAAAGCTTCCAAGACTTTCTCACCTACTCAAGTCCATCAATTTGTTGTTTGTGTGTGTGTGTGTGTGTGTGTGTGTGTGTGTGTGTGTGTGTGTGTGTGTGTGTGTGTGTGTGTGTGTGTGTGTGCGTGCGTGCGTGCGTGCGTGCGTGCGTGCGTGCGTGCGTGCGTGCGTGCGTGCGTGCGTGCGTGCGTGCGTGCGTGCGTGCGTGCGTGCGTGCGTGCGTGTAACTGACACATGGGGTGACTCCAGCCTGTGTTATTTTTGGTCCAGACAATCTGTTGAATATTTTGTAGATGAATTGTTGAAACTTATAAAATGAAGTCAAAACATTCTATCATTCCCTACTGGCTCACTACATTAAATTGTCTAAGAAACCCTCAAAGTGAATGAGAAAAATAAAATCCCAAATATCTGTACAGGAATTCATTTTTCTTTTCTTTTTCAAAGAAGTCGGCTTCTCGTGATGATTATGAAAATTATTGGTTAAAGAGAGTCTGAATCTCTAAATTCCAGATCGAAAAGATATTATGTATGTAATGGAAAAGTACAATTATATATATAAAGGCATATTGTTAAAGAAAAGACTAATCAATAGAAGGGTGAAAGGATGATGAAAGCCACGTTTGTGAACGAATGACATTTGAATAAAAGTGACTTGAATTAATTAAACCTTTGTTCAAACAGAAAGACAACATTTTAAAATGGCAGCAGTAAAAAGTGCTCCTGTGTTGAAAAACACCCAAAGTCATGAAAGTTTGGTTTATAGTTGTATAATATCTTAGAGTTTTCTAAAGTCTGAGAAAATAACCCTGATGATGTCACACTGATGTCATCGGGGTCATCTGAGCTTGGGCTTGGAGACTGGCTGTGCATTCCAATACCCATATTACCATATTATTTAGTAGGCCAGAAAGAGACTTAGTATGTCCCAATACATAGTATGTCAAATGCTGCATTTTGCAGCATGCAAGCCAGCATTCTTTTTCTGGCTATTCTGACCCACAATCCTCTGCGCAGGAAATATATTAGCAAGAGGGTCAAAGTTCAAGGCACAATGTTATGACGAAGTAGTATGTCCCAACTGTATGCATACTACAGTACGTACTTTGTAAGGGCTTCAGTATGTACTAAAAGTAAAAAAAAAAAAATGTGATTTGGAACGTAGCCTACAAATGTCAAACAGAAAGCAAGAGTGTCACACCTCTCCCATATCATATAGCTATTTATTAGAGCTGAAAAAATCTCCCAAGTGTTGTTTAGGGCACAATGTCTTGCCTAAATTTTTTTAACATTTGCTGAACCATTTTTATGACATCAGACCTATAGATAACAGATCCCTCTTAATCTCTCTCACTTACATGGTATCGAGCAGAAATCAGGGCTCAGTGGACCTGCACTGACCTCATTTGCATGGCAGGTATTGGTGAATCAGTCTCAGGGCTGTGGACAGATGCCTGCTGAATCCTCTCAGTTATTGATATTCTTTTGGCTCTGCTCTGAGTGGATCTGTGGCACAGAGTCAGGAACTGCAGCCAGAATGGGAGGATTATTGGGTTGTACCAAGCCACTGACAGGGATTCAACATAATCACACTATTTCATTGTGTTGCACCTCTGGGGAAGTTGTGGGTTTGTGTGTGCTTGTTTGTGTGTGTCCACACTGGAGTCTGGAGAAAAAATAAAAGCGGTCGGGAAGGGAAGTGATAGTCTCGCCAGATTCTGTGTCTGCGGCTGACAGCAGGATTTAAGACCAGAGCTTCCAGTAAAAGAGGAGCTCTTGCACGGGTCTGTGTTCCCATCTGGATCACAACATTAAAGCCGCAAAGATCTGAGTTTTTTTTTTTTTTTTTTCCTTTGTCAAAAAGACACAGACAGCAAGCTATACCTGTTTTGTATTTTATGTTATTTCTCTTATTTTTAGTTTAAAACCTTGAAGAGTGGTTTACGATGTGTACTATATAGCCACAACATCTGTCAGTTCGATTGTGGCTTGGGGTGATTGTTTCACGTCATCATCCCTCTCACATTGAGAACAAACAACATATCGATGATTTTGCTCCTCTATATCGACGGGTGTTGGGACAATTGTAGCTTCTAAGAGTCACGAGTGTGGCTTTAGACTTTAGTCTTGTTTGCTTATCATGCATAATTGACTCTCTGTGGCTGTTAAAGGCCCTGCAAATCAGTTTACGTAAAGTGGGACGTCCCATTTTTGGCGACGCGGATTCTCGGAGTAAAGTAATAAACAATGTTACGTGGCTTACAGCTTGCATCTGCATAAAAAAACTCTCCTGGTTGAATGATAAGTACAAGAGTTTAACAACCAAAGTATATGGTTCTTTGATAAAAAGTTAAAAAGGTAAAAGCCCTGTCTACATTTTTAACTTTGGGGAAGAAGTCAACTACGACTCCAAAAGGTGCATTTTAGCAAAAAAACAACCAATCACCGAACTTAAAATTATGTGACATTCACCGCTAACGGCGGGAAAAAGCTTAAGACTATGGTGTTGACAAAACTAACTATACAATCTGCAGCTTAAATTAATTTACTTTTGGATTCTGGGTAAATTTTCTGGGGGGTTGTTGTAGGTGAACCGAAAGAACCATGAACACGAACTGGGCTACTTAAAAGAACCAGTCTCCTCATCACTACTGAATTCACCGGTGCTCTGATTCACGCCTCTGACTGACTTCTGCATAGAGTGCAACAGTAATGAGTCCTAAAACCCGGAAATGAGTTGACATTTTAGCACTTCCGGTTCCCTCGTCTGGAAGTCAATGGGTTTTTAGTTAGATGCCTGAAATAAGGTCTAAAATAAGGTCTAACACAAGATTTTAACATTTTGTTCTATGACATAAAATACATCAATAAATATCCTACTTGTGCATTTTGAAGCCTTTACATGTCTTAAAAAAGGTGGTTGCTAACAAGTGGCTAAATGAGACTGCTAAACGTCATCACGCCGACTCGTCCACCTTTACAGCTTTGTTGTGTATACTCGCATTCATGCGACTGTGGTGTAGTTCATTTATAACCTAACGTTTGCTTTTTACTTCTGGCGATTGCATTCACGCTTCAAAAATCAGAAAAGTGGTGTTCACCTGTGAAGATTATCTTGCTAAACAAAACATATACATGTAAGTGTTATAAACATTTCTTTGCCACAGAGCTTCTTTTCTGCAATAATCCAAAATCTGATGGACAATCCCATTGGCCTTTTGTCGAGGGAACCAGGGCGATGTCAGCTTTCTAGTTGGCCTACAAAAATACGCCATCCCTGGAGCACTCTATAGCAGCGGGGACCGAGGCTCATGGGTATTGTTAGTATTTTTAACAGGTGGTAATGGTTCTGAGAAGTGAAGCTAATGCGGAAGTTCCTTAAACTTGCATTCTTTGTAATGGCCAGCAGGGGGCGACTCCTCTGGTTGCAAAAAGAAGTCTGATTGTATAGAAGTCTATGAGAAAATGAGCCTACTTCTCACTTGATTTATTACCTCAGTAAACATTGTAAACATGAGTTTATGGTCTCAATCGCTAGTTTCAAGTCTTCTTCAATACAGCATGATGTTCATTTAGTAAATTATGGTCCCATTTAGAGTCAAATAGACCATAAAGCAGGGTATGCTTTAGGGCATGGCTACCTTGTGATTGACAGGTCGTTACCACGGCGTTGTCCGGTCAGGGTGTTGTTTGTGTTTTCATCTTACAACTTTAACCCTTTCACAGTTTGTTATCAGTTCATGAAAGTTAATGTAAAAAAAATATCTTATTCAGCATTCGGTTGTACTTGGCTCCACCCTCTCACGCCACTTCTGGTTGCAAAAAAACAAGATGGCGACAGCCAAAATGCTGAACTTGAGGCTTCAAATCAGCAGTTTTATTGAATGTAACAAACCCATTCAAAGAGACGTGTCAAGATGAAACCTCGCCTCTTTGTCTGGCACACTTAGTGAAGCATGATCTCCATAAGGAGCTTTCAAAATCACTCAATACACTACGGTCTATGTTGTGAACATTTTAACTGTTCAAGGACCCCAGTGTCACTATGACACATATAAAGCTACGATGGGTGGGGGACAAAATAAATGGATCAACAAATAAAAATCTGCCCTTTCCTCATGGAGCTTACTTGAAAACTACTTTCCCAGAAACTTTAGCCTGTCTGTCCTTTCAGTGGCCTCTTCTATCGGAGGTCAGAGTCGATGTGGATTTAACGGATGGATGCTTACACATTTCTGACATTTTGCTGCTGGAGTGAAGCTGTGATTGGTTTGGAGGCAGAAACCTCAGAGAGTGATATCTGAAAACCTGGGCAAACAAAGCCAGAACTATCTGCATGGAGAGATACCACCAGAGGGAAGAGAGAAAATATTATCATTTTGGTAAACCGATTCTTAAAAGTAATTTAATTTATCATATCCACAAAATAAAAAGGCACACAGTCATGGTGTCACAGAAATCGTAAAAAAATAGTATGTGTCATCTTTTCACTGGGAGCTGCACATAAAAGCTGTCAATCAGCCACTTACAGTGTGTTTAAATAAGATACTGTACAACTTCCCTTTGATCGTTAAGGTGAATCATACCAGCAGACTTCGACCGCTGAGGGTTTCAGTAGGCAGAAAACTTGCTGTGATGTTTTCATTTATATTTGCAGCTTGATCCGCTCACAGTGAAGTCAACATTATATAACTTCAGATATGACCTGCATCCACGCTGACTCGCCGCCATCGACTTTTCACTTCACTTTTAGCTCTGAACTCACTGATACCGAACGCTCACACACTCCCACCACCTGGCTTAGACACACACACACACACCAACAAACACACAGATTGATGTATTCAAAAACATCTTCTCCTAGAAATTGATGCATATGAACAGTATTTCTCACACATGCCCACGGATTGACGCATTCAAATGTTATCAGGCATCACGGCATAAATAGACTCAGACACAACGTTGCAGCAGGTTGTGCCCACGGATGGATTACTGAATGGGCCTACTGGACACTGGCCCAGGGGCCCAAAGCATCAGGGCCCCCCTGGCCTTCACCTGCAAAATGTCACCCAAAGAGACACATACCAACCAGGAAGAGATACAAAATTACCACCACAAATTACACAAAAACAACTACAAAGGGACACAAAACTACAAAGAGACACAGAACAAATACAAAAGGGGCAAAACAACCACAGACAAAAAAATAACTACAAAAAGACCAAAACAACTACAAAGAAATGCAAAACGACTACAAAAAAGGACAAAATAACCAAAACAATAAAGCTACAAAGTGACAACAAACGACTACAAAGTGACAACAAACAACTACAAAGTGACACCAAACGACTACAAAGTGACACCAAACGACTACAAAGTGACACCAAACGACTACAAAGTGACACCAAACAACTACAAAGTGACACCAAACGATTACAAAGTGACACCATCAACTACAAAGTGACACCATCAACTACAAAGTGACACCAAACAACGACAAAGTGACACAAAACAACTACAAAGTGACACCAAACAACTACAAAGTGACACCAACAACTACAAAGTGACACCAAACAACTACAAAGTGACACCAAACAACTACAAAGTGACACCAAACAACTACAAAATGACACCTAACAACTACAAAGTGACACCAAACGATTACAAAGTGACACTAAACGATGGCAAAGTGACACAAAACAAGAGATGCAAAAACACGACAAAAAATAACCAAAACAACTACAAAGAGGTGTAAAACAACTACAAAGTGACACAAAACCACTACAAAGACAAAACAAGAGATACAAAAAGACGACAAAAAGGGGCAAAACAACCACGGACAAAAATAACCAAAACAGTTACACAGTGACACAAAACGACTACAAAGAGATACACGACAAGAGACGCAAAATAACTACAAAAAGACAAAAACAACTCCAAAAAGAGGCTAACAACTCTAAAGTCTGTGTGTCTTGTTCCCATGTACGAGAGGTGGTTGGGCCTTTTGTATGTCTGTGCCCAGGGGCCCATTGTCTCAATTAGGCCATGGTTGTGCCAATTGCCTCATCCCCATCCTGTATCAATTCCTGCCCTGTGCGTCAACATTTCAACTCCAAATATCCAATAACAAGCTGACATCTCCAGCTTTCTTGGCCAAAGGATACCTATAGCTCCTCTGTCTTAAAAGATGATTTTGGTTTAGAACAATTTTGATCTTATTTAACGACGTGGGGTATAATAATACCCAAGTTATAATAAAAGATTATTCCTATAACAATATCTATGTTATGTACTACTTTACTATGGAAAACATCAGATCCAGGAGGTCATTCTCACATCTGACACCAGAGACTGTGCGACAGTCAGCTTGTTACAGAGTTCTTCTGCCCCAAGATGGCCACAAAAATATATCAAATGAAGCTTTGAGCACATTACACATCCAACTTCAACCTACATATTACTCAGGAAGATTGGACAATCTTGCCTGCAAGCAGAAGCTCACTGATTCAAAGCTCTACACCAACTGGGAAAATGTGAATGGAGAAATCTCACTCCTTCACCAGCTGCCGACAAGTCCCCCTTTAGCAAGGCAGTTTAACACCAAATGTATGAATATGAGGGAGGGCAACACATGCAGTAACCTCTCCTTGAAAGAATAAAAGTTTTGCTAAAAGTCCATGTGATGGAGTTAATGAGCCGAGTTAAACTGAACAGCCCTGTTCTGCAGAAGATGTGACCTTAGATCCACCTTTATCCTCGGCAACGTGTTTGAACCGTGTAAAACAGACGTATGAGTCACTTAACAGCAGCAGAAGACTTTTTTTTCCCGCTTCTCTGTATTATCACATTCTCCCGAAGGTCGAGTACAAAAGCAGCAGTGAAAAGAAACCTTTACAGCAGGCGAAGAAAAGAGGACTTTATCTGACGAGGCTGTAAGTGCACAGAGTTGATGTGTCCTTAACTGCACTGCTTGTTTTCTTTGTGTTATTTTTTGTCTTACATTATGCTAATGTTAGAGCTCTGTGTTTACGGTAATCATGCTCAATTGGATTTTGCAATTATACAGAGAAATATAAAGGTACCAGGGGAATGGAGGAATGAAATGATTAAAACTAAAAATACAAAGAGCCAAACAAAGCTTTAAAAAAAGAAAAGCGTGACGCGCACACACACACACACACACACCAACACACACACACACACACACACACACGCACACACACACACACACACACACACACACGCACACACGCACACACACACGCACACACGCACAAAAGTTTGCTGTTGCATCCTGGATGTAATGTCCTCAGCTCCCCTCTTCACTATAACTGTTGTACAAAGCAGTACAGAAGGTCATTTTCTCCCCTTTGTACCCATCTCCCTTGCTGTCTGCGTCTCCATTCCTCCCAGAGTTCATTGCTCTGCGGGGAGCTACAGGTGTCCGCCCAGTGCCCCCGTATCACACCATGTGGTGTGTCTGTGCCGGGGGATGAAACATGGCGACAGAGGGGTTTCTCCCTCTGATGTTTTTTTCATGATGCGTCCCCCCCCCACCCACAACGCACACCTCCACCAGATCACTCATTCAGTCTCTCCCAGCGGGGAGGAGGCGGGGGTGTTCTGGTTGAGCCCCGCTCACAGTGGGGAAGGTGTTTAATCATTGTTTATATTTTTTAAATCGCAGCGTTCTGTAATGTACACAGTACAGGTACCATAAACCTCAGTCTATAACACCACTGTGTGATCGCAAGTGTTTTTGTAGGTCCAACAACTATAACATGGTGATCCGTCAATGTCAGGGATCGGAACCTCCCAGTGAAACTTTTATTCACATCATATTTTTATTTACAGGGGGACTTATGAAAAACTCACTTTTTCAGTGGTTGTGCTCATACATTTGGGTACCTGGAGTGCCTACCAACCCACAAACTGTGAAATAAGACAAATCAGTCAGTTTGTTTGTGGGCTGCCTTGATCAGAAACATGTGATTCAACAAGCCATTCAGATTTGTCTCCCCTTCCTATGTCACATGCAGACTCTAGAGCTAAAACGATTACTTAGTTGTCAACTATTAAATTAATCACCAACTATTTTGATAATAGATTAATTGGTTTGAGTAATTTTTTAAGAATAACATTCAAAATTCTCTGATACCAGCTTCTTAAAACGTGAATATTTTCTAGTTCCTTTACTCTTCTATGACAATAAACTGAATATCTTTGACTTGTGGATGAAACAAGACATTTGAGGACGTCATCTTAGGCTTTGGGAAACACTGATAGACATTTTTCACCATTTTTCACCATTTTCTGACATTTTATAGACCAAACAACTAATCAGTTAATCGAGAAAATAAGACAGTTGCAGCCCTAGCAGGCTCATTAGAATATACCACCACCCATCTGAGTATCTTCAGCCACAGCTTGACAACTACCTTTGTAAAAATTCTGGCATATTTTTCTCACAAGCCAATCAGAGCAGACTGGGCTTTGTATATTCATATACTGTATATTCAGACAGACCTCATGAGAAAAATAATGTTGTTTTTTTTTAATTAAAGCATGCAAAAATGTTCTAGCAGAAACCTAAAACACGTTTGAACATGAAAATAAGCTTGATATGTCCGCTTTAAGCTTATAACCTTGATAGTTTTGAACCAGGACCTCCAGTATTTAGATAAGGTAACTTGTGAAAAATAAGGTGCGACTGATTTAGTAGCTACAGGTTATTGTACTGTATGTTATTTATATGTGTCAGATACATATTTGGTCAACATTTAGGTAAATTTAAGTATTGGACTCTGAATCGGCAGATACCCAATGTTGAAGGACTCGGATCAGAGGCAAAAAAAAACTTGATTGGGACATTGCTATGAAAGACCCGAGCGGCAACCTCTGGTGCTGAGAAATGAAGCCAATGCGGAAATGCCAAAAACTGCAGTTCTTCGAATGGCCACTTGAGGCTGGCTCCAAAAGCAAGTTAATCCCCACAGAGCCCCATGCTAAAATGCCAAACTTTATAGCAGAAATAAACATGTTTACAGTCTGGTTAAAAAAACGGTTTCGGTCTGTATAGCTAATTTCCTCGTTCATGACAACTGTACGGAGGGTGATGTTTTTTATACAACTCACCCGTTCAACTTATATTAAGGCTTAAAATTCGGCATAATTGAGGGCGTGGTCGCTTTGAGTGACAGTAGGGTGCTGTACCAGGTCGCTAGCTGCCAGCTGTCTGCTCTGCTCGGTCACACGGGCTCAGCTCCACCGACGATCCGTCTCTTTGCCCATGTTTGGATTAGCTGTGAGTTAGGCTGTGTTGTCACTGCCAAGATGGCAAAGGCCGGAGCCACCCACTTTGAGCTTCACTACGGCTCTTGAGAAACCTATGGGTGACGTCACGGAGACTACGTCCATATTTTATACAGTTTATGGAAAGACCATACACGTCCTATTTACCACCAGTGTAAAAATGTTCACTTACTGGATTGCCAGATCCTGATTACTGCACCTTATCTACTTCTGTCTGTATGGTGCAGTTGATGTGTGTAGCTGATGCATGCTCTGGGCATCAGTTGACATCAAATAATGTGACACAACATGTACACAGCTATTGTGTGTTGCACCATACCGATGGAGTTTCACTGCCAGCATTCTTCAAGTGCACCAGAGAGAACAGAAAGTCTTCAAGGGAAAATAAACTGGCAAGAGAGAGCAACACTGATGAGCGGTGACAAACATTTGAAATCCCGCTACAGGCCAGAAGACTGAATGAATGCAAAGCATCGGAGCAGCAACAATGATTCTCCGAAAGGCAGCGGATAAGTGCATTTGAAATATTCCTTTAAAATTAAAAATGCATGGTAAAGCCCTTTTAAAGCACAACTGTTGTCCCTCCACCCCGCTTGTGTACTGCTGATGAGCATACAAGGGAGCAGAGAGAGACAGAGCCTTCAATCTGTGTCCACCTGCAGGATGCAACACTTCATCTTCATCATGAGACTCTGTTGATCATACACAAAAGTCCAGTCATGAGCTGCTCTCCTCATTGTCTCGACTCAGCAGAAACGGCCTTTCACTTCTGATCTCATTCAGCCGGCAGCGGCGAAGAGACAGCAAACCCACAATGCTTTACATCTGCTCAATTGTCCCCTAACGGGCTCTTCATTTGTCCTCTGGCGCGTCGCCGACAAACAAAGGCACTTCTGTTGTGCTTGTGTCTGGATGCGAACCGGCCTCCGTGATTATATCATCAAAACACACAAACCACACGCCGTAAATTGCACGCTGCGTAAAAAACTTCATTACGGCCTTTCCAAGTCATTGCGTGGTTTTTACTGTTAATTAAAATTCCATTTACAGGAGTTGGGTAGAAAGAAAAAAATCTGCTGTTCTAGCGGTCTGGGACATATAATGGATGCTTTATGAATCGTCAGTGAAATGAAAAAAAAAAAAAGTTTAAAGACAGCTGGGACAGAAATGGCAGCCATTGTGAAATTTAAACAAGGGTTGGCTCTCGTAGCACGGTGTGGTTTGCGAGGTGGGCTGCTTCATATAGAGCTGGCAACAGCTCAGAGTCCTATATTTCACACTAAAGCCAAACATCTCAGCCTCGCTCATGCATTAACAACACATTAAGGCCGGATCAAAAGCAGGCTTGTGAGAAATCCTGAGGGCCAGGCAGAAATCAATGCACAGGGAATCGATTAAAAAGGCCATCAGATGCATGGCCGCCTCCTGTGCCAGCTTTACACGCTTCATGAAGCCATAAACACACTGGACATGAACGTCTCATTTGTGGGTTACGTACTGTACATGTGCTGCCCCGTGTGTGAGCCAGGGTCGTCTTGCATGGTCAGGTTTACCACTGTCATTTTCTCTTTGTCTGCAGCCCCGCTCTGCTGCTGCTCCGTGTCGCTTCATGCCTCGGCTACATTAAGCCTCATGTGTTTCCAGTTAAAATACAGGCCCACGGTCTCTGCTGCTCTGAATGTGTGATTGTGCTGCAGTTGAATAATTAGTCTGACGTGACAGAAAAGCAATACAGTGCATCCAGCAGCAGTAACACACAGTCGTAAAGATGTGGTTTGGGTTGTGCTTTAGGGCCAGGGCCCACGTCTTTAACCCTTAATTCACCACAGTGAAATACTGTATGTGCTGTAAAGTGTCCATAAATAGGGGTGGAAGAATTAGCAGTTAGACATCAGAAAGTGTGTAAGAGAAGGCAACAGTTTGTCCTGGTTATCTAAACCACTGTATTTGGAGGTAAAACTGAAAATAAGCTCACCTGAAATGTTGCTAATCTCTCATTGCACAGGAAAACACTGTGCACACAACTGTGGCAAGCACGGTAAATGGTAAATCACGGAGTATCACTTTTATGGACAAACCACTTTACATTTGGCCTCTCACATCCATTCACAAACAAACACTGGTTTGCTTTCCATTATACAGCCAATTAATCTGTTGTCAGGTTATTAAATAGGTGTCATCAGTTGCCATAAGCCCCATAGATGTGGGTCAATAGGGGCCTACTACACCCATTAGTAGGTTTGATCATCTATTCACATGGTAGCTCACCGAAAGAAGGTATAAAAAGAACATGACAGCGACCTCTAGCGACCGTAGTAATTATGACAGGAGCAGAAGTGGAAGTCAGGCGCTGTAGTATAGACAGTGTGAAACTCCATAATGGGTGGAGTCCGCATCCCGTGTGAAACAGACAATGTGTATTTGTCTTTGTGTTCGTAGTTATTTTAACCCAAAACACAATGTTTTTCCCTAAACTTTCCCTAAAGTGTTTTTTGTTGCCTAAACCTAAAGAAGTTGTAGTTGTGTTGCCTAAACCTAAAGAAGCCTTTTTGTTTGTGTTCAAAACGCGACGTTTCATTCAGCTTTACAACGTGTTAGAACATGTTGCTTTTATGTGACACCTTCACAATGTAGTAGACATAGTAGGTCCTATTGACCCACATCTATGGTGCTTATAGCGACTGATAACGCCTATTTAATGGCCTGATAACAGTTGAATCAGGTGACTAATCATTATAAACAGATTCTGCCTTCACATGTAAAATCTGTGAAAACAGGACAAGATTTTAGTATCTGAAGCGTTCTGGTTACTGTTTGTAGTCCGAGTAGTATTCAATCACATTTGAGCAGTCTTTGGTTGAATGCAGGTAAACAGTCTGTGTTGAGAGCAAGAGAGGCGAAACGCATTGGCCGAAATACAATCTGGGAACCCACCTGCGATCATTCGGACGATGATTTAGCTCTTTATTGGTTTAAAATTAGCTTGTAAACTGGCTACTTGTGAAACAATCCGGTCGTTCACGTCGTCTCTCAACTCCAACTCCAGTCTCGCATCTCAAGTTGCTAATCGGACTGTAAACAATGAGCAGCACATGGAAGAGGAAGTCTTGGCCCGGATGTCCACTGGCTACACCGGAACCCAAGAAATATAGCTCCTTGCCACCCAACCCGATCTCATGGAAAGGCGTATAAATAGCACGAAATTTACGCATGTCATGATTACGCATTATAGCCTTTTCTCCTGTCATTTATATGCCACAGGCTTAATGTTGTGAAGCAGCTTTTCGCGTGTCGTTGGTTTAAGGTTGTCGCCATCTTGGTTATTTTGCAACCAGATGTGACATGATAGGGTGGAGCTAAGTACAACCAAACGCTGAATAAAACATCTTTCAGGCGACCAAAATGTTACAATTAACTTTGATGAACTGAAAACACACTGTGAAAGGGTTAAAGTTCTACGATGAAAACGTGGACAACTTCCAGACTAGACAACGGCGTGGTAGCAACCTGTCAATCAAAAGATAGCCACGCCCTAAAGCATTATGGTCTATTTCACTCTAAATGGCACCATAATTTACTAAATGAACATGATGCTGTATTGAAGAAGACTTGAAACTAGCGATTGAGACCATAAACTCATGTTTACTGAGGTAATAAATCAAGTGAGAAGTAGGATCATTTTCTCAGACTTCTATACAATCAGACATCTTTTTGCAACCAGAGGAGTCGCCCCCTGCTGGCTATTAGAAAGAATGCAAGTTTTAGGCAGTTCCACATTGGCTTCACTTTTCAGCCCCGGAGGTAGCCCACTGAGTAAAATGTATGTATCTATAAAGTAAGACAAAAAAAAAAAACACCAATCAAAAGTTACATGACAGCGATAGTTACACAGTAAAAATTACATTGTCATTGATTCAGTTTACTCCTGTATTGCAAGAGGCAACACTGCAGCAGCAGGTAAACAGCGCTCAGCTACAGTAGCCTACATTATTACAGTACAGCTTCTGCTGCTTTCAATTTAAGTGTTTTTTGCACATTGTGCAGCATTTTTTCATAATATTATACGAGGCATTTTACAACCCTGAAACACGCCTGCTGCAACTAAAACAATAAACTATGTCACAGTGTCACAAAACTTATTCTCCTATTGCAGTATGTAATTTTAAAAGATGACTTTGGCACACACAGATGGCATTTCAATAGCTTTTAAATTGCAAACACCAATTATGTGCTGAGTGAGTCTTGGGTCAGAGCCAGGTTGTAAGACAAAAGGCCTTGAAATTTGTCTCCAAATATCCAGCGAGGACACTTGCAAACCAATCACAACAACAGCGCTGGAAATGAAAGGAGTACTCCTTCATTTATGAGATGTAATTAGTGAAAGCTGCAGCCTGCAGAGCAAACACAGTAATAGAAAATACCTTGGCTCGGCTCTTTGACAAACATACCAGCTAAACCACCTGTGGCATCCTGAATCTACATCCTGTCGGACGGCTTTGACACGTGTGTTTAAACTCATCATACATGCAGCATTTAGCACGTCAATTTCCGCTTGTTACATGCATAGTGTATTTTCAAAATAAACTTCCATCGTAGATTTACTTTGTTTTTAGGTTTACTTACGCAACAACAATATTAATTGGTGAGGTTTAGGCAACAAAAGTACTTGCTGAGGGAAAGATTGTGGTTTGGGTTTAAAGTAGCCTACGTTTGTTACGTAAAATAAGAGTTTACCATAATGGTACGTGTCCACAGGACTGTCCTTTCCACGCTTGCCATTCATTGTCTATGTATCAGCCGTGCAATGCATTCTGGTAGTGTGGCGGCGCGATTCAAGAAAGGGACCGTCACCACGCCCGCTCCTCATTTGCATAAAGTTGAGAGCTAGTCTACTTTATGCAAATCACAGGTGTCCGACGCGACTCGCCGCCTCTCGAAACTCCCGAGAATCTTTTAATATAAATGTTGTCGATCCAAAATAAAGACAGATTCGTCAACTGCATGGCTTATTTCTCGCCTCAAATGTTTTCAGAAACACATTTCGGTGAACTATTTTCGTGAAATAAGAGGAGAAAGTTTCCAAACGAGCCTCCATACTTTTTCCGGTTTGAAAGCTGGGAACAGCAGCCCAGGGAGGGAAAGCGTTCGTCCAATCAGGTGCAGCCGGAAGTATTTGAAATAAAGCCGCGAAAACGTCACCGCCTAGTGGCACGCCCACCAAGCGTCCAATGTTAAGAAGCGTCACGTCCCCTCGCGATAAAAAATGCCCCTGTTGACACGTACCATAACGTACTGGGCGCTGCGTCAACGCTCGTTGAACTGACAGGCTTCTAGTGACACAGACGTACACACGAGGTTCATCCCCATGCAGCGATTGCAGTGATTGTTTAATATAAATCTTGTAAGTCATTGTTTTACTGCTTAATAAGAAAGTAGAGATAAGCCCAACCCAGCTGACTCCCCAGTAGGAAGAATATGTTTCTCACTACATCTCCAAAATAATAATATAGAGCCAGAACTGTCCTGTTTAAAAGACATGTTGTCTCTATTCCAGATGTCACGGCATATTGGAATCAGTTTGTAAATTATATATAGTCTATTGGAAGAAGGTCTGGATTCTTCTTCGTAAATACCTAATAGTGAATAAGGTTAAGGAAGTGTTTTTCAAAATTGTTAGTAAATATTACCCTGTCAATCACTTCATGCAGAAATAAAAAAAAAAAAAAGACATAAAGACCTTTGCAGATTTGTCATTGATCATATCTTTAAAGACATTATTATGGGAAAATGTGGTGTTTGCTTTATTCAAAAACCCCAAAACAATATTTTCTCATAATAAATTTGACATGTTTACTTTTAATCTTTTATTCATAAATATAAATTTAACAATAAATACTGCTCAATAAAATGAGCAATATGTGAAAACCACCACAACAGCTATTAAGACACTCAATATATGTAGGTTTTAATATTTTTGTTTAGGATGAAATCCCCTTTCTCTTTTGTTATCGTTATACTGTGTGAATTATGTTCTTTTGTTTCATAAAGAAAGAAAGTAGAGATAAGTAGCCAACGAGTGTAAAATAACATGACGCCGTGGGTTGGTTTTCCTCCTGTCCTCCCTAATTTTTTGAGTCACCAGCCGCCACTGAATCAGATCCTTCTTAACTTTCCACATGGGGCCTCACAGTTATGTGAGCTAAACAGAACAGTGACAATGTGAATGAGGCACAGTTCACATTCAGGTCAGTGCTGACACAAACACACACACAGACAAGTTTACATGTCAATCATCATCTCTTTTTAGCTGCCAGTGTATAAACCTCTAAATATTTTATTCTCTTTCCATCAGAGCTTTAAACAGCCCCACTGGGGAGCTTCACCCCGAGAGAGACAGAGAGCAGCAGCCTGAAGAGTCTGATTAGAGCTGCGCACCTTTCACACCCCACAGGAGGTATCCTGACTACAACCCTGGGTCCTCTCACATGATGTTACAACAACCCCACAGTCACCCTCATTATCCAGGAGCCCTGCCACACACACACTGACAGACAAAAAGAGAGCATCACCACCGTTAGCATCATTGCTGCCACGATGTGTTTACTGTCACATCCTGACGAGGCACCGGGACATCAGAAAGGTTTTGCAGAGAGTGGTGCGTCACGGAGCGTTTTCTTTCCCACTTTTCTATCTTTTCTATGAATCTGTCAGACGTGCCTCATAGAGGGACGGGGTGAACGCCGGGTCAGTGCGTCTAGCATTTTTTCACAGCGTTCTCAGAGCACCCATAATCAGTGTCTGGGCCTTTTTAGAAGAAGGGGTTTGTTGTGGATGGGGGATAAAGGAGCCAGTGGGCAGTAGTGACAGCCGCCTACTATAGAAAGCCCACAGGCTTCAGTCGGGTTGTCTGTCTGTGAACGGTTTAATATCAAAGCGCGAGGCCCTTTGCGTCTCCATCCATCCACCCGGCTCTGGCTCCAGCAGCTGCATCGCTCCAGTTTTAATTATCTCCTGTGAGAGCGGAGCAGCCATGCAGTGGGCTCATTAGGTCTGTCAGCAGGGACGGGCAGTAACCTGCAGTAACCCCTGCCATCTCCTCTGTCACTGGTTTTACACTCACCCTTCTCCTTTTTCCTCTACATCTCCATCACAGCTCCATGTAGTCATCCCACTGCTCTGTCCTACCTCAACCCTTCTATCTCTCTCTTTCCATCTATCTCTCTTACTCTCTTGATTGGGTGCAAGACTTTTGCTATTTTCTATTATCATCAAAAGATGATTGCCAGGCTTATCAGGCTGATTGGGACATTTTCACCCCTTACCGTTCTGCCCTCTTTTTTTAGAGGGTTAGGGGTGGGGGACAGGGGATGTTCAGGGGTGGATAAATAGTAGACAGTAGATGTCACATAGAAGTGTTGTACATCATCTGAAAGCTGGGAACCTGAAGATTAATTTGAGATAAGGCCTGACTGTATGTCAAGTTGTTGTTGTTGTCATTAATAAGAAATAGAAATTAATAAATAAATTGTGAAAGTGTATCAGGGCTTAGAAAATGATGATGAGTACATGATGGTCATCCCCATGCTCTATTATGTCATAAATTGTTGCAGCAATTTTTGGGTTGATACCATTTGTTACACTGATTTGGTGCTAAATTTAACCTTTTTTTTACCATTCAAGACTTGATATGCTCAATAATACCTCCAAAATACCACATTAAGGCAGCGAGACCTTGAGGAACACCACAGAAAAAAACATGCTGTGATTCAAAAACTTTTGACATTTGGAGATTTCTGCAAGAATTGCATTTTTTGGCAATTGGATGGACTTCTGTTCTGGAAACTGCTCAGAAAACCCCTTATTGTCAATCTACCTAGGAAAGCCATCCATCCTCTGAATGCTCTAGGTCTCTAGTTTGTGGTTGTAAAGTTTCATGAGGCTGTGATTATCCTAGAGGTCACCACAGGTCATTTTATACAGTGAAGTCAAGTTTAAAAAAAAAAAAAAAATGGTCTCACTACAATGAAATGGCTACTATGGGGACTAACATCATCACACATGAATACAATTGGGCTCATTGGATCCAGAAGAGTCTCAGCTTTACCCCAGTATGCAGAATTATTCAAACACATCATTTTTAGAATGGGCGAAAATAACACATTTGTACTGCATGCAAGAAGCTGCAGGGTTTATGCCCCAAACTGTGATTATCATAAAGTGTGCATGTCTGTAAAGGGGAGACTCGTGGGTTCCCACAGAACACATTTTCATTTACATATCTTTAGGTCAGAGGTCAAGGGACCCCTTTGAAAATCACCATGCTAGTTTTTCCTCGACAAAATTTAGCGCAGCTTCGTAGCACTATTTAACGTTCTTCCCGTCGGAGTTTTAAGGGGTTAAGTCAATTCTATTTCTATAGTACTAACTTATATAGCCCAAAATCTTTGAAATCAAAATCTTATTTTTCTTTTTCTTTTTGATGCTTCCTGTGTTCGGCAACCTCATCATTTTGTACGATAAAGCTTTGGGTTTGAGTTATGTTTGGTTATTTTCAAAGTGTGAGCTTTTAAGAAATGTTTCTTTCTCTCTTGGATTGTCCATTTGTGTCATTTGTTGCAAGTAGATACGTAATGCCCAGCAGGAAGAGGGAAGCAGACATGGTGTAGTCAATGCATCGCATTAGCCTGGCAAGCTAAAAGAATTTAATGAAGGAACTAAATCAAACATATACTCCTGGGTCTAATTCTAAGTCTTTAAGATCTAAGTACGGGCTGTTTGAGTCTCTGTGTTATGACTGGGCATAACTCAACACTACAAAATTATCTTATCAAGGCAACTTCCTCTAATATTTAGTCCTAAAAGTTTTATTTCCTTAAAACTAACCAAAATTCTGCCAGCATGTTAATGTTACTTCAACCTGTTTCCAACACCGATCAACATCTTACAAGAATTTTCGAAAGTCGAGTGTCTTTTTTCTTGAACTTAGTGCAGCAATCTGATTTTTTGTATCTAGTTTCAAGGTACTGACATGAATTTCAAGATTTTTTTTAGATTTATTAGATGATGTATATTAGAAACACGTTGACTTAATCCTACTGCACTGTTTTTTTTTCCATCTGTTCTAAGAAACACTTTTTATTATTTCTCATCTGTTAATTGACATTAGGGTTATGCTTTTGTATACTTATCAAATTATTTTAGTATCTAGTATTGGGAGATGTAACTGGAACTCTGGGTCTTTTGTAGTAGTGAATAAAAAGCCTTTTTTTTTTTTTTTTTTTTTTTAAATCAAATCTTTCCATCCTGTAAATGCTTCCTGTTCCCTCCTCAACACCACAAAAATATCCATCTTATAGTCATTTTTATCTATTATTGAGACTTAAAGTCTTGAAATTAAAACCAGCTCAATAAATCTGCTCCTGTAGAAACATTATGTCAATGAGTTTCCAATACAAATCAATTTGTTGATTTTTCTAAAATCATATATCACAAAATTACTACAAAATCTTCCTGTATATCACATTGGCTTCTTATAT
Organism: Sebastolobus alascanus; assembly: GCA_916701645.2. Taxonomy (NCBI): domain Eukaryota; kingdom Metazoa; phylum Chordata; class Actinopteri; order Perciformes; family Sebastidae; genus Sebastolobus; species Sebastolobus alascanus. The sequence goes on along the minus strand of CAKAOJ020000024.1, from coordinate 4,055,746 downwards.
GATGTCATCATTCTTACACTATGCTATTGTATCACATTATCTCATAGTTTTATATATATTATACTAAAATGTATAATTGTACAATATATTCATATTATATATTTTAAAATGTATTTACATAATTCTTACAGCCCGTTCTCATTTCCCAGACAAAGCACATACTGACACTTTGTCAGCCGTCAGCGTTCAATATCGCCCCACAAGGCACCCTTTAGCGAAGGTAGGAGGCGCACCGGGCTTTCCATTAACTACTAATGTAAACCCATCTGCAGCAAAAGTAAACACTCAGAAAGTGCTGTAGTGACGTATTATAAAGAGTGAAAGAGACACACAGGGTGGGCAGGAGGGGAGGTGGATACAGGGCTTTCATCATGGAGACCGCTATTCTTGTCCCCTGCGTTACGTTTTACTTTCACTTTGCAATCAGCTGATAGTTTGTGTCATGTCTTCGCAACGTCATGTCACATTTTTCACTGTAAAAACGTAGTTATTTTAAGCCCAACCATGTAATTGTTTCCTAAACCTAACTAGGTGGTTTTGTTGCCTGATCCTAAGCAAGTGTTTTTGTTTAATTCACAACATTAAGCACGCGTTTACTGCAACTGAAAAGTGACGCCGAGGGGTCTGACAAAGCGTCAGTATGTGACCAGTTGGGATGACAATGTGTTGATTATTATTAATTTTATGTTACATTTATAATCACATTTCAGTAGTTTTGCTCATACTTTACTTTTTCAAATGTGGATATTTTGTGCCGCTGTAATACGTCATTTTTCTCCAGGATCAATAAGAGTATTCTGTCTTGCTTCAAGACACTGACATTTATTTCTAAAAAATCTTGTTACCAGATGATTTGCATTGAAAACAGGTATTCCTTCCTTCCTTACCTTCCTATACTTTTATTTTTAAACAAAAATAGGACAAATAGATAATAAATATTAATATCAGGAGACAAAAAGTACTTGTGAAGAAAGACTTGTAGTGCACTGTTTCTCTGCTTACTATCCCCCCTCCCCTTCCCTCCTCTCTCATCTCCTTGTAAAAATTGGTTATTTGGGGGATTTGACAAATGCAGGAGTCAAACTCCGGTCACTAGTTCCACAGCAGCGGGGGCCCGGGAGTGCTGCGAGAGCGAATCCGATCTGCTGCATTTCATTTCATCTTCCACACACACACACAGAAAATTTTGACACCCGGCGAGAAAAAAAAAAGCATGTTTCTTGGAGGATGCTGTGAACGCGGGTTCATATGGAGGCCGGCGAGATAACGAGGAGGAGAGAGAGAAGCAGGGACTTGTTGACAACGAGCTCTCTCTACCTCCTTCTCTCTGTTTCTATCTGATCCTCTCGGCTCTGAAGTCTGGGTGAAGTCCAACGGGGAGATCCAAAAGTGGCAATTACCGGGGAATGATTGCTACCTGTTGTTGACAATGATTCGCCATAAAAATACAATTTCTCCGGTTATTAAATAGGCTTTCACATCTGAGATGCAGTTTATTGTTAAATCTGCTGGAGCCAATCAATGCAGAGCACCCCGGGCTCCCTCTCCATCATTTAATTACTCCTCTGTCAATCAATGGAAAACACATTTTTGGGAAAGCTGATCAATATGGAGAGGTGACTTAATTGACGGAAGGAGCTGTTACCTGACTGACACACTGAACGGGAGACAAACAATGTTGCTGTGAACAAAGCGCGGCTCGCGTCAAAAACAGGCGAGACCTCGAATCTCTAGAAGAGACGCAGCTGACAAGCAGCCAAGCCGTGCGTGAGACATGTGTCTCATGCGGGCAGTGTGGCTGCTCTAACCTGTTTACACTGACGCCGAAATAAAAAACAACAGGTAATGCAGCCGCCACGCAATCCTGACCTTCCCAGTGTGGACGAGGCTCTAGGTTTGTATTTCACGTATCACAAACACGTCTCCAATCACAGTTCATGGAACTCCGCTTAGGGAGGAGGTTGGATTGGAGGTTCAAACAAACACAGGACTTTCACCCCAACACGGTCTCACTCCCAACTCGTCAAATACCGCCGATTGGCCAGTGCCCCTCGGCATCGGAAACCGACGCACAGGGGCAGCCTTTAGCGACAGTATGTGACGAAGCAGGCTTTCAACTAACTACAATGTAAACTCACCCGCAGCGTTGTTCAATGGTCGGAGCAAATAACGTAGTATTAATAGCGCGAGAGTCGGCTAAGGGCGGGCGGGAGTGGTGGTGAATGGGTCAAACAAACAAGACTTTCAACCAGGAGACCGGTGTTTGTGTCTCCTGTGAAACTAAAAGTAACGTTGACTTATTTTGTTACGTCAGTCGATAGTCAAGTGACTCGTTGGTATTGTCATTCACGTGAGTCGGTAGTCACATGAGTCGTCAGTCAGAGAAGCTAACTTCAACCACAACCGTTTCCTAACCCTAACTAAGTGGTTTTGTTGCCGAAACCTAACTTCCCGTGAAAACAGAAGTTTATTTTGAAAGGACACTATGCATGTAAAAAGCGTATATTGACACACCGTCCCTGACGCGTCCAAAGCTAACGCAAGAGGGATACCTTGTGCGTCGGTCTTTGATGATTTGGGAGTGAAAATGTGTTGTTCACCCAGGAGACTGCTGTTTGTGTCCCGGGTGAAACCAAAAGTCAACATTGATATAATGTAACAAACATTTATTTTAAACCAAACCAAAAATGTTGTTTTGTTACAACGTTAATCATGTGTTTAAAACTGTGACCGTAATCTGGGAGAAAATACGAGACAGGGTTGGCCAAATAATATGTCAAAATAATAATATAATAATAATAATAATAATAATAATAATAATAATAATTAAAGCTGCAAGCAGCGATGAACGGGCCCTCGCACCTTCCCGCACGTCGGGGGTACTGGCGGGCTCTTTTTCGCCGCCACGCCACGGCAACATATTTCGATAAAAGTTTAAGCTTTGAACAACTTTTCATAACAATGGTCTTAAGACTCTACTGACCAACTTTGATGCAATTTCAATATGACACTTCAGATCTTGGTTAATACTTGCCCCCAGAGCATGTGCACTAAATTTGATGAAATTCTCTTCCACCAGATCTTGAGGTACAAGCTTTCGATAATTTTGGCTCCCCCTATGGGTCGAGCTGAAACAGCTTTGGTACGCCCATTCCCAAACACGTACTGAAGATATCTACCAAGACTTATGATGCTTAGACTAATGGTCAATGAATAACGGTGATTTCCTGCTAAACCCCGCCCTCTTAAAGTTCATTGGTCAATATCTTGAAAACGAAATAAGATATCAACAAGCTTTAAGCAACTTTTGATGAGCCTGGTCCAATAATGATCCACAGAAAATTTGGTAGCAATCGGCAATACTGTAAATTGAGCTCACTTTCCCTTTAATTTTTCCCTTTATTCTAGTTTTGAGATAGTTTAGTTCTGCCTGAACGTGCGCGCGCGTGAACCTGCGCGTGCCTGAACGTGCGCAAGCCTGAACCTGCGCGTGTGGTACACTAAATGGTCCAGGTTTGGGGGTTTGAAAATATGATCACCCTAACATAAGCTAAAGGTAAACTGCTTATTAACAGGTCTCTTGAATTATAACACAACATAAACATTAGCCAGAGACACTCACAGAAGCTACGTCATTGTTCACACTGAATCTTCCAGCACATGGCTACTTTATTATGCAGAATGATGTCATCACTTTCCCACGTAACTAAATCCGCGGAAAACTCCCTCTCTCTGCAGGTTCTGTCGGAGTAAAAAACACCAGCGCAGTTGCGTCTTTACCATGGAGCGGAGTAAAATACACCATGGAGCATCCAGTTGGCCTGTGAATTATATTTTTATTTTTCTTCCCCCGGAGCATCGTGGGCCCTTTTCCGTTGTCGGGTCAGAGGGCTTGAGCCCCGGTTAGCCCGTGCATTAAGACAGCGGTGCATGGAGAGTGTGTATTGTCGGTAAAACGGTATTTCGGAACAATGTGTTTGTTTTCGGGATAACGGGCCAGGTCCGGGCGGGGAGTGATGTAAAGCTGCGCGCCACCTTCGCGCGACCCTCTCCAAGCCGACCTAGAGCCGGTCTCGGCGCACCGCCTCGTATGCGTGACTCCCCAGCCTGCCGTGTGTCGCTCACACCCTCCAACTTGCTGTTAACGAGGGTCTTTTGGCTGTGAAAGATTGTCCACTGTGCAAAAAAAACAACAAAAAACGTTATTTATTTCCATTTTTTTTTTGTCAAAATTACAGGAAGCCACTGCAGACGGGCTAAAGAGCCGCATGCGGTTCCAGAGCCGCGGGTTGCCGACCCCCTGTCCTAAGCCAAAACTCTCTCCTTCTGCATGTGTGTAATCTGACACCATCTGAATGTGACGAATGAAAACTGATGCGTTTACTGTCACCTCTAAAATCCGTCATCCAACTATCTCTTGATAATATGGCGCAATTTTATTTCTGTAAAAAAAGCAAAACAATGGTAGGGGCATGGGTACATAATTTAATTATGCCATGTAGATGTCCTCAGGTATGGAATACTATGTGGTAGGTCAAGTTTGGGGCAGATTGGGCCAAGTACAGTTGAGTTAGAACATTTTGTTTTTCAATGGCGAGTCATGCAAATTCTCCGCCACGCCACGTCAACGCCGTTTCAAAAAACCTCACGATTTGAACAACTTTTCATCACAAAGATCTTAAGATTGTACTGACCAAATCTGAAGTTGATCGGGTTAAGTCTCTAGGACTAGTTCGTTAAAGTACAAAGCCTGGAAATGGCCAAAAATATACGAAAAATTCACACAAAAATCCAGATGGCCGACTTCCTGTTGGGTTTAGAGCATGGCACCAAGAGACTTTTTGTTAAGTCTACGGGTGATACATGTGCCTACCAAATCTCGAACATCTAGGTGAAACGTACTGCGAGGGCTGCTTCGTTGAAATTTTGTAGGGGGCGCTATCGAGCTCCCTTGCCACACCAAAGCACAAAAACCATATCCGTTAACACATTGTAGCACCGTTAATGAGTGTGCCGAGTTTAGTTCATTTACAAGCATATCTAGCCCTTGAAAAACAACTTCCTGTTTCATGGCGAATGATGCGTCGCCACGGCAAGTACGCTCAACGAAAACCAAAAAGCTTTGCAGGCTGGCATCAGGAACTTCTTAACACCACGCTGACCAAATTTGAAGTTGATCTGGTTAACCTGCTAAGAGTAGCACGCCAAAATAGAGCGACTGTAACTTCCTGTTGCCAATAGGTGGCGCTATGAGTATGATTCAAAATGTGCCTGTAGATGTCTTCAGGTCGGGACGCTCATCAAATGTCAGAAATTTGGAAAAGATCTGACCATCTGGAGTCGAGTTACAGAGGTTTGTTTTTTAATGGCGAGTCATCGAAATTCGCCATGCCGCCACGGCGCCGCCATTCAACGAAACCTCACAATTTTCACAAGGAAGCATCATCAAGGTCTTAAGGCTTTCCTGACCTAATTTGAGGTGGATCTGATTAGTTTGTGAGGCAGAGTACATCAGCATGCAAAACATGACATTTCCTGTTGCCAGTAGGTGGCGCTATGACTGCGAGCCAAAATTTGCACGTGGATGTCATCAGGGACGGACCTTTATCAGGCATGAGAGATTTGGAGCAGATTGGTTAATGTACGACAAAGTTACAGCAACTTCCTGTTTTTTGGCGAAAGGCGCTTTTTTGCCGCCACGCCACGGCAACATAGTTCGATGAAAATGAAAGATTTGAACAATTTTTCATCACAAAGGTCTTAAGACTGTACTGACCAAATTTGAAGTCGATCGGGTTACAACTCTAGGACTAGTTCGTTAAAGTATAGTGCCTGGAAATGGCAAAAAATACCCTAAAATAACACATTCAATTCAATATGGCTGACTTCCTGTTAGGTTTATGGTATACCTCCAAGAGGCTTTTGTGTACGTCTCAACATGCTGCATATACCTGTCAAATTTCATACTTCTAGGTGAAACCACAACGAGGGGCTCAATGTTAGCAATTTTGTAGGGGGCGCTATCGAGCCATTTTGTCACATCCCAGCAAGAGACCCAGAAAATATCAAATTTTTCACCAGTCCTGATACATGTGCAAAATTTTTTCATTTTCCGAGCACGTTTAGCCCCTCAAAACTGCGATTACTTTGTCCTAAAAATAATAATAATAATAATAATTAAAGCTGCAAGCAGCGATGAGCGGGCCCTCGCCCCTTGCGGACGTCGGGGAACACGCTGTCGCGCACTTCATGAAAGTCGGACACCGCACGTAACAGTTTGAGGGTATTTTCTGCGTGTGGCGCGCGTTGCCGTAAATGACCTGTTGAGAACCTGTGGGGCATCCTTTAAAGGCACTTCTATGAGGGTGGGTGGCAGTACACAACCATATGCTATTGCCAGTAGGTGGCGCTATCACCATAACTCAATAACGGCAGGGATATGTCTTCAGGCCAAGACTCTTGTAAAACATGTCAAGTTTGGGGCTGATTCGACAATGCATAGTCAACTTACAACATTTTCTTGTTTCCTGTAGGGGGCGCTATGACTATCACTCATAATTACACAGATATGTCTTCAGGCCGGGACTCTTATAAAACATGTCAAGTTTGAAGCTGATTGGACAATGTATAGTCAATTTATAAAATTTTCCTGTTTCCTGTAGGGGGCGCTATGACTATCACTCATGATTACACAGATATGTCTTCAGGTCTGGACTATTATCCAGCTTGTGAAATTTGGGGCAGATCTGACTATATAAAGTCAAGTTAAAACAGTCTCCTGTGTCATGTCGAAACATCGAAATTCGCCGCGCCGCCACAACAACGCCGTTTCGGAAAAACACAAAAGCTTCAAAATTTAGCGTCGTGGAGGTGTTGAGATTCTGCTGCCCGACTTTGAGATGGATCTCTTGAATCCTCTAGGAGGAGTATCGTAAAGTTTAACACCTATAAAATGACAAAATGGCGTCTTCTCACATGACCTATGACATCACCGTTCGAGCGATCAAAAATTCCTAAACAAGTTTTTGTCACATTAGTTTGAGGGTTATACCATCCAAATTTGACGCGAATCCGATGAAGCCTCTAGGAGGAGTTCGTCAAAGTATGCGCAAAATGCATGAAAAACTCACAAAATTCAAGATGGCCGACTTCCGGGTGGGCGGGGCTAATGAAACCCAATGAGGAATATGTCTGAAATAATGAGCGGGATGTGCCTACCAAATTTCATGACTATAGGATCAACTATGTTCAAACTATGGCCTTCCACGCGGTAGGGGGCGCTATAGAGCCCGCCTAACGCGCTGAACCCAATGGCTGTACATTCACGTACAGTTCACAGGTGTCCATGTTTTTGCCAACTTTCATGAGTTTTCGAGTACACCAAGGTATGCGTAAAGGCTAAAAGACATAAGGGGGCGCTAGAGAGCCAACATGCCACGCCCAAGCCAAATTACACCACCAAATCAAAGTAAGTACTAGTGTGCATATGCGTGTAAAGTTTCATGAGTTTTCGTGCATCCTAAAGTCCTCAAACATGTGTTCGTAAATTTTAAAATCACGCAGGAAATCCAAGATGGCTGACTTCCTGTTGGCCGAAAAAATCTCATAAATATTTAAGACGGACTTCAAGATGTGAGCAATGACATACTCGAATTTCGTAAAGATCGAAGTAACTTTTCCTGAAAACTGCCTGCATTAGGGGGCGCTATGGAGCCCGCTGGCGACACCCGGGCCCAATCAGTACAGAACTTTGAATTTCCCACCAGTTCTGATGCATATTCCACTTTTCATGAGTTTTCGTGCATCCTAAAGGCCTCAAAAACGCGATCTCCCAGCGGAAAAATAATAATAATTAAAGCTGCAAGCAGCGATGAGCGGGCCCTCGCCCCTTGCGGACGTCGGGGAACACGTTGTCGCCCACTTCATGAAAGTCGGACACCGCACGTAACGGTTTGAGGGTATTTTCTGCGTGTGGCGCGCGTTGCCGTAAATGACCTGTTGAGAACCTATGGGGTATCCTTTAAAGGAACTTCTATGAGGGTGGGTGGCAGTACACAACCATATGCTATTGCCAGTAGGTGGCGCTATCACCATAACTCAATAACGGCAGGGATATTTCTTCAGGCCGGGACTCTTGTAAAACATGTCAAGTTTGGGGCTGATTCGACAATGCATAGTCAACTTACAACATTTTCCTGTTTCCTGTAGGGGGCGCTATGACTATCACTCATAATTACACATATATGTCTTCAGGCCGGGACTCTTATAAAACATATCAAATTTGGGGAAGATTGGACAATGCATATTCACTTTACAACATTTTCCTGTTTCCTGTAGGGGGCGCTATGACTATCACTCATAATGAAACGTTTATGTCTTCAGGCCTGAACTCTTATCCAGTTTGTGAAATTTGGGGCAGATCAGACTACGTAAAGTCAAGTTACAACATTTTCCCTATTCCTGTAGGGGGCGCTATGACTATCACTCATAAAGTTATATATATGTCTTCAGGCCTGGACTCTTATCCAGCTTGTGAAATTTGGGGCAGATAGGACGATGTAAAGACAAGTTAAATCAGACTCCTGTGTCATGTCAAAACATCGAAATTCGCCGCGCCGCCATAAGAACGCCGTTTCGCAAAAACACACAAGCTTCGCAATTTAGCATTGCGAAGGTGTTGAGATTCTGCTGCCCGACTTTGAGATGGATCTCTTGAGTCCTCTAGGAGGAGTATCGTAAAGTTCCAGACCTATAAAGTGACAAAATGGCGTCTTCTCACATCACCTATGACATCACCGTTCGAGCGATCAAAAATTCCTTCGCAATTTAGCATCACATCAGTTTGAGGGTTATACAATCCAAATTTTACACGAATCCGATGAAGCGTCTAGGAGGAGTTCGTCAAAGTATGCAGAAAATACATAAAAAACGCACAAAATTCAAGATGGCCGACTTCCGGGTGGGCGGGGCTAATGAAACCCAATGAGGAATATGTCCGAAATAATGAGCGGGATGTGCCTACCAAATTTCATGAATATAGGATAAACTTTGTTCAAACTATGGCCTACCACGCGTTAGGGGGCGCTATGGAGCCCGCTGGCGACGCCCAAGCCCAAACACTACAGAACATTGCAATTTTCGCGACTTCTGATGTGCATACCAATTTTCAAGAGTTTTCGTGCATCCTAAGGGCCTCAAAAATGCGATATTCCAGCAGAAAAATAATAATAATAATAATAATAATAATAATTAAAGCTGCAAGCAGCGATGAGCGGGCCCTCGCCCCTTGCGGACGTCGGGGAACACGCTGTCGCGCACATCATGAAACACTGCACGTATCAGTTTGAGGGTATTTTCTACGTGGGGCGCGCGTTGCCATATATGACCTGTTGAGAACCTGTGGGGTATCCTTTAAAGGCACTTCTATGAGGGTGGGTGGCAGTACACAACCATATGCTATTGCCAGTAGGCCGCGCTATCACCATAACTCAATACAGCACGTATATGTCTTCAGGCCGGGACTCTTATAAAACATGTCAAATTTGGGGAAGAATGGTCAATGCATAGTCAATTTACAACAACTTCCTGTTTCCTGTAGGGGGCGCTATGACTATCACTCATAATGACACGTATATGTCTTCAGGCCTGGACTATTATAAAACATGTCAAATTTGGAGAAGATTGGACAATGCATAGTCAATTTACAACAATTTCCTGTTTCCTGTAGGGGGCGCTATGACTATCACTCATAATGACACGTATATGTCTTCAGGCCTGGACTATTATCCAGCTTGTGAAATTTGGGGAAGATTGGACAATGCGTACTCACTTTACAACATTTTCCTGTTTCCTGTAGGGGGCGCTATGACTATCACTCATAATGACACAGATATGTCTTCAGTCCGGGACTATTATCCAGCTTGTGAAATCTGGGGCAGATCAGACTACGTAAAGACAAGTTACAACATTTTCCTGTTTCCTGTAGGGGGCGCTATGACTATCACTCATAAAGTTACATATATGTCTTCAGGCCTGGACTCTTATCCAGCTTGTGAAATTTGGGGCAGATCAGACGATGTAAAGTCAAGTTAAATCAGACTCCTGTGTCATGTCGAAACATCGAAATTCGCCGCGCCGCCACAACAACGCCGTTTCGCAAAAACACAAAAGCTTCGCAATTTAGCATCGTGAAGGTGTTGAGATTCTGCTGCCCGACTTTGAGATGGAGCTCTTGAATCCTCTAGGAGGAGTATCGTAAAGTTCCAGACCTATAAAGTGACAAAATGGCGTCTTCTCACATGACCTATGACATCACCGTTCGAGCGATCAAAAATTCCTTCGCAATTTAGCGTCACATTAGTTTGAGGGTTATACCACCCGAATTTGACGTGAATCCGATGAAGCCTCTAGGAGGAGTTCGTCAAAGTATGCGTAAAATGCATGAAAAACGCACAAAATTCAAGATGGCCGACTTCCGGGTGGGCGGGGCTAATGAAACCCAATGAGGAATATGTCTGAAATAATGAGCGGGATATGTGTACCAAATTTCATGAATATAGGATCAACTATGTTGAAACTATGGCCTTCCACGCGATAGGGGGCGCTATAGAGCCCGCTTAACGCGCTGAACCCAATGGCTGTACATTCACGTAAAGTTCACAAGTGTCCATCTTTTTGCCAACTTTCATGAGTTTTCGAGTACACCAAGGTATGCGTAAAGGTTAAAAGACATTAGGGGGCGCTAGAGAGCCAACATGCCACGCCCAAGCCCAATTACACCACCAAATCAAAGTAAGTACTAGTGTGCATATACGTGTAAAGTTTCATGAGTTTTTGTGCATCCTAAAGTCCTCAAACATGTGTTCGTAAATTTTAAAATCACGCAGGAAATCCAAGATGGCTGACTTCCTGTTGGTCGAAAAAATCTCAGAAATATTTAAGACGGACTTCAAGATGTGAGCAATGACATACTCGAATTTCGTGAAGATCGAAGTAACTTTTCCTGAAAACCTGCCTGCATTAGGGGGCGCTATAGAGCCCGCTGGCGACACCCGAGCCCAATCAGTACAGAACTTTGAATTTCCCACCAGGTCTGATGCATATTCCACTTTTCGTGAGTTTTCGTGCATCCTAAAGGCCTCAAAAATGCGATCTCCCAGCGGAAAAATAATAATAATAATAATAATCTTGGCAAAAACAATAGGTTTCCTCGCACTTCGTGCCAGGACACCGTTGGGTCCTGGCACTTTCGTGCTCGGGCCCTAATTAAAGCTGCAAGCAGCGATGAGCGGGCCCTCGCCCCTTGCGGACGTCGGGGAACACGCTGTCGCCCACTTCATGAAAGTCGGACACCGCACGTAACGGTTTGAGGGTATTTTCTGCGTGTGGCGCGCGTTGCCGTAAATGACCTGTTGAGAACCTATGGGGTATCCTTTAAAGGCACTTCTATGAGGGTGGGTGGCAGTACACAACCATATGCTATTGCCAGTAGGCGGCGCTATCACCATAACTCAATAACGGCAGGGATATGTCTTCAGGCCGGGACTCTTGTAAAACATGTCAAGTTTGGGGCTGATTCGACAATGCATAGTCAACTTACAACATTTTCCTGTTTCCTGTAGGGGGCGCTATGACTATCACTCATAATTACACATATATGTCTTCAGGCCGGGACTCTTATAAAACATATCAAATTTGGGGAAGATTGGATAATGCATAGTCAATTTACAACATTTTCCTGTTTCCTGGAGGGGGCGCTATGACTATCACTCATAAAGTTACATATATGTCTTCAGGCCTGGACTCTTATCCAGCTTGTGAAATTTGGGGCAGATCGGACGATGTAAAGTCAAGTAAAAAATTTTTCCTGTTTCCTGTAGGGGGCGCTATGACTATCACTCATAAAGTTACGTATATGTCTTCAGGCCTGGACTGTTATCCAGCTTGTGAAATTTGGGGCAGATCGGACGATGTAAAGTCAAGTTAAATCAGACTCCTGTGTCATGTCAAAACATCGAAATTCGCCGCGCCGCCACAAGAACGCCGTTTCGCAAAAACACAAAAGCTTCGCAATTTAGCATCGTGAAGGTGTTGAGATTCTGCTGCCCGACTTTGAGATGGATCTCTTGAATCCTCTAGGAGGAGTATCGTAAAGTTTCACACCTATAAAATGACAAAATGGCGTCTTCTCACATGACCTATGACATCACCGTTCGAGCGATCAAAAATTCCTTCGCAATTTAGCGTCACACCAGTTTGAGGGTTATACCACCCGAATTTGACGTGAATCCGATGAAGTCCCTAGGAGGAGTTCGTCAAAGTATGCGTAAAATGCATGAAAAACGCACAAAATTCAAGATGGCCGACTTCCGGGTGGGCGGGGCTAATGAAACCCAATGAGGAATATGTCTGAAATAATGAGCGGGATGTGCCTACCAAATTTCATGAACATAGGATCAACTATGTTGAAACTATGGCCTTCCACGGGTTAGGGGGCGCTATGGAGCCCGCTTAACGCGCTGAACCCAATGGCTGTACATTCACGTACAGTTCACAGGTGTCCATGTTTTTGCCAAATTTCATGAGTTTTCGAGTACAGCAAGGTATGCGTAAAGGTTAAAAGACATAAGGGGGCGCTAGAGAGCCAACATGCCACGCCCAAGCCAAATTACACCACCAAATCAAAGTAAGTACTAGTGTGCATATACGTGTAAAGTTTCATGAGTTTTTGTGCATCCTAAAGTCCTCAAACATGTGTTCGTAAATTTTAAAATCACGCAGGAAATCCAAGATGGCTGACTTCCTGTTGGCCGAAAAAATCTCATAAATATTTAAGACGGACTTCAAGATGTGAGCAATGACATAATCGAATTTCGTGAAGATCGAAGTAACTTTTCCTGAAAACTTCCTGCATTAGGGGGCGCTATAGAGCCCGCTGGCGACACCCGAGCCATATCAGTACAGAACTTTGAATTTCCCACCAGGTCTGATGCATATTCAACTTTTCGTGAGTTTTCGTGCAACCTAAGGGCCTCAAAAATCCGATCTCCCAGCGGAAAAATAATAATAATAATAATAATAATTAAAGCTGCAAGCAGCGATGAGCGGGCCCTCGCCCCTTGCGAACGTCGGGAAACACGCTGTCGCCCACTTCATGAGAGTCGGACACCGCACGTAACGGTTTGAGGGTATTTTCTGCGTGTGGCGCGCGTTGCCGTAAATGCCCTTTTGAGAACCTGTGGGGCATCCTTTAAAGGCACTTCTATGAGGGTGGGCGGCAGTACACAACCATATGCTATTGCCAGTAGGTGGCGCTATCACCATAACTCAATAACTGCAGGGATATGTCTTCAGGCCAAGACTCTTAGAAAACATGTCAAGTTTGGGGCTGATTCGACAATGCATAGTCAACCTACAACATTTTCTTGTTTCCTGTAGGGGGCGCTATGACTATCACTCATAATTACACAGATATGTGTTCAGGCCTGAACTCTTATAAAACATGTCAAGTTTGAAGCTGATTGGACAATGTATAGTCAATTTATAACATTTTCCTGTTTCCTGTAGGGGGCGCTATGACTATCACTCATAATTATACAGATATGTCTTCAGGTCTGGACTATTATCCAGCTTGTGAAATTTGGGGCAGATCTGACTATATAAAGTCAAGGTAAAACAGCCTCCTGTGTCATGTCGAAACATCGAAATTCGCCGCGCCGCTACAACAACGCCGTTTCGTAAAAACACAAAAGCTTCGCAATTTAGCGTCGTGGAGGTGTTGAGATTCTGCTGCCCGACTTTGAGATGGATCTCTTGAATCCTCTAGGAGGAGTATCGTAAAGTTTAACACCTATAAAATGACAAAATGGCGTCTTCTCACATGACCTATGACATCACCGTTCGAGCGATCAAAAATTCCTAAACAACTTTTTGTCACACCAGTTTGAGGGTTATACCATCCAAATTTGACGCGAATCCGATGAAGCCTCTAGGAGGAGTTCGTCAAAGTATGCGTAAAATGCATGAAAAACGCACAAAATTCAAGATGGCCGACTTCCGGGGGGGCGGGGCTAATGAAACCCAATGAGGAATATGTCTGAAATAATGAGCGGGATGTGCATACCAAATTTCATGAATATAGGATCAACTATGTTGAAACTATGGCATTCCAAGCGGTAGGGGGCGCTATGGAGCCCGCTTAACGCGCTGAACCCAATGGCTGTACATTCACGTACAGTTCACAGGTGTCCATGTTTTTGCCAAATTTCATGAGTTTTCGAGTACAACAAGGTATGCGTAAAGGCTAAAAGACATAAGGGGGCGCTAGAGAGCCAACATGCCACGCCCAAGCCAAATTACACCACCAAATCAAAGTAAGTACTAGTGTGCATATACGTGTAAAGTTTCATGAGTTTTTGTGCATCCTAAAGTCCTCAAACATGTGTTCGTAAATTTTAAAATCACGCAGGAAATCCAAGATGTCTGACTTCCTGTTGGCCGAAAAAATCTCAGAAATATTTAAGACGGACTTCAAGATGTGAGCAATGACATACTCGAATTTCGTGAAGATCGAAGTAACTTGTTCCGAAAACCTGCCTGCATTAGGGGGCGCTATAGAGCCCGCTGGCGACACCCAAGCACAATCAGTACAGAACTTTGAATTTCCCACCAGTTCTGATGCATATACCACTTTTCGTGAGTTTTCGTGCATCCTAAGGGCCTCAAAAATGCGATATTCCAGCAGAAAAATAATAATAATAACCCGAGCAAAAACAATAGGTTCCTCGCACTTCGTGCCAGGACACCGTTGGGTCCTGGCACTTTCGTGCTCGGGCCCTAATAATAATAATAATAATCTTGGCAAAAACAATAGGTTTCCTCGCACTTCGTGCCAGGACACCGTTGGGTCCTGGCACTTTCGTGCTCGGGCCCTAATTAAAGCTGCAAGCAGCGATGAGCGGGCCCTCGCCCCTTGCGGACGTCGGGGAACACGCTGTCGCCCACTTCATGAAACACTGCACGTAACAGTTTGAGGGTATTTTCTACGTGGGGCGCGCGTTGCCGTAAATGACCTGTTGAGAACCTGTGGGGTATCCTTTAAAGGCACTTCTATGAGGGTGGGTGGCAGTACACAACCATATGCTATTGCCAGTAGGTAGCGCTATCACCATAACTCCATAATGGCACGTAAATGTCTTCAGGCCAAGACTCTTATAAAACATGTCAAGTTTGGGGCTGATTGGACAATGTATAGTCAATTTACAACAACTTCCTGTTTCCTGTAGGGGGCGCTATGATTATCACTCATATTTACACATATATGTCTTCAGGCCAAGACTCTTATGAAACATGTCAATTTTGGGGCTGATTGGACAATGTATAGTCAATTTACAACGACTTGCTGTTTCCTGTAGGGGGCGCTATGACTATCACTCATAAAGTTACATATATGTCTTCAAGCCTGGACTCTTATCCAGCTTGTGAAATTTGGGGCAGATCGGACGATGTAAAGTCAAGTTAAATCAGACTCCTGTGTCATGTCAAAACATCGAAATTCGCCGCGCCGCCACAAGAACGCCGTTTCGCAAAAACACAAAAGCTTCGCAATTTAGCATCGTGAAGGTGTTGAGATTCTGCTGCCCGACTTTGAGATGGATCTCTTGAAACCTCTAGGAGGAGTATCGTAAAGTTTCACACCTATAAAATGACAAAATGGCGTCTTCTCACATGACCTATGACATCACCGTTCGAGCGATCAAAAATTCCTTCGCAATTTAGCGTCACACCAGTTTGAGGGTTATACCACCCGAATTTGACGTGAATCCGATGAAGTCCCTAGGACGAGTTCGTCAAAGTATGCATAAATTACATGAAAAACGCACAAAATTCAAGATGGCCGACTTCCTGGTGGGCGGGGCTAATGAAACCCAATGAGGAATATGTCTGAAATATTGAGCGGGATGTGCATACCAAATTTCATGAATATAGGATCAACTATGTTCAAACTATGGCCTTCCACGCGGTAGGGGGCGCTATGGAGCCCGCTTAATGCGTTGAACCCAATGGCTGTACATTCACGTAAAGTTCACAGGTGTCCATCTTTTTGCCAACTTTCATGAGTTTTCGAGTATACCAAGGTATGTCACAGGCTAAAAGACATAAGGGGGCGCTATAGAGCCAACGTGCCACACCCAAGCCCAATTACACCACCATATCAAAGTAAGTACTAGTGTGCATATGCGTGTAAAGTTTCACTAGTTTTCGTGCATCCTAAAGTCCTCAAACATGTGTTCGTAAATTTTAAAATCACGCAGGAAATCCAAGATGTCTGACTTCCTGTTGGCCGAAAAAATCTCAAAAATATTTAAGACGGACTTCAAGATGTGAGCAACGACATACTCGAATTTCGTGAAGATCGAAGTAACTTTTCCTGAAAACTGCCTGCATTAGGGGGCGCTATGGAGCCCGCTGGCGACACCCGAGCCCAATCAGTACAGAACTTTGAATTTCCCACCAGGTCTGATGCATATTCCACTTTTCGTGAGTTTTCGTGCATCCTAAAGGCCTCAAAAACGCGATCTCCCAGCGGAAAAATAATAATAATAATCTTGGCAAAAACAATAGGTTTCCTCGCACTTCGTGCCAGGACACCGTTGGGTCCTGGCACTTTCGTGCTCGGGCCCTAATAATAACCCGAGCAAAAACAATAGGTTTCCTCGCACTTCGTGCCAGGACACCGTTGGGTCCTGGCACTTTCGTGCTCGGGCCCTAATTAAAGCTGCAAGCAGCGATGAGCGGGCCCTCGCCCCTTGCGGACGTCGGGGAACACGTTGTCGCGCACTTCATGAAAGTCGGACACCGCACGTAACAGTTTGAGGATATTTTCTGCGTTGGGCGCGCGTTGCTGTAAATGACCTGTTGAGAACCTGTGGGGCATTCTTTAAAGGCAATTCTATGAGGGTGGGTAGCAGTACACAACCATATGCTATTGCCAGTAGGTGGCGCTATCACCATAACTCAATAACGGCAGGGATATGTCTTCAGGCCGGGACTCTTATAAAACATGTCAAATTTGGGGAAGATTGGACAATGCATAGTCAATTTACAACATTTTCCTGTTTCCTGTAGGGGGCGCTATGACTATCACTCATAAAGTTACATATATGTCTTCAGGCCTGGACTGTTATCCAGCTTGTGAAATTTGGGGCAGATCGGACGATGTAAAGTCAAGTTAAATCAGTTTCCTGTGTCATGTCAAAACATCGAAATTCGCGGCGCCGCCACAAGAACGCCGTTTCGCAAAAACACAAAAGCTTCGCAATTTAGCGTCGTCAAGGTGTTGAGATTCTGCTGCCCGACTTTGAGATGGATCTCTTGAATCCTCTAGGAGGAGTATCGTAAAGTTTCACACCTATAAAATGACAAAATGGCGTCTTCTCACATGACCTATGACATCACCGTTCGAGCGATCAAAAATTCCTAAACAAGTTTTTGTCACACCAGTTTGAGGGTTATACCACCCGAATTTGACGTGAATCCGATGAAGTCCCTAGGACGAGTTCGTCAAAGTATGCATAAATTACATGAAAATCGCACAAAATTCAAGATGGCCGACTTCCTGGTGGGCGGGGCTAATGAAACCCAATGAGGAATATGTCTGAAATAATGAGCGGGATGTGCATACCAAATTTCATGAATATAGGATCAACTATGTTTAAACTATGGCCTTCCACGCGGTAGGGGGCGCTATAGAGCCCGCTTAATGCGCTGAACCCAATGGCTGTACATTCACGTACAGTTCACAGGTGTCCATGTTTTTGACAACTTTCATGAGTTTTCGAGTACAACAAGGTATGCGTAAAGGCTAAAAGACATAAGGGGGCGCTAGAGAGCCAACATGCCACACCCAAGCCTAATTACACCACCAAATCAAAGTAATTACTAATGTGCATATGCGTGTAAAGTTTCATGAGTTTTTGTGCATCCTAAAGTCCTCAAACATGTGTTCGTAAATTTTAAAATCACGCAGGAAATCCAAGATGTCTGACTTCCTGTTGGCCGAAAAAATCTCAAAAATATTTAAGACGGACTTCAAGATGTGAGCAACGACATACTCGAATTTCGTGAAGATCAAAGTAACTTGTTCCGAAAACTTGCCTGCATTAGGGGGCGCTATAGAGCCCGCTGGCGACACCCGCGCCCAATCAGTACAGAACTTTGAATTTCCCACCAGTTCTGATGCATATACCACTTTTCGTGAGTTTTCGTGTATCCTAAGGGCCTCAAAAATGCGATATTCCAGCAGAAAAATAATAATAATTAAAGCTGCAAGCAGCGATGAGCGGGCCCTCGCCCCTTGCGGACGTCGGGGAACACGCTGTCGCCCACTTCATGAGAGTCGGACACCGCACGTAACCGTTTGAGGGTATTTTCTGCGTGTGGCGCGCTTTGCCGTAAATGACCTGTTGAGAACCTGTGGGGCATCCTTTAAAGGCACTTCTATGAGGGTGGGTGGCAGTACACAACCATATGCTATTGCCAGTAGGTGGCGCTATCACCATAACTCAATAACGGCAGGGATACGTCTTCAGGCCAAGACTCTTATAAAACATGTCAAGTTTGGGGCTGATTCGACAATGCATAGTCAACTTACAACATTTTCTTGTTTCCTGTAGGGGGCGCTATGACTATCACTCATAATTACACAGATATGTCTTCAGGCCTGAACTCTTATAAAACATGTCAAGTTTGAAGCTGATTGGACAATGTATAGTCAATTTATAACATTTTCCTGTTTCCTGTAGGGGGCGCTATGACTATCACTCATAATTACACAGATATGTCTTCAGGCCTGGACTATTATCCAGCTTGTGAAATTTGGGGCAGATCTGACTGTATAAAGTCAAGTTAAAACAGCCTCCTGTGTCATGTCGAAACATCGAAATTCGCCGCGCCGCTACAACAACGCCGTTTCGTAAAAACACAAAAGCTTCAAAATTTAGCGTCGTGGAGGTGTTGAGATTCTGCTGCCCGACTTTGAGATGGATCTCTTGAATCCTCTAGGAGGAGTATCGTAAAGTTTAACACCTATAAAATGACAAAATGGCGTCTTCTCACATGACCTATGACATCACCGTTCGAGCGATCAAAAATTCCTAAACAAGTTTTTGTCACATTAGTTTGAGGGTTATACCATCCAAATTTGACGCGAATCCGATGAAGCCTCTAGGAGGAGTTCGTCAATGTATGCGTAAAATGCATGAAAAACGCACAAAATTCAAGATGGCCGACTTCCGGGGGGGCGGGGCTAATGAAACCCAATGAGGAATATGTCTGAAATAATGAGCGGGATGTGCATACCAAATTTCATGAATATAGGATCAACTATGTTGAAACTATGGCCTTCCACGCGTTAGGGGGCGCTATGGAGCCCGCTTAACGCGTTGAACCCAATGGCTGTACATTCACGTACAGTTCACAGGTGTCCATGTTTTTGCCAAATTTCATGAGTTTTCGAGTACAACAAGGTATGCGTAAAGTCTAAAAGACATAAGGGGGCGCTAGAGAGCCAACATGCCACGCCCAAGCCAAATTACACCACCAAATCAAAGTAAGTACTAGTGTGCAGATACGTGTAAAGTTTCATGAGTTTTTGTGCATCCTAAAGTCCTCAAACATGTGTTCGTAAATTTTAAAATCACGCAGGAAATCCAAGATGTCTGACTTCCTGTTGGCCGAAAAAATCTCAGAAATATTTAAGACGGACTTCAAGATGTGAGCAATGACATACTCGAATTTCGTGAAGATCGAAGTAACTTGTTCCGAAAACCTGCCTGCATTAGGGGGCGCTATCGAGCCCGCTGGCGACACCCGAGCCGAATCAGTACAGAACTTTGAATTTCCCACCAGGTCTGATGCATATTCCACTTTTCATGAGTTTTCGTGCATCCTAAAGGCCTCAAAAACGCGATCTCCCAGCAGAAAAATAATAATAATAATAATAATAATAATAATAATAACCCGAGCAAAAACAATAGGTTTCCTCGCACTTCGTGCCAGGACACCGTTGGGTCCTGGCACTTTCGTGCTCGGGCCCTAATTAAAGCTGCAAGCAGCGATGAGCGGGCCCTCGCCGCTTGCGGACGTCGGGGAACACGCTGTCGCGCACTTCATGAAAGTCGGACACTGCACGTAACCTGTTGAGAACCTGTGGGGTATCCTTTAAAGGCACTTCTATGAGGCTGGGTAGCAGTATACAACCATTTCCTGTTGCCAGTAGGTGGCGCTATCACCATAACCAAATAACGGCATGGATAAATCATCAGGCAAAGACTCTTATAAAACGTGTGAAGTTTGGGAAAGATTAGACGATGCATAGTCAATTTACAACAACTTC
The DNA here is from genome assembly GCA_916701645.2 of Sebastolobus alascanus. NCBI lineage: Eukaryota > Metazoa > Chordata > Actinopteri > Perciformes > Sebastidae > Sebastolobus > Sebastolobus alascanus. The sequence continues at coordinate 4,035,351 of CAKAOJ020000024.1, read as the reverse complement.
CTGTTTCCTGTAGGGGGCGCTATGACTATCACTCATAATTACACATATTTGTCTTTAGGCCGGGACTCTTATAAAACATGCCAAATTTGGGGAAGATTGGACAATGCATAGTCAATTTACAACATTTTCCTGTTTCCTGTAGGGGGCGCTATGACTATCACTCATGATGAAACGTATATGTCTTCAGGCCTGGACTCTTATCCAGCTTGTGAAATTTGGGGCAGATCAGACTAAGTAAAGTCAAGTTACAACATTTTCCTGTTTCCTGTAGGGGGCGCTATGACTATCACTCATAAAGTTACATATATGTCTGCAGGCCTGGACTCTTATCCAGCTCGTGAAATTTGGGGCAGATCGGACGATGTAAAGTCAAGTTAAATCAGACTCCTGTGTCATGTCAAAATATCGAAATTCGCCGCGCCGCCACAACAACGCCGTTTTGCAAAAACACAAAAGCTTCGCAATTTAGCATCGTGAAGGTGTTGAGATTCTGCTGCCCGACTTTGAGGTGGATCTCTTGAGTCCTCTAGGAGGAGTATCGTAAAGTTCCAGACCTATAAAGTGACAAAATGGCGTCTTCTCACATGACCTATGACATCACCGTTCGAGCGATCAAAAATTCCTTCGCAATTTAGCGTCACATTAGTTTGAGGGTTATACCATCCAAATTTGACGCGAATCAGATGAAGCCTCCAGGAGGAGTTCGTCAAAGTATGCAAAAAATACATGAAAAACGCACAAAATTCAAGATGGCCGACTTCCGGGTGGGCGGAGCTAATGAAACCCAATGAGGAATATATCTGAAATAATGAGCAGGATGTGCATACCAAATTTCATGAATATAGGATCAACTTTGTTCAAACTATGGCCTTCCACGCATTAGGGGGCGCTATGGAGCCCGCTGGCGACGCCCAAACCCAATCACTACAGAATATTGCAATTTTCGCGACTTCTGATGTGCATACCAATTTTCAAGAGTTTTCGTGCATCCTAAGTGCCTCAAAAACGCGTTTTCGCAGCAGAAAAATAATAATAATAATAATAATTAAAGCTGCAAGCAGCGATGAGCGGGCCCTCGCCCCTTGCGGACGTCGGGGAACACGCTGTCGCGCACTACATGAAAGTCGGACACTTCACGTAACAGTTTGAGGGTATTTTCTGCATGGGGCGCGCGTTGCCGTAAATGACCTGTTGAGAACCTGTGGGGCATCCTTTAAAGGCACTTCTATGAGGGTGGGTGGCAGTATACAACGCTATTGCCAGTAGGTGGCGCAATCACCATAACTCAATGACGGGAGGGATATGTCTTCAGGCCAAGACTCTTATAAAACATGTCAAGTTTGGGGCTGATTGGACAATGTATAGTCAATTTACAACAACTTCCTGTTTCCTGTAGGGGGCGCTATGACTATCACTCATAATGAAACGTTTATGTCTTCAGGCCTTAACTCTTATCCAGCTTGTGAAATTTCGGGCAGATCAGACTACGTAAAGTCAAGTTACAACATTTTCCTGTTTCCTGTAGGGGGCGCTATGACTATCACTCATATTTACACATATATGTCTTCAGGCCGGGACTCTTATAAAACATGTCAAGTTTGGGACTGATTGGACAATGTATAGTTAATTTACAACATTTTCCTGTTTCCTGTAGGGGGCGCTATGACTATAACTCATAAAGTTACATATATGTCTTCAGGCCTGGACTCTTATCCAGCTTGTGAAATTTGGGGCAGATCGGACGATGTAAAGTCAAGTTAAATCAGACTCCTGTGTCATGTCAAAACATCGAAAATCGCCGCGCCGCCAAAACAACGCCGTTTCGTAAAAACACAAAAGCTTCGCAATTTAGCATCATGAAGTCTTTGAGATTCTGCTGCCCGACTTTGAGATGGATCTCTTGAATCCTCTAGGAGGAGTATCGTAAAGTTTCACACCTATAAAATGACAAAATGGCGTCTTCTCACATGACCTATGACATCACCGTTCGAGCGATCAAAAATTCCTTCGCAATTTAGCGTCACATTAGCTTGAGGGTTATACCACCCGAATTTGACGTGAATCCGATGAAGTCCCTAGGACGAGTTCGTAAAAGTATGCAGAAAATACATGAAAAACGCACAAAATTAAAGATGGCCGACTTCCGGGTGGGCGGGGCTAATGAAACCCAATGAGGAATATGTCTGAAATAATGAGCGGGATGTGCCTGGCAAATTTCATGAATATAGGATCAACTATGTTCAAACTATGGCCTTCCACGCGATAGGGGGCGCTATGGAGTCCGCTTAGCGCGCTGAACCCAATGGCTGTACATTCACGTAAAGTTCACAAGTGTCCATCTTTTTGCCAACTTTCATGAGATTTCGAGTATACCAAGGGCGTCAAAGGTATGTTCAAAGGCTAAAAAGACATAAGGGGGCGCTAAAGAGCCACCATAGCACACCAAAGCCCAATTACACCACCAAATCAAAGAAAGTACTAGTGTGCATATGCGTGTAAAGTTTCATGAGTTTTTGTGCATCCTAAAGTCCTCAAACATATGTTCGTAAAATTTAATATCACGCAGGAAATCCAAGATGGCTGACTTCCTGTTTGCCAAAAAAATCTCACAAATATTTAGTACGCTCTTGCAGATGTGAGCAATGACATACTCGAATTTCGTGCAGATTGAAGTAACTTTTTCTCAGACCTGTCTGCAGTAGGGGGCGCTATGGAGCCCGCTGGCAACACCCGAGCCCAATCACTACTGAATATTGCAATTTTCGCGACTTCTGATGCATATTCCAATTTCCATGAGTTTTCGTGCATCCTAAGTGCCTCAAAAACGCGATCTCGCAGCAGAAAAATAATAATAATAATAATCCTTAGAAAAACAATAGGTTTCCTCGCACTTCGTGCCAGGACACCGTTGGGTCCTGGCACTTTCGTGCTCGGGCCCTAATAATAATAATCCTTAGAAAAACAATAGGTTTCCTCGCACTTCGTGCCAGGACACCGTTGGGTCCTGGCACTTTCGTGCTCGGGCCCTAATTAAAGCTGCAAGCAGCGATGAGCGGGCCCTCGCCCCTTGCGAACGTCGGGGAACACGCTGTCGCCCACTTCATGAGAGTCGGACACCGCACGTAACGGTTTGAGGGTATTTCTGCGTGTGGCGCGCGTTGCCGTAAATGACCTGTTGAGAACCTGTGGTGCATCCTGTAAAGGCACTTCTATGAGGGTGGGTGGCAGTACACAACCATATGCTATTGCCAGTAGGTGGCGCTATCACCATAACTCAATAACGGCAGGGATATGTCTTCAGGCCAAGACTCTTGTAAAACATGTCAAGTTTGGGGCTGATTCGACAATGCATAGTCAACTTACAACATTTTCTTGTTTCCTGTAGGGGGTGCTATGACTATCACTCATAATTACACAGATATGTCTTCAGGTCTGGACTATTATCCAGCTTGTGAAATTTGGGGCAGATCGGACGATGTAAAGTCAAGTTAAAACAGCCTCCTGTGTCATGTTGAAACATCGAAATTCGCCGCGCCGCCAAAACAACGCCGTTTCGCAAAAACACAAAAGCTTCGCAATTTAGCATCGTGAAGGTGTTGAGATTCTGCTGCCCGACTTTGAGATGGATCTCTTGAATCCTCTAGGAGGAGTATCGTAAAGTTTAACACCTATAAAATGACAAAATGGCGTCTTCTCACATGACCTATGACATCACCGTTCGAGCGATCAAAAATTCCTAAACAAGTTTTTGTCACATTAGTTTGAGGGTTATACCACACAAATTTGACGCGAATCCGATGAAGTGTCTAGGAGGAGTTCGTAAAAGTATGCATGAAATGCATGAAAAACGCACAAAATTCAAGATGGCCGACTTCCGGGTGGGAGGGGCTAATGAAACCCAATGAGGAATATGTCTGAAATAATGAGCGGGATATGTCTACCAAATTTCATGAATATAGGATCAACTATGTTCAAACTATGGCCTTCCACGCGGTAGGGGGCGCTATGGAGCCCGCTTAACATGCTGAACCCAATGGCTGTACATTCACGTAAAGTTCACAAGTGTCCATCTTTTTGCCAACTTTCATGAGTTTTCGAGTACACCAAGGTATCCGTAAAGTCTAAAAGACACAAGGGGGCGCTATAGAGCCAACATGCCACGCCCAAGCCAAATTACAACACCAAATCAAAGTAAGTACTAGTGTGCATATGCGTGTAAAGTTTCATGAGTTTTTGTGCATCCGAAAGTCCTCAAACATGTGTTCGTAAATTTTAAAATCACGCAGGAAATCCAAGATGTCTGACTTCCTGTTGGCCGAAAAAATCTCAGAAATATTTAAGACGGACTTCAAGATGTGAGCAATGACATACTCGAATTTCGTGAAGATCGAAGTAACTTGTTCCGAAAACCTGCCTGCATTAGGGGGCGCTATAGAGCCCGCTGGCGACACCCGAGTCTAATCAGTACAGAACTTTGAATTTCCCACCAGTTCTGATGCACATACCACTTTTCGTGAGTTTTCGTGCATCCTAAGGGCCTCAAAAATGCGATATTCCAGCAGAAAAATAATAATAATAACCCGAGCAAAAACAATAGGTTTCCTCGCACTTCGTGCCAGGACACCGTTGGGTCCTGGCACTTTCGTGCTCGGGCCCTAATTAAAGCTGCAAGCAGCGATGAGCGGGCCCTCGCCCCTTGCGGACGTCGGGGAACACGCTGTCGTGCACTTCATGAAACACTGCACGTAACAGTTTGAGGGTATTTTCTACGTGGGGCGCGCGTTGCCATATATGACCTGTTGAGAACCTGTGGGGTATCCTTTAAAGGCACTTCTATGAGGGAGTGTGGCAGTACACAGCCATATGCTATTGCCAGTAGGTGGCGCTATCACCATAACTCAATAATGGCACCTAAATGTCTTCAGGCCATGACTCTTATAAAACATGTCAAGTTTGGGGCTGATTGGACAATGTATAGTCAATTTACCACAACTTCCTGTTTCCTGTAGGGGGCGCTATGACTATCACTCATAATGGCACGTATATTTCTTCAGGCCGGGACTCTTATAAAACATGTCAAATTTGGGGAAGATTGGACAATGCATAGTCAATTTACAACATTTTCCTGTTTCCTGTAGGGGGCGCTATGACTATCACTCATAAAGTTACATATATGTCTTCAGGCCTGGACTGTTATCCAGCTTGTGAAATTTGGGGCAGATCGGACTATGTAAAGTCAAGTTAAATCAGACTCCTGTGTCATGTCAAAACATCGAAATTCGCCGCGCCGCCACAAGAACGCCGTTTCGCAAAAACACAAAAGCTTCGCAATTTAGCATCGTGAAGGTGTTGAGATTCTGCTGCCCGACTTTGAGATGGATCTCTTGAAACCTCTAGGAGGAGTATCGTAAAGTTTCACACCTATAAAATGACAAAATGGCGTCTTCTCACATGACCTATGACATCACCGTTCGAGCGATCAAAAATTCCTTCGCAATTTAGCGTCACACCAGTTTGAGGGTTATACCACCCGAATTTGACGTGAATCCGATGAAGTCCCTAGGACGAGTTCGTCAAAGTATGCATAAATTACATGAAAAACGCACAAAATTCAAGATGGCCGACTTCCTGGTGGGCGGGGCTAATGAAACCCAATGAGGAATATGTCTGAAATATTGAGCGGGATGTGCATACCAAATTTCATGAATATAGGATCAACTATGTTCAAACTATGGGCTTCCACGCGGTAGGGGGCGCTATGGAGCCCGCTTAATGCGCTGAACCCAATGGCTGTACATTCACGTACAGTTCACAGGTGTCCATGTTTTTGCCAACTTTCATGAGTTTTCGAGTACAACAAGGTATGCGTAAAGGCTAAAAGACATAAGGGGGCGCTAGAGAGCCAACATGCCACACCCAAGCCCAATTCCACCACAAAATCAAAGTAAGTACTAGTGTGCATATATGTGTAAAGTTTCATGAATTTTTGTGCACCCTAAAGTCTTCAAACCTGTATTCGTAAATTTTAAAATCACGCAGGAAATCCAAGATGGCTGACTTCCTGTTGGCCGAAAAAATCTCAGAAATATTTATGACGGACTTCAAGATGTGAGCAATGACATACTCGAATTTCGTGAAGATCGAAGTAACTTTTCCTGAAAACTGCCTGCATTAGGGGGCGCTATGGAGCCCGCTGGCGACACCCCAGCCCAATCAGTACAGAACTTTGAATTTCCCACCAGGTCTGATGCATATTCCACTTTTCGTGAGTTTTCGTGCATCCTAAGGGCCTCAAAAATCCGATCTCCCAGCGGAAAAATAATAATAATAATAATAATAATAATAATAATAATTAAAGCTGCAAGCAGCGATGAGCGGGCCCTCGCCCCTTGCGGACGTCGGGGAACACGTTGTCGCCCACTTCATGAAAGTCGGACACCGCACGTAACGGTTTGAGGGTATTTTCTGCGTGTGGCGCGCGTTGCCGTAAATGACCTGTTGAGAACCTATGGGGTATCCTTTAAAGGAACTTCTATGAGGGTGGGTGGCAGTACAGAACCATATGCTATTGCCAGTAGGTGGCGCTATCACCATAACTCAATAACGGCAGGGATATTTCTTCAGGCCGGGACTCTTGTAAAACATGTCAAGTTTGGGGCTGATTCGACAATGCATAGTCAACTTACAACATTTTCCTGTTTCCTGTAGGGGGCGCTATGACTATCACTCATAATTACACATATATGTCTTCAGGCCGGGACTCTTATAAAACATATCAAATTTGGGGAAGATTGGACAATGCATATTCACTTTACAACATTTTCCTGTTTCCTGTAGGGGGCGCTATGACTATCACTCATAATGAAACGTTTATGTCTTCAGGCCTGAACTCTTATCCAGTTTGTGAAATTTGGGGCAGATCAGACTACGTAAAGTCAAGTTACAACATTTTCCCTATTCCTGTAGGGGGCGCTATGACTATCACTCATAAAGTTATATATATGTCTTCAGGCCTGGACTCTTATCCAGCTTGTGAAATTTGGGGCAGATAGGACGATGTAAAGACAAGTTAAATCAGACTCCTGTGTCATGTCAAAACATCGAAATTCGCCGCGCCGCCATAAGAACGCCGTTTCGCAAAAACACAAAAGCTTCGCAATTTAGCATTGCGAAGGTGTTGAGATTCTGCTGCCCGACTTTGAGATGGATCTCTTGAGTCCTCTAGGAGGAGTATCGTAAAGTTCCAGACCTATAAAGTGACAAAATGGCGTCTTCTCACATCACCTATGACATCACCGTTCGAGCGATCAAAAATTCCTTCGCAATTTAGCATCACATCAGTTTGAGGGTTATACAATCCAAATTTTACACGAATCCGATGAAGCGTCTAGGAGGAGTTCGTCAAAGTATGCAGAAAATACATAAAAAACGCACAAAATTCAAGATGGCCGACTTCCGGGTGGGCGGGGCTAATGAAACCCAATGAGGAATATGTCCGAAATAATGAGCGGGATGTGCCTACCAAATTTCATGAATATAGGATAAACTTTGTTCAAACTATGGCCTACCACGCGTTAGGGGGCGCTATGGAGCCCGCTGGCGACGCCCAAGCCCAAACACTACAGAACATTGCAATTTTCGCGACTTCTGATGTGCATACCAATTTTCAAGAGTTTTCGTGCATCCTAAGGGCCTCAAAAATGCGATATTCCAGCAGAAAAATAATAATAATAATAATAATAATAATAATAATAACCCGAGCAAAAACAATAGGTTTCCTCGCACTTCGTGCCAGGACACCGTTGGGTCCTGGCACTTTCGTGCTCGGGCCCTAATAATAATAATCCTTAGAAAAACAATAGGTTTCCTCGCACTTCGTGCCAGGACACCGTTGGGTCCTGGCACTTTCGTGCTCGGGCCCTAATAATAATAATCCTTAGAAAAACAATAGGTTTCCTCGCACTTCGTGCCAGGACACCGTTGGGTCCTGGCACTTTCGTGCTCGGGCCCTAATAATTAAAGCTGCAAGCAGCGATGAACGGGCCCGAGCACCTCTCCGCGCGTCTGGGGTACGCGCGGGACGCCAAACCGACGCGGCCAGGCACAATGAAACCGGAACTCTGACGAGCACAATGACGTAGATCACACAATGTAAATTTCATGTGAATCGGATGATGTTTGTCACGTAACGCTGACTTCCTGTTGCCAGTAGGTGGCGCTATGACTATGAGTCAATATTGCCATATAGATGTCCTCAGATCTGGACTACTATGTGGTATTTCAAGTTTGGGGCAGATTGGAAAAAGTACAGTCGAGTTACAACATTTTGTCTTTCAATGGCGAGTCATGCAAATTCTCCGCCACGCCACGTCAACGTCGTTTCAAAAAACCTCACGATTTGAATAACTTTTCATCACAAAGGTCTTCAGATTGTACTGACCAAATCTGAAGTTGATCGGGTTAGGTCTCTAGGAGCAGTTCGTTAAAGTACAAAGCCTGGAAATGGCCAAAAATATACGAAAAATTCACACAAAAATCAAGATGGCCGACTTCCTGTTGGGTTTAGAGCATGGCACCAAGAGACTTTTTGTTAAGTCTACGGGTGATACATGTGCCTACCAAATCTCGAACATCTAGGTGAAACGTACCGCAAGGGCTGCTTTGTTGAAATTTTGTAGGGGGCGCTATTGAGCCCCCTTGCCACACACATGCACAAAAACCATATCTGTTAACTTATTTTAGCACTGTTAACGAGTGTGCCAAGTTTTGGTTGTTTTTAAGCAATCCTAGCACCTCAAAAACAACTTCCTGTTTCATGGCGAACAATACGTCGCCACGGCAACGGCATTTCACGAAAATTCAAAACCTTCACTGTCTGGCATCATGAAGGTCTTACCATTCTTGTGACCAAATTTGAGATGGATCTGGTTAACCTGCTAACAGTAATACACCAAAATATGACGACAGTAACTTCCTGTTGCCACTAGATGGCGCTATGAGTATGATTGAAAATTAGACTGTAGATGTCTTCAGGCCGGGACGATCATCAAATGTTATTAATTTGGATAAGATCTGACCATCTGGAGTTGAGTTACAGCGGTTTGTTTTTTCATGGCGACTCATCGAAATTCGCCATACCACCACGACGCCGCCATTTGATGAAAACTCACAATTTTCGAAAGGAAGCATCATCAAGGTCTTAAGGCTTTCCTCACCTAATTTGGTAAAGATGTGATTAATTTCTGAGGAGATGTACATCAACGTGTACAACATGACATTTCCTGTTACCAATAGGTGGCGCTATGACTGCAAGCCAAAATTTGCATGTGGATGTCATCAGGCCAGGACCCTTATCACACATGAGAAATTTAGAGCAGATTGGAAAATGTATGCCAAAGTTACAACAACTTCCTGTTTTTTGGCGAAAGGCGCTTTTTCGCCGCCACGCCACGGTCAGGTCGTTCAGTGAAAACTCACCATTTGAATAACTTTTCATCCTTAAGGTCTTAAGATGGTCCTGACCAAATTTCAAGTCGCTCTGAAAAAAATTGTAGGAGGAGTTCGTTAAAGTACGCGACCTATAAAACGCCAAAAATGGGCGAAAATCGCATATTATATTCAAAATGGCTGACCTCCTGTTGAATTTTGGGCATACCTCCCAGAGGCTTTTTTGTGCGTCTCCACATGCTACATCTGTCTGCCAAATTTCATACTTGTAGGTAAAACCGGAGAACGGATATCAACTTTTTCAATTTTCTAGGGGGCGCTAGAGAGCCATTTTGCAAAACCCGAATCTGAGACCCATAAAATATCAAATTTTTCACCGCGTCTGACAAATGTGCCAAATTTAACAACTTTTCCAGCATGTTAAGGTCCTCAAAAAGGCGATTCATTTGGGAGGAGAAAAAGAAAAATAATTAAAGCTGCAAGCAGCGATGAACGGGCCCGAGCACCTCTACGCGCGTCTGGGGTACGCGCGGGACGCCAACCGACGAGGCCAGGCACAATGAAACCGGAACTCTGACGAGCACAATGACGTAGATCACACATGGTAAATTTCATGTGAATCGGATGATGTTTGTCACGTAACGCTGACTTCCTGTTGCCAGTAGGTGGCGCTATGACTTTGAGTCAATATTGCCATGTAGATGTCCTCAGATCTGGACTACTATGTGGTATTTCAAGTTTGGGGCAGATTGGAAAAAGTACAATCGAGTTACAATATTTTGTCTTTCAATGGCGAGTCATGCAAATTCTCCGCCACGCCACGTCAACGTCGTTTCAAAAAACCTCACGATTTGAATAACTTTTCATCACAAAGGTCTTCAGATTGTACTGACCAAATCTGAAGTTGATCGGGTTAAGTCTCTAGGAGCAGTTCGTTAAAGTACAAAGCCTGGAAATGGCCAAAAATATACGAAAAATTCACACAAAAATCAAGATGACCGACTTCCTGTTTGGTTTAGAGCATGGCACCAAGAGACTTTTTTTTAAGTCTACGGGTGATACATGTGCCTACCAAATCTCGAACATCTAGGTCAAAACGTACCGCGAGGGCTGCTTTGTTGAAATTTTGTAGGGGGCGCTATTGAGCCCCCTTGCCACACACAAGCACCAAAACCATATCTGTTAACATATTTTAGTGCCGTTAATGAGTGTGCCAAGTTTTGTTTGTTTTTAAGCAATCCTAGCACCTCAAAAGCAACTTCCTGTTTCATGGCGAACAATACGTCGCCACGGCAACGGCATTTCACGAAAATACAAAACCTTCGCTGTCTGGCGTCATGAAGGTCTTACCATTGTTGTGACCAAATTTGAGGTGGATCTGGTTAACCTGCTAACAGTAGTACACCAAAATATGGCGACAGTAACTTCCTGTTGCCACTAGGTGGCGCTATGAGTATGATTGAAAATTAGACTGTAGATGTCTTCAGGCCGGGACGATCATCAAATGTTATTAATTTGGATAAGATCTGATTATCTGGAGTTGAGTTACAGCGGTTTGTTTTTTCATGGCGACTCATCGAAATTCGCCATACCACCACGACGCCGCCATTTGATGAAAACTCACAATTTTCGAAAGGAAGCATCATCAAGGTCTTAAGGCTTTTCTCACCTAATTTGGTAAAGATGTGATTAATTTCTGAGGAGATGTACATCAACGTGTACAACATGACATTTCCTGTTACCACTAGGTGGCGCTATGACTGAGAGTCAAAATTTGCATGTGGATGTCATCAGGCCAGGACCCTTATCATACATGTGACATTTAGAGCAGATTGGAAAAGGTATGCCAAAGTTACAGCAACTTCCTGTTTTTTGGCGAAAGGCGCTTTTTCGCCGCCACGCCACGGTCAGATTGTTCAATGAAAACTCACCAATTGAATAACTTTTCATCCTTAAGGTCTTAAGATGGTCCTGACCAAATTTCAAGTCGATCTGATGAAATCTGGAGGAGGAGTTCGTTAAAGTACACGGCCTATAAAACGCAAAAAATGGGCAAAATCGCATATAAAATCCAATATGGCTGACTTCCTGTTGAGTTTTGGCCATACCTCCAAGAGGCTTTTTTGTGCGTCTCCACATGATACATCTGTCTACCAAATTTCATACTTGTAGGTAAAACCGGAGAACGGATATCAATTTTTCCAAATTTCTAGGGGACGCTAGCGAGTCATTTTGCAACACTCAAAACCGAGACCCTTAAAATATCAAATTTTTCACCGCGTCTGACAAGTCTGCCAAATTTAACAACTTTTCGAGCATAGCAAAGGCCTCAAAAACGCGATTCATTTGAGAGAAAAATAATAATAATAATAATAATAAACCTTACAGTTTCAATAGGGTCCTCGGACCCGACTTCGTCGGTGCTCGGGCCCTAATAATCCCTTCAGTTTCAATAGGGTCCTCGGACCCGACTTCGTCGGTGCTCGGGCCCTAATAATAATAATAATAATAATAATAAACGGACCAATTACAATAGGGCCTTCGCAGACCTGCGGTCAGTGCTCGGGCCCTAATAATATGACAAAACAACCCAATCAGAGGGAATGGCAGAAAAATAGTAAAATTTGAGTAAATAGAAACAAGCGTGGAGGAGATTAGTACAGCTACAGGTTGTTATAATTTACATTTACAGAATTACATCTCTTAAGTCGTCATATTTTTTCGTTAGACATAAATGTTAACTGCACCTAGCAACTGTTACTGCTAACCACTCGGGCTATCCAAAAATTAAGTTTTTGATCAAATTGGACCAAACATGTAATTTGTTCACATCAACACAAATGCAAGTGGCTCCATTCATGTCGTGCCTCAGGTAGGGCTGCATGATTTTGAAAAAATATCTAATTGCGATTATTTTTACTGATATTGCAATTGCGATATGATTTGCAATATTAGTAGAACAATAATTTTTACATCTTTATTCTCATTTTCATTGAAAAACATTAAAATAATGATAGTCTGATTTTTGTGGGGATATGTATCAAAAAAAGATGTATTATAGTCTGTAGAATATGATGTGTAGGCTTGGACATCTCTGCAGCAGCACAATATATTTTATTTAAAATGGTATTTTGACACATTTTGCCTTTAACAAATATTGCGATTTTAACAAATGCGATTTGAAAATTGCAGTGGGTCATATTGCGATTTCGATAAAATTTCGATTAATTGTCTATCCACGGTGTCAAACCCACAATGCTTTCACACCAGTTTGGTGCCACACTCGACGGTAGATCAATTCTCAAATAAAAACATGTTGACTGAAAGGTCAGGTCGCGGGTCTCAGTTCTTGCACTGAGCTTTGCTTATGCTGGTCCGGGTTTGGACCCATGTCAGACTGTATGACAGTGATACATTACAGTTACACAGCGGATTAATTAAACTGGAACCTACTGCTCAGACACAAAGGAGAGAGGGATGAAAAGAGGGAAAGGTTAAAAGATAATGAAATGAAATCTCTCTGACACACAAGACCTCTCCAACGCTCAGGTCTCTCTCTCTCTCACACACACACACACACACACATACGTGTTTATAGGAAATATCAGGACTTTTGACAAAAACGTGAAAAATGGGGACGTGCCTTTCCCAAGGTCCTAGAGACCTGGGAATCAAAGTATGTTCGAGCCATGCTTCTACGAATACATCCATCTGTTGAGATTTTGACTAAGGCTATATTTTGGTCAGACCTGATTTTAATGTGACTTGTGAGGCCATTGTCAGGTTTATGTGACTTATGAGTCCCATAGCAACACACACTGATATTTCATGTTTAAGTGAATTGTGAAGCCCATACATACACACTAAATTTTCTGGTTTATGTGACTTCTAAAGACCTGGTAATACACAAAATATGGTCTGTATTTGCAACTTGGCTCCTGTTACATATGTTTGAAATATCTGCATAAGAAGCACAAGTGTACGATAAAGAACTAAAACTTTAAAAATAGTAATGTAACAGTAATGTTCACCAGTCAGGTAGCCTCTGACAGAAATGCCTATTCATATTCACATGTTGATACAAAATAGTAAAACTGAATGTTCAGAAACTCGAAAAAGCTAACTTAAAAAGGGACATAGCTCATAAATATGGTCAGTCTACTGTTTAAGTCTTATTATTGTCTATTTATGAATTCTGTAGTAAATGTTCATGTGAAAAAAAGAATGAACACTTTATGCCATTCATACTTTAAAAATTGCTAGCAAAATATGTAAATTACAATATAAACCAAAATAGGAGCAAGTATGAAAATGATTAACTATCAGAGGGTGCTCTCATGACTATTCCTTAAATTGTCAATAAGGATATTTTACTTGACTAATGCTGTATTACGATGGAACCATCGTAACTAGGCTGCCTAGATGAACGAATCCTTACTTGAGTAATCCTTACACTAGTCACAGAATACTGTCAACCAATACCTTGATTTGATCTACAAATCAGTTTTTATATTCAATGTCTAATATTACAATCTCTCTGAAGATTAATGCAGTCATGCAGAGGAATCTCTCAAAATATAGTGCTTTTTAAAGGCCAAAACATGATTGTCAGTATTACTGTTGCCAGAGCTGGGCTTCAATCAACTGGGCTACCAGTTATGACTAATGACTAATAGCAACAACTAAAAAAACATTATTAGTCGACTTGGAACCTAACGACCAATTAGTTGACTAAAATAAGAAAGGGCAGCCCTAATCATATGCAAAATAACTTTTTTTTCATTTTTTACAACATTGAACACCCAGAATAGACCACCCACAACCCAAGAACTTTGCCTCCTTTCCTCCACTGCATAAGACATTGCAGAACACATGGCATATTTGAAATGAACGGGCAACTGTCTCTTTAGTATCTTTCTATAAAAAAAAGAACACAATTAACCTTCTATTAGAGCTTCCAGCTTCTATGAAACATGACAGTGTACAGTATGTTCAGCTAACCAGTCTAAATAAAGTTGGAATTTGCCATGGTTTACCAAAGTTACCAAAAATGAGGCCTGTTACAAGAAGCACCCACTCCAATGGGTTTTTTAATAGTGAACAAAGAACAAATCAATGCTGATTCAAGCGTATGTGGTATGCTTGTACAAGAACCAAACAATAGAAATCATTCAAGGGAAACAAGGCAAAAGTGAGCATGGCTCACATACCCCCGCTCACTGCTTGACCCCAACTAAAGTAGGCCCAAAGGTTTTGCCCTTTTGGAACTAATGGAACTAGTTCTACTCTGGACTAGTTCTACTCTGGAAACGAAATTGAAGTCGAAAAAAATCACATTTTTTGGACAAAATTTCAAAACATTTGGGCACCCTGGACTTCTAACCCCCAAAATGCACAACTACACTATGTAGCCGCGACTACGTTGTCGCGGGGGTATAATAACAGAGTATCAAAATGAAACCCATTACACACAGAAACACTAGATATCTGAGGTGAAGCTCATTATTATATCCCTGCCAAAAATGCACTGAACAACTTAGCACAATTATTTACAAGAGGCAGAGAATGAAACACAAATATTCTTAAATTCAATTGAAATTGAATTGTACCTGAGACACAGTTGGTATGTTCTCATCCTATCTACTCATCTTCCTTTTTAATGCTATGATTCTGTTGTGAATGTAGTATTTGACCGCAACCCAGTCTCTGTCTTTCAGAGCTACTGGCTCTGCCTTGAGACAAGAGTCACAGTCCTTTTTACCTGGTACTCTGCAGCTTGTTATGAAATGAAACATGTGCCGCTCAACGGCCTTCACTTCTTCACCTGTCCACTTGCTTCTCACCTTCCCAGCTGTCATAAATGGAAACAAAATAAAATATATTAACAATGGAACAATGGCTCTACTAAAGTGAAAATAGAGGATATGATAGAAAAGTTTCTAGTTAGTAGTTATATGATAGTATCAGGCATTGTGCAGTAATGTGAACACAAAATGCTAATTTACCATGCTTTCCATTGGAGCACTTTGAGGAAGCTTGGGGTGTAACCACTTGAAGTGCTGTGTTCTGCTGGGAATCTGAAAGGATGAATTAGAGTATATTTTATGATAAAAGCACACATTCACATACTGCAATCCCTATGAGGGCAAGAATACAGATTTGTTTTCATCACAAGTACATTAACTTCAATTATTTTGTTTTTGGCTGCCTTTTATATTTTACCATGTCTTGGTTGAGTGTTGCTGATGTTAATGTTGTCCAGGTTAGTTAAGTCAGGTGTGTGCCTCAAAAGTGTTCGGTCCCCAGATGTCTCAGTTCTTGAGCCTTTGAAAAGTAACAATGGAGCGTTAATGACAATAACTTTGTTTGCTTGTATTACTCATTGTAAACAACCTCAATGTCAGGCAATATGCAATTGTACATTAGATATAAATCAATCTTTTAGATGTAAACATAATCTGACTGCAAATTCATGAATGTAGAATTCATATTCATAGGTATGTCTCCCATCTTCTCTAATTTATTTACCACTGTTCCTTAAAGCCCATCTAAAACTATTATCAGATCCCAATTAACTGCATCCTCTCTCATAACTTAAAGATATTACCACATACTGTACGAGTCAGCATACCTTTGTGTTGATGTAGGTCGGCAATGGTTTCTTCGCCAATTTCATCATCACTCATGCTTATTTCATCTGGTTGGGAAAAAAACAGTTAGGACCAAGTATTTAAATTAAAGAAGCACTATGTAAGATCTGGCCAGAATTTTGGTTTAGAAATTATATATTTGAAGTGCTTATAAACTATATTTCAAACTAAATTTCACCTTCAGGATTGATCTCAATGTCATCCAGCCCTTTCCCCTGCAGGTCAGACAGTCTTCCTTTTTCCATTGCTATCAACAGTTTGCTGACTTTTGCAAGCTGCAGGGTACTCTCTGGAAGCCGGTAGAATTCTCTGTGGACACGGATGTCATGTCCTAGAAAGGTGGCAAGTTGATCCATTTCATTTTCTTTAAGGTTTAGTACTGTGGACAACGTGGCAACTTGTTTCCGCAGTCTTGTTGAGGTGAGTGCTTCTGGGTTCTTGGCACCACATTGGTTTGCATACTTGCGAAAGCAGTCAGAGCCTCTGTAATGGGAAAGGACAACAGGGCGTGCAAACAAGTACACATTCTCTGTGTGGACTTGACACTCATTCCTGTTTTTCACAAGGAGGTCCATCGCAGCAATCATATCAGGTGTGAGAAGCACAGGCACCATTCTTGACCTTTTACCTCGAATCTCAACTCTGTCAAAGTGCTTTGCAAGCTTCTTCTCGAACTCCGTAAGGCCCATCATAATGTCAGGATTCAACTCTGTACGATTCCTGGATGCGAAAGTCTGGAGCTCCATTTTTGAAACTTCCCCTTGCCTCTTCCTGTTAAATAGTACTATCTGAGTCAAAGTCACTTTAGCAAGATTTCCAAAGCTTGTGGTATTGGGTTCTTCCTCAAGGTCCTTCATGCACTTAGCACGCTCAGTAGCAAGAAACTTGTGCAGCAGCGACACATCCTGTGTAAAGGGTAAAACCTGTGGTTTATTCCATTTGGCTTGTTGAAGTGTACCCAATGCGGCACCTGAAATGGACTCCGTCCACCTTTTTTCATATAGAGTGGCAAATTGCTTGGCAGACTCAGCAACGGCATGGCGATTTGCAATGATGGCATTGCATTGCACAATGCCTGCAACTTTGGCCAAACTGTGCCCCAATTTCAAAGCCAAGGATGGGATTTTATATGAGTTGCTTTCCAAATCATAGCCAGCAACAGCTCTAACTGCCTGTATCACATAGGGAAAGTTCCTGGGCATAACAAGGTCTACGGTGATCTTCAAAGGTGTTATAGCTCTTGCCGTTATTAATAGTCTTGTCATCTCTCTCATTTTTTGGCGTATGTAATCATTTCTTCTCTCATGCGGTTTCCTAGCATTGTACAGTGACTCGCCAAGACTAAGGATGTCTCTTTCACTCTTTACAACCAAGGAAATGTCATCCTGGTTCATTTCACAAGCAATCTTCCAAACAGCTTCATGAACTGTATCAGGTTTTGGTAAGTCCAAGCGGATCCGTTTTCGCCCAACGTGAGACTCTTCCTCAACAGACTTCTGAGGGCAGTTTCTCACATGTCTCCATAGGCTGTCTTTTGCATAAAGTCCTTGACAAAATTTGCAGTGATGGTAGTCATCAGATTGGCCTGCTGTAGTTGGTCTTCGACATGCAACCATTTCTCCAGCACCACAGCTTGCCACAGTAGCATTATGGACAAAGTTTCCCCTCTTCTTAAGGGAGCATAACATCTCTCTTCTTTCGCGGGTTCTTTTATGAAAACTGAAAGCCAGTGCAACATCAGGCTGTCCATTGTGGGCGGATTCGAGGTGTCTTGCCAATTTAGAAATGGCCTTTTTACAATACAGACAATATTGCTTCTTGTTGTGCTTGCTTCGTTTTGCTGTGTTTGGCAATGGTGTGACTTGTATGGAGCTGTTCTTGGGTGATGTGTTCTCTGATGAATTGGCACTGCAACTTATCACTGAAGTACAATGACTGCTGCTCATCTTTGAAGAACTAAAACTTATTGGCTTCTCTGAACTAGTGGTACTATCCCCACTGTGTGCTGTAGTAATCCCCAATACCATGTCCTTTAACTCTTTGTGGGGAAGATGATTTTCTGTGATTTTGAGTTCCCTACTACATGTACTTGTGTCTGAGGAATTGCCACTTGAGTCTGGAACAAAGTCGCCATCATCATAGTCCGAAGCATCTGAAGATTCATCAGTCATGTCATTAGAGATCTGAAGGAAAATGGAGAAAAAAAACCATCTTATTCTATCAATTAATTAAACATGTATTAATGGTTAGAGTATCATTCTCCCTATAGAACTATCACATTGTGCATACAACTTTTGAAGGTGATGAGTCATTATAAACTAACACTAAAACTAACATTTGAATTCCTTAATACGATTTTTGTTTTTCAATTTCATTAGTGTTGTCTATTCATATTTATTACCTGGTCACTTGAGCTTTCGGAATTTCCATTATGAAATCCGCCATAATCGACATTCATTCTGGTGGTCAGACTCAGAGTCCTCTGTCTCTCTCTCTCTATTATCTCTTTCCTAGCCTCATCACAACGATCCTCGCATTGACCATGATGCCGCTTCAGATTTTGCAGACGACGCCTTGCTCTAAGCTGTCAAAATCAAAAATCATGTGTAAAAAACCTTAGTCTTACTTGAAATTCCACAATGTTTCATCACATAGTAAATATTCCCAGTTGTTAACAAAGAACAGGAACTATTTGAATGAAAAGAATGCAGCTGTATTACCTGCTCTGCAGTAGGTACCTTATCGAAGGGTACAATTCCAGTGGACTTGCTGGCCTTAAATGAAACGATGAAGAACAAATATTTCTTTGTAATTACATAGTACTTGTAAAGGCAAATTATGACAGAATACATTATATTGCATGTGAAAACAACTTTAGTTAAGAATTTAAAAACAATATTTTATACTTGACCCAACACTGAGGACATTTAACATACAGGTAACACACTTTGTGCCATATCATACTGAGATGAAATCTCAAGACATTCAAGATTTACACAACTTAAATTTTCAGATTAGATTGATTAATTTTATGTTTTGAGAGGTAGTGAGTTCTGTCAAGCAGTACAGGTAATTTATTTTACTTTTAAAATTAAAAAAGATAAGGGATAGTTTAACTTGTGAAGGTTTTACACTAAATGTTTGTTGTAGTACAGTAAAAAGAAATTTAATGTATTATGTGTTTGGATGAACTGAGACATCTATTTATTTTCAGTCCTCAATTACAACAATCCACAATAAATGTGTAATAACCTGGTGGAAGGATGAAGTAGATCTCTCGCTCCCTTCTGATTCGGCTGAAGGTTGAGTGGGGATCTTGCCACTTGGTGTCTGCAATGAAATACAACAATAACCTGTCAGAAATATTCTGTTAAATAATATAGACTCTATAGAAATGGTTAAAACTGTACAATATCTGCTACCCAACAATATGAGGACAATGTAACACACATTCTACACTCGTTGGGTCATACCATATGGGGACGTCATCTGAAACACACTCAAGTCTAACACAACCTAAAACAATATGAGGACAATGTAACACACACTCTACACTCGTTGGGTCATACCATATGGGGACGTAATCTGAAACACACTCAAGACTAACACAACCTAAAACAATATGAGGACAATGTAACACACACTCTACACTCGTTGGGTCATACCATATGGGGACGTCATCTGAAACACACTCAAGACTAACACAACCTAAAACAATATGAGGACAATGTAACACACACTCTACACTCGTTGGGTCATACCATATGGGGACGTCATCTGAAACACACTCAAGACTAACACAACCTAAAACAAAATTAGGACATGACGACATAGAGTCAGTGTTCCTGACTTCTAAGTTATCCTGTTGTTGTCAAAGAAAGCTCAAAAGCCCCAAAGTAATGTAAATGGCTCTACTTCCCTAAAATTAAATCATGTAAATTGATAAGCAGTAGGTTAAATGGGCAAAAACATTAGCAAAATGAGTAAAAAACATAGAATTTAGTGAGAAAAAAGATCAATTTTATGTTTTAAGGAGTCGTTCGTGCTATTAAATGTTAGGAGTGATTTCTTCCTACTATGGTATTCAGAAACAAGTAATGGTAATGTTGACATTGTGAACATTTTACACAAGATGTTTGTTTTAATGCAGTGAAAAAGGCAATTTATTCATGCATTGGACTTAACTGAGACTTCTATTTGATTTAAATAGAAAGAATCCACAATAAATGTGTAATAACCTGTTGGAAGGATGAAGTAGATCTCTCGCTCCCTTCTGATTCGGCTGAAGGTTGAGTCGGGATCTTGCCACATGGTGTCTGCAATGAAATACAACAATAACCTGTCAGAAATATTCTGTTAAATAATATAGACTCTATAGAAATGGTTAAAACTGTACAATATCTGCTACCCAACAATATGAGGACAATGTAACACACACTCTACACTCGTTGGGTCATACCATATGGGGACGTCATCTGAAACACACTCAAGACTAACACAACCTAAAACAAAATTAGGACATGACGACTGAACACATATAGAGTCAGTGTTCCTGACTTCTAAGTTATCCTGTTGTTGTCAAAGAAAGCTCAAAAGCCCCAAAGTAATGTAAATGGCTCTACTTCCCTAAAATTAAATCATGTAAATTGATAAGCAGTAGGTTAAATGGGCAAAAACATTAGCAAAATGAGTAAAAAACATAGAATTTAGTGAGAAAAAAGATCAATTTTATGTTTTAAGGAGTCGTTCGTGCTATTAAATGTTAGGAGTGATTTCTTCCTACTATGGTATTCAGAAACAAGTAATGGTAATGTTGACATTTTGAACATTTTACACAAGATGTTTGTTTTAATGCAGTGAAAAAGGCAATTTGTTCATGTATTGGACTTAACTGAGACTTCTATTTGATTTAAATAGAAAGAATCCACAATAAATGTGTAATAACCTGTTGGAAGGATGAAGTAGATCTCTCGCTCCCTTCTGATTCGGCTGAAGGTTGAGTCGGGATCTTGCCACATGGTGTCTGCAATGAAATACAACAATAACCTGTCAGAAATATTCTGTTAAATAATATAGACTCTATAGAAATGGTTAAAACTGTACAATATCTGCTACCCAACAATATGAGGACAATGTAACACACACTCTACACTCGTTGGGTCATACCATATGGGGACGTCATCTGAAACACACTCAAGACTAACACAACCTAAAACAATATGAGGACAATGTAACACACACTCTACACTCGTTGGGTCATACCATATGGGGACGTCGTCTGAAACACACTCAAGACTAACACAACCTAAAACAAAATGAGGACATGACGACTGAACACATATAGTGTCAGTGTTCCTGACTTCTAAGTTATCCTGTTGTTGTCAAAGAAAGCTCAAAAGCCCCAAAGTAATGTAAATGGATCTACTTCCCTAAAATTAAATCATGTAAATTGATAAGCAGTAGGTTAAATGGGCAAAAACATTAGCAAAATGAGTAAAAAACATAGAATTTAGTGAGAAAAAAGATCAATTTTATGTTTTAAGGAGTCGTTCGTGCTATTAAATGTTAGGAGTGATTTCTTCCTACTATGGTATTCAGAAACAAGTAATGGTAATGTTGACATGTGAACATTTTACACAAGATGTTTGTTTTAATGCAGTGAAAAAGGCAATTTATTCATGCATTGGACTTAACTGAGACTTCTATTTGATTTAAATAGAAAGAATCCACAATAAATGTGTAATAACCTGTTGGAAGGATGAAGTAGATCTCTCGCTCCCTTCTGATTCGGCTGAAGGTTGAGTCGTGATCTTCCCACTTGGTGTCTGCAATGAAATACAACAATAACCTGTCAGAAATATTCTGTTAAATAATATAGACTCTATAGAAATGGTTAAAACTGTACAATATCTGCTACCCAACAATATGAGGACAATGTAACACACACTCTACACTCGTTGGGTCATACCATATGGGGACGTAATCTGAAACACACTCAAGACTAACACAACCTAAAACAATATGAGGACAATGTAACACACACTCTACACTCGTTGGGTTATACCATATGGGGACGTCATCTGAAACACACTCAAGACTAACACAACCTAAAACAATATGAGGACAATGTAACACACACTCTACACTCGTTGGGTCATACCATATGGGGACGTCATCTGAAACACACTCAAGACTAACACAACCTAAAACAATATGAGGACAATGTAACACACACTCTACACTCGTTGGGTTATACCATATGGGGACGTCATCTGAAACACACTCAAGACTAACACAACCTAAAACAAAATGAGGACATGACGACTGAACACATATAGAGTCAGTGTTCCTGACTTCTAAGTTATCCTGTTGTTGTCAAAGAAAGCTCAAAAGCCCCAAAGTAATGTAAATGGATCTACTTTCCTAAAATTAAATCATGTAAATTGATAAGCAGTAGGTTAAATGGGCAAAAACATTAGCAAAATGAGTAAAAAACATAGAATTTAGTGAGAAAAAAGATCAATTTTATGTTTTAAGGAGTCGTTCGTGCTATTAAATGGTAGGAGTGATTTCTTCCTACTATGGTATTCAGAAACAAGTAATGGTAATGTTGATATTGTGAACATTTTACACAAGATGTTTGTTTTAATGCAGTGAAAAAGGCAATTTATTCATGCATTGGACTTAACTGAGACTTCTATTTGATTTAAATAGAAAGAATCCACAATAAATGTGTAATAACCTGTTGGAAGGATGAAGTAGATCTCTCGCTCCCTTCTGATTCGGCTGAAGGTTGAGTCGGGATCTTGCCACTTGGTGTCTGCAATGAAACACCACAATAACCTGTCAGAAATATTCTGTTAAATAATATAGACTCTATAGAAATGTTTAAAACTGTACAATATCTGCTACCCAACAATATGAGGACAATGTAACACACACTCTACACTCGTTGCGTCATACCATATGGGGACGTCATCTGAAACACACTCAAGACTAACACAACCTAAAACAATATGAGGACAATGTAACACACACTCTACACTCGTTGGGTTATACCATATGGGGACGTCATCTGAAACACACTCAAGACTAACACAACCTAAAACAATATGAGGACAATGTAACACACACTCTACACTCGTTGGGTCATACCATATGGGGACGTCATCTGAAACACACTCAAGACTAACACAACCTAAAACAATATGAGGACATGACGACTGAACACATATAGAGTCAGTGTTCCTGACTTCTAAGTTATCCTGTTGATGTCAAAGAAAGCTCAAAAGCCCCAAAGTAATGTAAATGGATCTACTTCCCTAAAATTAAATCATGTAAATTGATAAGCAGTAGGTTAAATGGGCAAAAACATTAGCAAAATGAGTAAAAAACATAGAATTTAGTGAGAATAAAGATCAATTTTATGTTTTAAGGAGTCGTTCGTGCTATTAAATGTTAGGAGTGATTTCTTCCTACTATGGTATTCAGAAACAAGTAATGGTAATGTTGACATTTTGAACATTTTACACAAGATGTTTGTTTTAATGCAGTGAAAAAGGCAATTTGTTCATGTATTGGACTTAACTGAGACTTCTATTTGATTTAAATAGAAAGAATCCACAATAAATGTGTAATAACCTGTTGGAAGGATGAAGTAGATCTCTCGCTCCCTTCTGATTCGGCTGAAGGTTGAGTCGGGATCTTGCCACTTGGTGTCTGCAATGAAATACAACGATAACCTGTCAGAAATATTCTGTTAAATAATATAGACTCTATAGAAATGGTTAAAACTGTACAATATCTGCTACCCAACAATATGAGGACAATGTAACACACACTCTACACTCGTTGGGTCATACCATATGGGGACGTCATCTGAAACACACTCAAGACTAACACAACCTAAAACAAAATGAGGACATGACGACTGAACACATTTAGAGTCAGTGTTCCTGACTTCTAAGTTATCCTGTTGTTGTCAAAGAAAGCTCAAAAGCCCCAAAGTAATGTAAATGGCTCTACTTCCCTAAAATTAAATCATGTAAATTGATAAGCAGTAGGTTAAATGGGCAAACATATTAGCAAAATGAAAAAAAAAACATAGAATTTAGTGAGAATAAAGATCAATTTTATGTTTTAAGGAGTCGTTCGTGCTATTAAATGGTAGGAGTGATTTCTTCCTATTATGGTATTCAGAAACAAGTAATGGTAATGTTGACATTGTGAACATTTTACACAAGATGTTTGTTTTAATGCAGTGAAAAAGGCAATTTATTCATGCATTGGACTTAACTGAGACTTCTATTTGATTTAAATAGAAAGAATCCACAATAAATGTGTAATAACCTGTTGGAAGGATGAAGTAGATCTCTCGCTCCCTTCTGATTCGGCTGAAGGTTGAGTCGGGATCTTGCCACATGGTGTCTGCAATGAAATACAACAATAACCTGTCAGAAATATTCTGTTAAATAATATAGACTCTATAGAAATGGTTAAAACTGTACAATATCTGCTACCCAACAATATGAGGACAATGTAACACACACTCTACACTCGTTGGGTCATACCATATGGGGACGTCATCTGAAACACACTCAAGACTAACACAACCTAAAACAATATGAGGACAATGTAACACACACTCTACACTCGTTGGGTTATACCATATGGGGACGTCATCTGAAACACACTCAAGACTAACACAACCTAAAACAAAATTAGGACATGACGACTGAACACATATAGAGTCAGTGTTCCTGACTTCTAAGTTATCCTGTTGTTGTCAAAGAAAGCTCAAAAGCCCCAAAGTAATGTAAATGGCTCTACTTCCCTAAAATTAAATCATGTAAATTGATAAGCAGTAGGTTAAATGGGCAAAAACATTAGCAAAATGAGTAAAAAACATAGAATTTAGTGAGAAAAAAGATCAATTTTATGTTTTAAGGAGTCGTTCGTGCTATTAAATGTTAGGAGTGATTTCTTCCTACTATGGTATTCAGAAACAAGTAATGGTAATGTTGACATTTTGAACATTTTACACAAGATGTTTGTTTTAATGCAGTGAAAAAGGCAATTTGTTCATGTATTGGACTTAACTGAGACTTCTATTTGATTTAAATAGAAAGAATCCACAATAAATGTGTAATAACCTGTTGGAAGGATGAAGTAGATCTCTCGCTCCCTTCTGATTCGGCTGATGGTTGAGTCGGGATCTTGCCACTTGGTGTCTGCAATGAAATACAACAATAACCTGTCAGAAATATTCTGTTAAATAATATAGACTCTATAGAAATGGTTAAAACTGTACAATATCTGCTACCCAACAATATGAGGACAATGTAACACACACTCTACACTCGTTGGGTCATACCATATGGGGACGTCATCTGAAACACACTCAAGACTAACACAACCTAAAACAAAATAAGGACATGACGACTGAACACATATAGAGTCAGTGTTCCTGACTTCTAAGTTATCCTGTTGTTGTCAAAGAAAGCTCAAAAGCCCCAAAGTAATGTAAATGGATCTACTTCCCTAAAATTAAATCATGTAAATTGATTAGCAGTAGGTTAAATGGGCAAAAACATTAGCAAAATGAGTAAAAAACATAGAATTTAGTGAGAAAAAAGATCAATTTTATGTTTTAAGGAGTCGTTCGTGCTATTAAATGGTAGGAGTGATTTCTTCCTACTATGGTATTCAGAAACAAGTAATGGTAATGTTGATATTGTGAACATTTTACACAAGATGTTTGTTTTAATGCAGTGAAAAAGGCAATTTATTCATGCATTGGACTTAACTGAGACTTCTATTTGATTTAAATAGAAAGAATCCACAATAAATGTGTAATAACCTGTTGGAAGGATGAAGTAGATCTCTCGCTCCCTTCTGATTCGGCTGAAGGTTGAGTCGGGATCTTGCCACATGGTGTCTGCAATGAAATACAACAATAACCTGTCAGAAATATTCTGTTAAATAATATAGACTCTATAGAAATGGTTAAAACTGTACAATATCTGCTACCCAACAATATGAGGACAATGTAACACACACTCTACACTCGTTGGGTCATACCATATGGGGACGTATATCTGAAACACACTCAAGACTAACACAACCTAAAACAATATGAGGACAATGTAACACACACTCTACACTCGTTGGGTCATACCATATGGGGACGTCGTCTGAAACACACTCAAGACTAACACAACCTAAAACAAAATGAGGACATGACGACTGAACACATATAGAGTCAGTGTTCCTGACTTCTAAGTTATCCTGTTGTTGTCAAAGAAAGCTCAAAAGCCCCAAAGTAATGTAAATGGATCTACTTCCCTAAAATTAAATCATGTAAATTGATAAGCAGTAGGTTAAATGGGCAAAAACATTAGCAAAATGAGTAAAAAACATAGAATTTAGTGAGAAAAAAGATCAATTTTATGTTTTAAGGAGTCGTTCGTGCTATTAAATGGTAGGAGTGATTTCTTCCTACTATGGTATTCAGAAACAAGTAATGGTAATGTTGACATGTGAACATTTTACACAAGATGTTTGTTTTAATGCAGTGAAAAAGGCAATTTATTCATGCATTGGACTTAACTGAGACTTCTATTTGATTTAAATAGAAAGAATCCACAATAAATGTGTAATAACCTGTTGGAAGGATGAAGTAGATCTCTCGCTCCCTTCTGATTCGGCTGAAGGTTGAGTCGGGATCTTGCCACTTGGTGTCTGCAATGAAATACAACAATAACCTGTCAGAAATATTCTGTTAAATAATATAGACTCTATAGAAATGGTTAAAACTGTACAATATCTGCTACCCAACAATATGAGGACAATGTAACACACACTCTACACTCGTTGGGTCATACCATATGGGGACGTAATCTGAAACACACTCAAGACTAACACAACCTAAAACAATATGAGGACAATGTAACACACACTCTACACTCGTTGGGTTATACCATATGGGGACGTCATCTGAAACACACTCAAGACTAACACAACCTAAAACAATATGAGGACAATGTAACACACACTCTACACTCGTTGGGTTATACCATATGGGGACGTCATCTGAAACACACTCAAGACTAACACAACCTAAAACAAAATGAGGACATGACGACTGAACACATATAGAGTCAGTGTTCCTGACTTCTAAGTTATCCTGTTGTTGTCAAAGAAAGCTCAAAAGCCCCAAAGTAATGTAAATGGATCTACTTTCCTAAAATTAAATCATGTAAATTGATAAGCAGTAGGTTAAATGGGCAAAAACATTAGCAAAATGAGTAAAAAACATAGAATTTAGTGAGAAAAAAGATCAATTTTATGTTTTAAGGAGTCGTTCGTGCTATTAAATGGTAGGAGTGATTTCTTCCTACTATGGTATTCAGAAACAAGTAATGGTAATGTTGATATTGTGAACATTTTACACAAGATGTTTGTTTTAATGCAGTGAAAAAGGCAATTTATTCATGCATTGGACTTAACTGAGACTTCTATTTGATTTAAATAGAAAGAATCCACAATAAATGTGTAATAACCTGTTGGAAGGATGAAGTAGATCTCTCGCTCCCTTCTGATTCGGCTGAAGGTTGAGTCGGGATCTTGCCACATGGTGTCTGCAATGAAATACAACAATAACCTGTCAGAAATATTCTGTTAAATAATATAGACTCTATAGAAATGGTTAAAACTGTACAATATCTGCTACCCAACAATATGAGGACAATGTAACACACACTCTACACTCGTTGGGTCATACCATATGGGGACGTCATCTGAAACACACTCAAGACTAACACAACCTAAAACAATATGAGGACAATGTAACACACACTCTACACTCGTTGGGTTATACCATATGGGGACGTCATCTGAAACACACTCAAGACTAACACAACCTAAAACAATATGAGGACAATGTAACACACACTCTACACTCGTTGGGTTATACCATATGGGGACGTCATCTGAAACACACTCAAGACTAACACAACCTAAAACAAAATGAGGACATGACGACTGAACACATATAGAGTCAGTGTTCCTGACTTCTAAGTTATCCTGTTGTTGTCAAAGAAAGCTCAAAAGCCCCAAAGTAATGTAAATGGATCTACTTCCCTAAAATTAAATCATGTAAATTGATAAGCAGTCGGTTAAATGGGCAAAAACATTAGCAAAATGAGTAAAAAACATAGAATTTAGTGAGAAAAAAGATCAATTTTATGTTTTAAGGAGTCGTTCGTGCTATTAAATGGTAGGAGTGATTTCTTCCTACTATGGTATTCAGAAACAAGTAATGGTAATGTTGATATTGTGAACATTTTACACAAGATGTTTGTTTTAATGCAGTGAAAAAGGCAATTTATTCATGCATTGGACTTAACTGAGACTTCTATTTGATTTAAATAGAAAGAATCCACAATAAATGTGTAATAACCTGTTGGAAGGATGAAGTAGATCTCTCGCTCCCTTCTGATTCGGCTGAAGGTTGAGTCGGGATCTTGCCACATGGTGTCTGCAATGAAATACAACAATAACCTGTCAGAAATATTCTGTTAAATAATATAGACTCTATAGAAATGGTTAAAACTGTACAATATCTGCTACCCAACAATATGAGGACAATGTAACACACACTCTACACTCGTTGGGTCATACCATATGGGGACGTCATCTGAAACACACTCAAGACTAACACAACCTAAAACAATATGAGGACAATGTAACACACACTCCACACTCGTTGGGTTATACCATATGGGGACGTCATCTGAAACACACTCAAGACTAACACAACCTAAAACAAAATGAGGACATGACGACTGAACACATATAGAGTCAGTGTTCCTGACTTCTAAGTTATCCTGTTGTTGTCAAAGAAAGCTCAAAAGCCCCAAAGTAATGTAAATGGATCTACTTTCCTAAAATTAAATCATGTAAATTGATAAGCAGTAGGTTAAATGGGCAAAAACATTAGCAAAATGAGTAAAAAACATAGAATTTAGTGAGAAAAAAGATCAATTTTATGTTTTAAGGAGTCGTTCGTGCTATTAAATGGTAGGAGTGATTTCTTCCTACTATGGTATTCAGAAACAAGTAATGGTAATGTTGATATTGTGAACATTTTACACAAGATGTTTGTTTTAATGCAGTGAAAAAGGCAATTTATTCATGCATTGGACTTAACTGAGACTTCTATTTGATTTAAATAGAAAGAATCCACAATAAATGTGTAATAACCTGTTGGAAGGATGAAGTAGATCTCTCGCTCCCTTCTGATTCGGCTGAAGGTTGAGTCGGGATCTTGCCACTTGGTGTCTGCAATGAAACACCACAATAACCTGTCAGAAATATTCTGTTAAATAATATAGACTCTATAGAAATGTTTAAAACTGTACAATATCTGCTACCCAACAATATGAGGACAATGTAACACACACTCTACACTCGTTGCGTCATACCATATGGGGACGTCATCTGAAACACACTCAAGACTAACACAACCTAAAACAAAATGAGGACATGACGACTGAACACATTTAGAGTCAGTGTTCCTGACTTCTAAGTTATCCTGTTGTTGTCAAAGAAAGCTCAAAAGCCCCAAAGTAATGTAAATGGCTCTACTTCCCTAAAATTAAATCATGTAAATTGATAAGCAGTAGGTTAAATGGGCAAACATATTAGCAAAATGAAAAAAAAAACATAGAATTTAGTGAGAATAAAGATCAATTTTATGTTTTAAGGAGTCGTTCGTGCTATTAAATGGTAGGAGTGATTTCTTCCTATTATGGTATTCAGAAACAAGTAATGGTAATGTTGACATTGTGAACATTTTACACAAGATGTTTGTTTTAATGCAGTGAAAAAGGCAATTTATTCATGCATTGGACTTAACTGAGACTTCTATTTGATTTAAATAGAAAGAATCCACAATAAATGTGTAATAACCTGTTGGAAGGATGAAGTAGATCTCTCGCTCCCTTCTGATTCGGCTGAAGGTTGAGTCGGGATCTTGCCACTTGGTGTCTGCAATGAAACACAACAATAACCTGTCAGAAATATTCTGTTAAATAATATAGACTCTATAGAAATGGTTAAAACTGTACAATATCTGCTACCCAACAATATGAGGACAATGTAACACACACTCTACACTCGTTGGGTCATACCATATGGGGACGTCATCTGAAACACACTCAAGACTAACACAACCTAAAACAAAATGAGGACATGACGACTGAACACATATAGAGTCAGTGTTCCTGACTTCTAAGTTATCCTGTTGTTGTCAAAGAAAGCTCAAAAGCCCCAAAGTAATGTAAATGGATCTACTTCCCTAAAATTAAATCATGTAAATTGATAAGCAGTAGTTTAAATGGGCAAGAACATTAGCAAAATGAGTAAAAAACATAGAATTTAGTCAGAATAAAGATCAATTTTATGTTTTAAGGAGTCGTTCGTGCTATTAAATGGTAGGAGTGATTTCTTCCTACTATGGTATTCAGAAACAAGTAATGGTAATGTTGACATGTGAACATTTTACACAAGATGTTTGTTTTAATGCAGTGAAAAAGGCAATTTCTTCATGCATTGGACTTAACTGAGACTTCTATTTGATTTAAATAGAAAGAATCCACAATAAATGTGTAATAACCTGTTGGAAGGATGAAGTAGATCTCTCGCTCCCTTCTGATTCGGCTGAAGGTTGAGTCGGGATCTTGCCACTTGGTGTCTGCAATGAAACACAACAATAACCTGTCAGAAATATTCTGTTAAATAATATAGACTCTATAGAAATGGTTAAAACTGTACAATATCTGCTACCCAACAATATGAGGACAATGTAACACACACTCTACACTCGTTGGGTCATACCATATGGGGACGTCATCTGAAACACACTCAAGACTAACACAACCTAAAACAAAATGAGGACATGACGACTGAACACATATAGAGTCAGTGTTCCTGACTTCTAAGTTATCCTGTTGTTGTCAAAGAAAGCTCAAAAGCCCCAAAGTAATGTAAATGGATCTACTTCCCTAAAATTAAATCATGTAAATTGATAAGCAGTAGTTTAAATGGGCAAGAACATTAGCAAAATGAGTAAAAAACATAGAATTTAGTCAGAATAAAGATCAATTTTATGTTTTAAGGAGTCGTTCGTGCTATTAAATGGTAGGAGTGATTTCTTCCTACTATGGTATTCAGAAACAAGTAATGGTAATGTTGACATGTGAACATTTTACACAAGATGTTTGTTTTAATGCAGTGAAAAAGGCAATTTCTTCATGCATTGGACTTAACTGAGACTTCTATTTGATTTAAATAGAAAGAATCCACAATAAATGTGTAATAACCTGTTGGAAGGATGAAGTAGATCTCTCGCTCCCTTCTGATTCGGCTGAAGGTTGAGTCGGGATCTTGCCACTTGGTGTCTGCAATGAAATACAACAATTATTAACAATAACCTTTAATTAAAACACAGAATATCATCAATGTATAATAGAAAGAGACCCTTCTCAGTGTTACATATTTTAATCAATTAATTGGTATTTTACATTTTTTCAAAAGAGTCTTTTCTTTGTTGTTGAACAACAAGAAAACATTTCTTTCTTTCAGGTCATGCAAACACACCTCATGTTTCATAATCCTAATATTACCTAAATATAGTGTATACAATCTTATCTCTAAAGTAATGGACGGGGAGATGTGGAGGGGTAACATACACTCAAGAAGGGAAATGTACAAGTATTTATTCATCTAATAATACTTTAACATCCTATACAGTATAATCTATAAAGTTTACTTACCAGAGCACGCCATGGCCACTGTGATTCTCCATAATCATAGGTTATTTCACTCTCTGCTTGGATGTTTTCAATAGCAAACAAGCAAAGATGAGGTTTACCCTGGACTGTCAACTTTTTCATTTTGCAATTTGGGGACCTATGGTCATCATTGACCAGCCGGCCTAGTGAGCCATCTTCGTGGAATGCATCTATGCTGAAATTGAAGAAGGAAACATATCTAAGCTTTTCTTCACAAAAAACATAATGTTGTAGAGAACATCTTTTATAGGCCTTTACTTACCACCATGCATCATTGTTCCATTCAAAATCAAACAAGAAAGCATTTTGCTTTTCTGTGTACTTCTCCTGCCTCTTGTTCCGTTCATATTGTGATATAAACTCTCCACGGTACTCGACAACAAAGGATCCCTTTTCAATTGGCTCACAGGCAAATACACCACGTCCTGATACAACAAAGTTAACAAATTAGTGTCAAGTAATGAATTGCAGTTGATTAGATATTGACAACAACTAGAAAAAAAAAAAACATACAACTTTTTTCAGGGTAGGAAAAAGATACGACTGGTAATGTTACACTAACAGATTAAGGCAACTAACACTGAAACTACTTAGGTCAGAAAATAGCTCAACAGAAAAGGCCTCATTCTATAGGACAAACCTTTATCATATAGTGTGTATCTGATAGTGAGGGAACTATTTAGCCAAGGAAACATCAAACCATTAAGTTAAGAAACAGTATCAAATGACACCATCAAAAACATTTCTATGTCGCAAGAAACAACAGTGCATTCAACAACGCAGCTAAGTGGCAATAATTTCTCTATCCAGTTACTTTGCATATGCCCATGAATGGGAACATGAGATAGAGGAGTAGTTCTTGTTTTGCAAAAACTGACAACAGCTTAACATGTTTTCAAAGCACTGGACAGGGCTGTACGTTAACTTTTTTTGCACATAGCATAGGTGCTACAGAGGTTGAAGGCTTTGTAGCACAGGCAACAAAATTTAAGCTCAAGTATAAAAGTAATTCCATTGTAGCTTGAGACTATTTAAAATCTGTGTCTGGGGAGTTTAAAAAGTCTTTTTCCATGTACTTTCAAACGATTATAGTAGGCTACTGAAAAAATGCAGACATTGTTAAATAAATTTAACAAATATCTGTTTTTATTTATAATTATTGTTTTTGCTGAGGGGGTTTCAGCACCTCCTACAACCAGGTTAGCTGAGCTGCATTTTCATAAACATCAACGGGAGGCTCACGTTCTCTGGAAGACAGCTGAGTACCCCGCCGCGGCGGAGGAGGGCAAGCTAGGTCCCCCCAATCTCCGAAACTGCGCTCAATAGTTAGAAATTCCAACCATAGGTGAAGGAATGATATATAACATACCTTTATAGCCATTGATCCATTTGACCTTAAAACAAGGCTTGTCACCTCCGGATGAAATAAACTGAATAGCCTCAGCCTCAGAATTAAGTCTGGCTCTCCTTTTTGACATGCTCTTCACTTTGCCATGTGCTCCTCAACCAGCAAACACCTACATGGGAAGATGACAAAATGTCAGCAGGACAAATACGAAAGAAGATCAATAGCCTACTTGATTTGAATCAAATAGAATTTATAAAATGGTAGCCTATTATTCTGCCTTTAAACACAGGCTAACTTATCTTACTGATGTTATCACTAATGCAGTATCTCATTAGCTTATTAGGCTCAGTGCAAACCCTCTGCAACTGCAATTACAATAATGTAATATGAAGTTACCTTAACCTCTTACCATTTGGGTCAAGGGACTCCTTTAAAATGGCCATATTCCTCGCCAAAATTAGCGCGACTTTGGAGCGATATTTTGCGTATTTCCCGACAATCTAGCTAGCATAACTTGGTACCAATGGATTCCTTAGGTTTTCTAGTTTCATATGATACCAGTATCTTCACTCTAGCATTAAAATTGAGCCAGCTACAACCTCTGAAAGACAGAATAGCGGCCAGGCCCGCCGGTGAAGCGTCTGATTTTTAAGAGGTTAACACCTTAACAAATAAAGTTAACTTACCAAAGCACCAGAAAAGCATTTTCAAAGATAAATACTGTTATAAATAATTGTCTCTATTGTTGAAAATGAAGAAAAAGTAATGAATTACCTCCATTTATCATGCAGTCCTTCCAGTTCTGTTTGGAGAGTCTTCCATGTGGCACGAGTCCTTTGCATGTCCTCTACAGTACTGTTAGCTAATTAGCTAACATTAGCTAATTAGCTAACATTAGCTTATCTGGCTAATCGATGTAAATTTAAGTAATTAATTGAGGAATTGGTTCTCTAGATTAGTAGGTTGGTGTCTTAAATCAGCATTGATAATTGGGGATGTTTTTTATCTGACTGATTACAAGAATTATGTGTATTGCAGTAGGCTAATACTAAAACTAGCTTAAAAGCTGGAGAGTGTGTTTAACAAAATGAAATATATGAGACATATGAGGACGGTTGAGTCACGTGACCAAAGTGTGTTAAAAGTGTGTTAAGTTCCAGAAGTGACCACTAGTTGGCGTTTTCGCAGATGAGCAAATTCCATAAACACACTTACACACTTCATGTCATACAATTGTGATATTTCAGGACATGGTAGATTTTGGTCCAGGGGCATTCTGGGAGGCTCTAGAACACTGCGGTGAGCTCGGAAAAATGAGGACGCGAAAAATGTCCTCATATTTCCGAGCGTCTTCATATTGAAGGTGTGTTATCATAAAATTGTCCTCATATGTCATGAAAACAAGTACACACACACACACACACACACACACACACACACACACACACACACACACACACACACACACACACACACACACACACACACACACACACACACACACACACACACACACGACTCTGGGGATCATCCGTCATTGGCTGGAGATATGAAGAGGCTGTAATAGTTCTGTGACCATCATGAAAGGTGTAGAGTAATTGACCTCTGCTTGGCGATTGATCCAATGATGACAGATTGGACGGATCACATGACCCCATCGTGAGTGTAATTTAACCTGCTCTCATATTGTTGGTACAGTGTGATCAGCTGAAGGACGACTTAACTTTATCTCTGTCTTCCCCCCTCGATGTACGTTACAGTCTCTTAGCGAGGCGAGGTGGTAAACGCTACTGTTGCCGTGCCGACCTGAGTGCATCATCTGCAGTTTCTCACTCTGTATAAACATCCTCCTGTAGTTCATTCAGAATACAAACTCAGAGCCAGAGTCAGAGCACAGTCCTGTCATAATGACACACTGCAGGCAGGCAGGAACACACACACACTCACACATGTATACACAGAGAAATCCAGACCTTTGAGACCGAGCCACTTGTCTGAGCTTTACACACACAGATAGAGGAAACTGCAAAGCAGCAAAAGCAGCAAAGCTCAGCAATGAGCAGCAACCAACACAGCTGAATGGGGAAGCCACGATTGAAGTGCTTTAAGATGCTGGATTAAGCCAGGGATATACATACTTTTAACTGTTTGGATGCCCATGATGAACTTAAATAGTGCATGTCCTGAAAAACTGCTGAGAACGTTACACATCCACAAGTTGCAATCATAGACTGTATATAAGAAGTGGACGTAGTCACCGTGACGTCACCCATTGGTTTTTGGACTGACGTTTTGAAACCTCGAGTTCGGCATTTTGGCCGTCGCCGTCTTGGTTCCTTGCAACCAGAGGTGTACAACCGAATGCTGAATGAGACGCTTTCATGCAATCAAAATGTTACAATTAATTTTCATGAACTGAAAACACACTGTGAAAGGGTTAAAGTTGTATGATGAAAACACGGACAACACCCAGACCGGACAACGGCGTGGTAGCGACCTGTCAATCACAAGGTAGCCACGCCCTAAAGCATACCCTGCTTTATGGTCTATTTGACTCTAAATGGGACCATAATTTACTAAATGAACATCATTCTGTATTGAAGAAGACTTGAAACTAGCGATTGAGACCATAAACTCATGTTTACAATGTTTACTGAGGTAATAAATCAAGTGAGAAGTAGGGTCATTTTCTCATAGACTTCTATACAATCAGACTTCTGTTTGCAACCAGAGGAGTCGTCCCCTGCTGGTCATTAGAATCAAACCATTGCTATGGGCTCAGTTCTGATGTCGGACGCTGGTGGACCATTTTTGTGTGAAATTATTGATTTCTTAAATAAATAGCCGTGTGATAAGCTGAATAATGTACAGCGAGCCGGTCATTGTTGTAGAATAAACCCCGACAGGGTCTTGCATTGCCCTGAAGGCGTTTATTTCACAAACAATGACCGACTCACTATACAGTATCCCTTACGTAACTGCTGTATGTGCAGTGCAAAGCAGTGGCTGTGAGCTAGCCAGTGAGGCACGCTCACATGCATGAACAAGCACTGAAAGGCACGCGCGGCCGGCCCAACTACGTCAACAAAGCGTGGAGAAGCTCGGACTACAACACACACACAGAGGGAGAGCGACTTCAATCTCTGCTCAGGTAGACATTACTCCACTATATCTTCACATAGCAAATAGTTGTTTGATGCTATATTAATGCTCTGAATATCAAATTTAGCACCTTTAACTAATTGTTTTAGTAGTAATCATGGGATGTAATGGACATTGCGGTCTCTAGGAGTCGCCACTAGAGTTATACTTATGTTAAACACAAAATTAAAATATTCTGAATTACTTCTTGGGAGAGTCCCACAAATTCAAGCCCAGAGATAAGAAGTGAGAATTAAACAGAATGTTATCAGCCCCCAGAAACAAAGACGAAGATGAATACTGTGTATTATATATGTATTTCTCATCTCTTTTTATTCACTGCAGGTTCAGATCCAGAGTGGTTTTTCTCAGCTGGGTACATGACATGAGTAATAACAAGCCAGTTTTAATAAACCTCAGTCCTGGGGCGAGAGTATTAAAATATTATTCGAGTCACGGGCTGCAGAAGAAGTTTAAGAACTCTCAGCCATCACCTCTATTTTTTATAGTGATTCCACCTCTCGTACTATCCACATCTCCGAATTAACAAAAGTTGATTCACTCTTTGAAGGTTTCGGCATAAATAAGCCGGATCCACTTGACAGGTTCTCCTTAGAGGAACCAATTACTCTGAATTCATTACGGAGCCAGAAAATGATCCAGAATATTTTATTACAACTGTTGCTCCAAGGGACAAGAGTCACTCTGGCTCTACACGAGCAAGCAGAGTAATAACAGTGTTTTTCAGAAAGCTATTTAAATTTTAAATTAAGTCAATCATTTTAACTTTGAAATCAACAGCGAATTTTAAGACGTTCCATTTACATTAAAAATTCAGCTGACACGTGTTATTGAGAGAAATCAGTGATTTTCAGAAGAGATGTAATGCTCGTTTGTGAACAGACTGCAGAGAGAAACTGGCTGAGGACTCGTAGAAGTAACTGACGTGTTTCTCAATGGATCCCACTGTCAGCTCATCCTTCATGGTACGCATGACTCCATAAAAAGGTCAGTGGTTCACACAGCGATAAATCGATTATCTGATAGGGGACCTGATCAATTGACTGATCGGCTGGCCAATCCAAAAGCTGACTACATTGATTTGGAGCAAATGAAATCCCCATGTGGACCTCAGTGCAGTGAAGGTGGCCTTGGCTCAGCACTGAAGGTGAACGTTCACGCACTCCTGTAAACTGGTAAGGTCACCGATGACTGAGCGTATTAGAAGTACTGCAGTTTATACAGTGTACTGTATGTGCTGCACTTCATGACTTGACGATAGTACTAATAAAGAGTACGTCAAGTAACAGTACGTGGTTTACAGGTGAGACAAGACAATTCAATATATACTGGAATGGAATATATACTATATAATATATCAAACAGAATATTAAGAATATACAACATGGCCAAATGTGAGTTGAACGTGTCATTCCGACACCATGGACGCCAGGAAGTGTTTCAACAACAACGAATCTGTGTGTTCCAATTCACATACTACAATACTATTTAGTGTGCCATAAAAAGATTTAGTATGTCCGGGTACATAGTATGTCAAATGCAATATGCCCAAAAATACCAGGATGTCCTACCACATACGGTCGTATTTTGCTGTTTACAAGCCAGCATGATTTTCTGGCTATTCTGACCAACAATCTTCTGCACAGCGGATATATGAGCAAGAGGGTCAAAGTTCAAGGAGCAATGAATGACGTAGTAGTATGTCCCAATTGTATGCATGCTGCATGTAACAGTGCGCACTTTGTGAGGGCAGCTACAGTATGTATTAGAAATAAAAATAAAAAGTATGCGATTTGGAACGTAGCCAATAGCTCCAACTCCATTGTTTTGTCTTTCAGTTGCCTGTCTGCACAGAAGTGTGACTTGTGTAGGTGCTGCTTGTGATCACCTTGCACCTGTATTTTAGCAAATATATGACCAGTTTAACAATAAAACATATAGCACAGCATTAAAGGTGCAGTGTGTAGGATTTGGCGACATATTGCAACCAACTGAATCTCCTCCCGTGTGCCAAACATAGTGCCCTATGTAGAGCCAGTGTTTGGTTTGTCCGTTCTGGGCTACTGTAGAAACATGGCGGCCGGCTCCGTGAAGAGGACGCGCTCCGTATGTAGATATAAATGGCTCAT
Source organism: Sebastolobus alascanus (assembly GCA_916701645.2). NCBI lineage: Eukaryota > Metazoa > Chordata > Actinopteri > Perciformes > Sebastidae > Sebastolobus > Sebastolobus alascanus. Next base: position 3,996,761 of record CAKAOJ020000024.1, on the reverse strand, counting down.
TCTAAGGTAATGAAAAAAACAACAATTCTTATTTTCAGGTGATTATACACTAAAAAAAAAACATACTTCTTCATATTATATTCCATTTCTGCCAATAGATCCCCCTAAATATTACACACTGTTCCTTTAAGGGCTGCCATAGCTGGAAGGAAGTGAGAGACTTTCTTATACAGCCGTCACCAACATCGACTGTTATCTATCCTAGCATTGCTATCACCGTTCTCTGTTAATGTTATAGTAGTCATGTTGACTGGTCAGAATGTGTTAATATTATGTGTATAACATACAGTAGTTATATAAAATAACAGCAGTTATCCAAGTGGGTGTTCAAAATGTGTGTTAAGACAATATTTGTTCATCCAAAACACAGAGTCACAGTGGAGACTCATCTGCTGAGTTACATTGTTACACACAGTCTAGTTATCCATGATGTGTTTATTATCGTGTGTCAAGCTAATTATTAAAAATATCAATGAATAAATATTATATATTACATAGTTGGGTGAAAAGTTGTTTGAATTCCTGTTGATAAATCAGCTTCCAGACCAACAAAGTAAAAATCAGCATGCAGTTTTAGTGATTAATGATTGAAAGTAATATTAACGGTGCTGAATACGGAATTGTGGGTATTTCTATTGCTTCTCAACGGCTCTCAACATGGCAATGGTGAGCCGGCGGCTTGCAGCTAATGGTGCTAACAGCGCTAACAACAGCGACAGTGCTGACAGAGATACCGGTTTACCTTAACGGGAACTGGGGGGTGGGTGCTACGCTTCTGCGCCGCCGCCGTATGAGAGCAGTGCAGAGCAGCAGCCGTGAGCTAGCCAGTGGGGCACACTCACATGCACCAACATGCACTAAAACCATGCACGGCCGGCCCGGCGATGTCAACAAAGCACGGAGAAGCTCGGGTTACAACACATACAGAGGGAGAGCGACTTCATTCTCTGCTCAGGTAGACATTACTCCACTATATCTTGACATAGTAAATAGTTTGCTGCTGTATTAATGCTCTGGATATCAAAATTAGCATCTTTAATAACTTAATAACCTGCATTCTATAGCAACCCTGTCTCCTACAAAATGACGTTCGCATTCAAACTGTATTCTCAATTACGTTTCAAGGGAAACATATTTTCTTCTGGATTATGGTCGCAGTTTTAAAACACGTGGTTAACATCGTAAATTGAAACAAAACAAAAGTAAACGCAACAAAACTACTTGGTTAGGTTTAGTAAAACAACGTGGTCTGGCTTAAAATAAGTGTGTTTGTTACATTATTTTAGTTACGGACGTAATTTAAAATAATTACATTTATAGAAGGCTGTGTGAACCAATCAGGACACAGACTTTTACTTGACTTTACTATAGTCAGCAATAGCAACCTTCTAAATAACAGAAACACCTCTTTATATAGGGACTATGTGAAAATACAGGCACCTCTTAATGAAAATTTCTATAATTCTTGTTTTGTTGTTGTTCTTGTATAAAAACCTGATTAACAATAAAGTGAGAAAAAGCACATTTTAATTTTGAGAACACTATAACTGGCCGTACTTCAGCACACAGCATTTCATGCATTAGAAACTCAGTAAATTCATTACTGCTCTGCACGGCTGAATAAAAGGCCCAATCAGGAGTATCCAATTGTTGATGGAGTCTCATGCACACACACGCACGCACACATAGCATCTAATTTAGCATTTGTATAGACTTAGAAACACACACAGTAGTAAGGTGTGACTAGCATGGTAAGAGGAAGTATTGATCAGTGGACTGTGGTCATGATTGTTGTTAATCTGACTGCCGAGCTGCTCTCACACACACCGAACCCCCCCCCCCCCACACACACACACACACCATCATCATTTACACATAAAATACTTCAATAAGCACAAAATACTCCCGTGAGCAAATATGCAACTTTTATATCCTGTAAAAACACAAACACTCGTGCTCTGAATGTTAATAGTGAAACCCTGCAATAATTAAACAGAAGTGAAATGTAATTAAATACACACTCTTGAGATCAACTTGGGTGATTTATGATACGGAACGCAGCGTACACACACATACGTGGACCTTAACACTCGTCCTCCTGCGTCCACTCTACCACCCACACAGTCTCACTTAATAATGATTAATCTCAGAAAAAGCCCCGGCGTGCTGAATAATGGATGCTTGTCTCCATCCCTGCAGTTTAAATATATACATATTACCCCATGAATAATTAACACCTTCATTTCACAGCTGTCTCTTAAACACAGGATGGGAAGGAGAAAGGATTTAGTTCGCCATTGTCCTTCCTCTCCCGCCTCTGCAAGGCCAACAGGGCATATAACAATATTTCAACAAAATTTAACCGGACACATCATTTTTCACAGCCGACGTCCTCGTTCAGGTTCCTCACGGGCACACAACAACATCTACCGATAACTCACAAGGTATTTTATTTTTATTTTGCTTTGTAAAGGAATCGAATTTCTTCACTTGTTTGAATCTGACTATGATCAGGAGGAGACTGTCCTTAGAAACACAACGACGTTGGTCGTCTGTACAAATGTCCAAAACAATGTATGATTATGAGTAGGCCTACATGACTGGACTTTGAGTGGCCATGAGAAAAGGACTTTCTCACAGCACACATTTTGACTTGTCATAGTAGGAAAAGCCCTGGTGTTGCGAATAATACTAACGATGGCTCTGTTCTATTGAAGTAGTCCAGTGAGAATAATAGTGAGCCAGGACGATACCAAGAACCTGAAATCAAAGCAGCTAAATGGAATTCAGCCATAAACCTCATAAGATTGAGTCAACAAAGAGAGACCGCTGTTCATATCTCAGTTCCCACAGACAGCCAACTTTGGACAGCAGAATTCATTATTAAAGGTGCTAAATTCCAAATTCAGAGCATATATATGATTGCGGGATTGCCTCCATATGGCTCTCAACATGGCGACGGTTGAGCTGGCGGCTAGCAACTCACGGTGCTAACAGCACGAGCAGTGTAAACAACGGCAACAGTACTGACAGATCCAACAGTGTTAACCTGAGAGGGAAACAGAGGGTAGGCGCTACGCTTCCGAAATTGATGCTGTGGGTCGGGACGGCGTTGTCAGCGGTAACCACCGAATGATTGCAGTGCAGAGTGGCGGCCATGAGCTTGCCAGTGAACTGGTTACAGCATTGAAGGTTGCGGCGAGGCCCCGCTCATTCCTTTGAAAGTTGCTCAGCGGCGCATGAAGCAAAAACAGTTCAACTTCCAAATATAAAATTACCCGGATCTTACGGCGAACTTCCGCTTCCTTTCGAAAGTTGGATTTACCTAAAAAATATTATCCACTGATTTACAGACGTGTTTTTTGCATCACGTGACGAACCTGGAAGTTGTAATTCCACCGTTTGGCCACTATATAAAATTCGCTTCAAATCCTGGCGCTCTTCCTGGGGTCTTGGTCAGAAAACACAGGACTTTCACCCAGGAGACCACTGTTCGTGTCCCGTGTGAAAACAAAGGTCAACGTTGAATTATTATAAACCGTGTACATAAATTATGTAACGTGGCGATGGCACTGCAGATGGTCCCCATCGCGGAGACCATCTGCAGTGCCATCACCAGCAGCCGGAAGTCAAGACCCACGAAGCACACCATCAGCTTCATCAGAGCCGGAGAGAAGCCAAGAGCAACACCTAAGGCAACATCAGGGCTTCTCAACACTGCACAGGATTGTCAACTGACAGTGGACTTGGGGCGGCAACTCAAGTTCCCACAGCATGTCGCCAAGACTACCCTCAGACCTGACATTGTTCTAATATCACAGACAACAAAGAACATTGTCATGCTGGAACTGACCGTGCCATGGGAGGACCACATGGAGGAGGAGGCTTTTGAGCGCAAGAAGGAGAAGTATGAGGGCCTCGTCAGCGACTGCCGCAGACAAGGCTGGAAGGCAAAGTGCTTACCAGTGGAGGTAGGGTGCAGAGGCTTTGCAGGACAGTCCCTCTGTAAGGCTTACTCTGCACTCGGCATCACAGGAGAGAGGAGAAGGAAGGCCATCCGTAACAGCATGGAGGCTGCTGAGAAAGCCTCCAGGTGGCTCTGGATCAAGAGAGCGGATCCGTGGAAAAGTGCAGCTAGGGCACAAGCTGAGGCTTGATCAACCTCAGCTGGGACGCCTGAGTGAGGGTGTCTGATGCTCGAATGACCCGAAACACCCGATGACCTCAGGTTCATCACTGACGATGTGTCCTAGCTTAGCATCTGAGGATGTTTCATCACAACTAACGTAATTTACGTTTGGTGCATACATTACAAAAACGTTGCAAAACGTATGCTAGAGGGGTACGTAGAGCGTCATAGTTTGAAGCGTAGTGCCACTGACCAAGATGCCGTATTTGACGAGTTGGGAGTGAGAACATGTTGAACAGAGACATATCATTAAATAATACAGATATATGAAGTTAGCATTATTATAGAAAAAGGAGCTTCTCTTTTGCTTGTCATGGATCCTCAAGTTGCCATTTCTTATAATCTTCCTGCCCCCAGACAATCTCAGCAGCCGCTCTATGCTGCCTAAATTTTCCAACAATACATTAAAAATCACAGAGTGACTGCAGCCAGCGGAGATTAAATTTAGATTAAGTAGATTACTAATCAGATTCAAACTTCTCACACTAATAATACAGAGAGGATTGAGACATGACTATTATCAAACACGATGCACGCAGATATGTCTGAAACGTTTTCTCCCCTCAGTCCTCGCTGTAAGGCAGATCAAACTTGGGAAACTAATTTTCAGTATTCGTATTCAATATTTGTGCCTGTGGAGCAGGAATGCACCCAAGGACTGTAGATGGAATATCACACCTATTTTGAGCGTAGTCAGCCGATTGATTAGAGAGGCGAAGTCCCTCCCCTTCCGGTGGACCACCATGAGACCTAATTTCGGAAAAAATATGTACGTTAGTCAACTGTGAGAGAAAAATATTTTTTGATCCAGTTTGTATTGCGCCATGAATCACACATATGTTTGTCAATTTAAAACATAATTTTGCAAGTCAAGAAAGTCGCAGTTTGTTGTAAAACTGTTGAAGCAGGCTATAGGTCTGTGAAATACGTAATTAGAAAGACTAGACACCCAAAAGTCGATAAGTGACGTCTTTTTCACTGAAGCTACGATGCCTCTGTGTTTCGTACTGGGATGTACTCACACCAGCAACGGGTCTCGCTCGTTCTTTCGCTTCCTGGCTGATAAAAACACCAGGAGTCGCTGGATAAAACACATCATTTTAGAAAATGTTACATTTGTGCCTGGTCATAGCTAAGTTAGCTAGCTACATAGTGTTGGTGACGTACATAGTAAGAGATGAGAGATGTAGTTCACTGAGCGGTTTCACACAAAACTAAATGATACTACGACAAACCTACGACAAACTGTGACTTTCTTGACTTGCAAAATTATCTTTTAAATAGACAAATATCACGTGTGAATCATGCCGCAATTCAAAACGAGATCAACAAATGATTTGTCTCTCACCGTTAACTACCGTATGTATTTGACTAAGCCTCTCTATGGGCTCCATCAGTGGTTATCACTACCATTCTAATGCTTCAGACGGGCCAAAGTGCACCTACCACGTTGTGAAATTGAAACTAAAAAACTTTAGGGTTTATGCAACAAAACTACTTGGTTAGGAGTAAATAATTATTGTGGTTTGGACTAGAGGTCGACCGATTAATCGGGCCGATTTTTTTACATTTTTTCATAATCGGCATCGGCCGATGCCTGAGCATATTGAGCCGATTAGTAAACAGGCACATCTGCGGGCAGCCCAGTGTTGTTGTTACTAGGAACAGGTGTGACACCGCCCCTTGTGTGTCAATCAAATTGCCATTCTGCCGGGAGAAACCGGTAGGCTTAATTCTTCTCTTTCAAAGCCCTATATATTTTATTGGTTAGATATGAAATGTTACTTTTAGAGAGAAAATACTTTGGAACTGTACTGATAGCGAGCCTCCAACCAGCTACCTTACAGGTAGGGATGGGTACCGAAAACTATTGATAAGCTCCGACGTTATCAATTCTGTTTTTGGTAACGGAGAATTTCTCTCCGTAGGTAATGTTACGCCGGGAACGCACTGGCCGCGTTGTGGCCGCGTGGCGGCTGCGTTACCTGTTGTTTTTTATTTCGGCGTCCGTGTTAACATATTCGCCATCGAACATCGTAAAACTGTCAATATTCTAAATCTACACAGTTGATTTCTCGCCTCAACATTTTTCAGAAGTGAATTTAGTGATGAAATAGCTACGAAAAGTGTGAAGTAGTTACGATGCGGCGGTGCTCGTGCATGTGTGTGGGGGGCGTTGCCTTGGAAGGAGTTTCGATGGGAGGGGGGGGTCTTAGACGGAGCTCCTGAGGCGATGCTACTTTCAAATTATGCTAGCTTTCCAAGACTGCAGACCCTATCTTTAAGTTAAGAAATTTTGTGTAATATTTGTTATTATTAAGCTGTTATATTTTATCAGATGGAAGAAAAAAAGAAAACCAGCCCAACATATCGACAAAAAAAAAAAAAAAAAAAAATCAAAAAAATCAAAGAAATCGGCATCATATATCGGCCATCGGATTTCCTGATTCTGTAAAAAAATCGGCATTGGCCATAAAAAACCCATATCGGTCGACTTCTAGTTTGGACGTTGATTTTTGGTTTCACACAGGACACAAACAGCGGTCTCTCAGGTGAAAGTCCTGTGTTTGTTTGACCCATTCATCAACCCCGACCACCACCCCAAGCAGCTTTGTTGTTCTTCGTAATCTGACTTCCTTGTTTGCTCCAGCCATAATTACTACGACCACTAGATTGGTATTATATTACTATATTGGTGATCACCCATGTCAATAGATGATAATGGCCTTCAAACTACTAGTAGGTGTAGCAGGCCCCTTCTAACCCATGTCTATGAGGCTGATAACCGCTGATAATTCCCATTCAATCGGCTTATAACATTCAAAGTGGGTGAATAACAACAACACAACCTATTTCCACAGCAGGGTCATGTCCAGCAGCACAGAGAGCAAGGATGTACAGGAGCAGAATTTATATAAACATAAATTCAGTCTTATATAAAGTAGTTTAGTTTTACACAAAATGCTGTTTACAAAAACTTCTATTCACAGTTAGATGCAAAAGAATATCTGAAAACATGCCTTATGACCTTATGATGTAACAGAATAAATAAACATTTGCTACCTCTAAAATGCAGCACAGCACAATCCCGACTGGTGCTTTGAGTTTACTTCTCTGTGTATGTGGGCCATAGTATTAAATAATAAAGCCGACTTTTTATCTGCGCGGTGCTTTCGGTGGAGAATTACAAAGAAGTGAAGTACAAGGACGGCGTATCTCACATCACAGACTGGCTGACCGGTGAGCAAACACTTGTGAACTCACTGATGGAGTTCAGCCCATCAACACTGCAGTCTCCACAGCCGAGCACCTAGGAGATCAACACCCACACACACACACACAACCTACACACGAGTATCGACGAGCGCAACCTCAATCTTACTGCCTCCTCGCTGGTGCAGCAGAGATCCAGCCTCCCCCACATGCCCTCAATCTACAGATTAACTGTGTTAAGTGTGTGTGAGAGACCTTTTTTTTTATCATTCTGCAGAACAGTGCTTTTAAAGAAAAAATATTTCTCATGACAAAAATCAGATTTTTTTAGGCGAAGAAAACATTGTCTCTTATGTAAAACTAAAGCAAAATTGTGGTTAGCTCTAATATCTGCACTCCGTTGATTCGATAAACATTCAGTGACCATAAAAGTAGAGACGTTTATTCACCACTAAAGTGGATCACCTGCCATCATGGCTGCATTACACACCAGGCCCAGACCCTCAGGGGCCCCAGAGACCCAAGATTTACTGTGTAGAAATTCATTCTTGGTAATTTGATTGGGAATATACATAATTTTTATCTAATCTCGAGAGCCTGTCTCATAGACGGACACCATGACAAAAATCATAAAACTTTATGATTATGCTTATGGTGCATATTCTTAAAGCTGCTATAATCAATATTTTTATAATAGCAAATGTATCAAATGACAATGTCAAAACAATGTGAGAGCCATCGCTCCCCTCAGCTTTACAGAGCTTTTCAACTCATTGTTTATCTGTCCGGCCCATAACTTTATTGTTCTGGTTCACTTTCACCGTTGTCATAGCATCTGTTTTAGAGAAAAAGCTATAAAAACGCACTGTAAACCATACCTGCTCAGCAGCAAACAGACAGACACAGTTAGAGACTAGCTGGTGAACATTTAGCAGCTAAAGAAACAGCTATTTCCCTCACAAGTTGGTAGAGACCAAAAACAGAGCTAAAACAGTGAATATAGAGTGCTGCAGGGATGACGTATTTTTGTAGGCCAACCAGGAAGTTAGCATCGCCCTGGGATCCCTCAACAAAAAGCCAATGGGAGTTTTCCATTGGGATTTGGATTATTTCAGAATATAAGATCTTTGGCAAACAATTAAATGTATGATACTTACACGTTTTTGTTCAGCAAGATAATCTCCACAAATAACACAACTTTTATGATTTTTGAAGTGTGAATGCAATCGGCAGAAGTAAAAAGCTAAAGTTTGGCTGTAAACACACTAAACCGCGGTCACATGAACACAATGAGGACGAGTCGGCGTGGTGACGTTTTGTAGTCTCATCTAGCCACTTGTTAGCAACCGACTTTTTTAAGACATATAAAAGCTTCAAAATTCATGAGTGGGATATTTACTGATGTATTTTATATTGTTGAATAAAACATTAAAAATCTCTTAAGCTTGTATTAACTACAGACCTTATTTCAGGCATCTAACTATAAACCCATTAAAAAAAAACATCGACTTCCAGACGAGGGAACTGGAAGTGCTAAAATGCGAACTCATTTCAGGGTTTTAGGACTCATTCTTGCAGCACTCTATTGGACTCACATTCATCAGGTGGACACAAACACCACTCCAATGGGATGATAATGTTGCTATGCAACTGCTGGATGTGGAAATAAGCAACTGTTTGTCAACAAGTTCACAATATCAACTGAAAAGGTGATGATATGGAGGTGGAGGTGTAGGGAGGCACAGCGCTTTCATCCAGGAGACCGTTTGTGTCCTGTGCGTTAAGTTTCACTTTTACGTAACAATCAGCTATTTGTTTGTGTCCCGTGTTCACAACATTCAGTGTCATTTTCATTGTACAAACGTAGTAGCCCAACCATGTAGTTCTTTCCTGGACCTAACTATAGTGGTTTTGTTTCCTAATCCTAAAGTGACACCAAGGGGCGTGACAAAGCAGTGGTATGTCTCGAGTTGGGATGAAGAAACGTGAATGTCTACAGTACAAACAACCACCATTCACATTCACTTCTGTGCAACCTGGAGAAGCCAACACATTCTCACTCCCAACTCGTCGAATACCGCCGTTCAGTCAGTGCCCCTCGGTATCGGAGACCGACACACAGGATACCCCTCTTGCATTACTTTTGGACGAACCAGGGATGGCCTGTCAATATAGGTTCGTTTGATGCATAATGTCCATTCAAAATAAACTTCCTTTTTCACAGGAGGTTCAGACAACACAACCACTTAGTAAGGGTTAGGAAACGGTCGTGGTTGACTTTAACTTCACTGACTAGCTACACACATGACTAGCAACTCACGGAGCTGACGATACTAACGACTCACATGAATGACTCACGTGACTAAAGACCGACGTGACAAAATAAGTCAACGTTACTTTTAGTTTTACACGGGACGCGAACAACAGTCTCCTGGTTGAAAGTCCATCAACCATCCCTCCCACTCGTCCTGTACGGACTCTCATGCTATTAATAATATGTTACCTGCTCCAACCGTCGAATAACGCTGCGGGTGGGTTTACATCGGAGTTAGTTGAAAGCCCGGCTCGTCACATACTGTTGCTCAAGGGTGCCTCCGTGCGTCGGTTTCCGATTCGGAGGGGTACTTACCAAACGGCGGTATTTGACGAGTTGGCAGTGAGAACGGGTTGGGAGAAGCATGTTCCAAGCTAAAGTGGTATTATTTACATGTTGAGACTTGACGATATTTACAGTTGGAAACTGATGACAGGCCTAAGGTAACTCCTGTAAAACAGGAACAGTATAGATGCGGGCAGCAGCCGTGTGCCCAAAGCTTTGGTAGATGTGGGTGCTCTGTGGGCTGTAGTTGAGAGAGAAAGAAGTGTTTCACATCTGATTTAGTCCAAATATCTCCTCTAACCTTCAAGTGAACTGTACTGTTGGAGTTACCCGTCCACATCCCACAGCTCATCATCAAAGGGGGACACTCTGAACCAGTGACAGTCTAATGGCTGGTGGCCCGGTCTGGCTCACAGTATATAGGGGCTGAATGTTTCCATGCCAATCCAGTCCCATGGGGCTCTCTAACACGGCAGTCTGTCAAAACCAAAGTATGTGATATCACTTCGAAAAAAGTTTCCAGCTGAGAAGGTTGGGTTGTTCAGCTGGGTAACAGGATTTTCTTTCATTCGGAAAACTTTGGGCCATATAGCGTATATTTTCGCTCGTGTTTGAGCTGAGGAGTTTGGAGTTGTGACGAAGATAAAGAGGCAGAGACAAAGAACAAAGGCAGCAGTGAAAAGCAGAGTCTATATACTGTAGATCTGAATGTATAGAGGTGTAAGTTTGAGAGTAAAGGGCAAATTCAAAGACTGTGAGAACAACAGGAAGAGACTGGGAGAGAGATGAGTTTCAGGAGAGCGAGCGTTGGCTGCTAAAGAGCCAGTGAGATCTCCTGTTGATCAAAGGCCGTCTCTCTCCTGCTATCTCTCTCCATCTCTCCTCTCAACTTCTCCTCACATCTTTTTTGACAGCATTACCAAATCCCCACGAGTGCCAGTTGGAGAAGCAAATCAAATATTCTGTATAATCTGCTGATGGCAAGAGTGAGAAAACTTCTCATGAACTGACATCCAAACACACATTTCTGACATCCCAGAATATGTATCCTCATAGTCATTAAACACAGCCAGCAGAGAGCCGCCCAAATCAATCTGCACACACATACAGTATACAGGTATATAAATATATATACACACACTGGAAAGCTCTCAAAGCATGTGATGTAAGAGTGAATCTGGGCCAACGCTCTTTAACGGAGTGAAGCTGGGAGTTTTTCTGGCTTTGTACAAAAAGAGCAACTCAACTGATTTCAACATCCTCAACAAAGATGATTTATGTTGCGACATGCGGTGTTAACGTCGTCAACGAAAACCATGAGGAAAAATATTTATAGATGGATCGATTTTTTTCCACAACAAAAAAAACCTTCCAAATGGAAAGTATGAGGTCATGTATTACAATTTAAATCCTCAACAAATTTAAACTAAACTATTGTTAGACAAATGTACAAATGAACTAATTACTGTTTTAATGACATGCATGCATCTGTGGAAATACACCGCATGTTCATGATCTACTTCAGATGTCTATTTAGCTGCGTGATCTGTTTATAATAATCAGCATCTTGTTTTCAGTAACGTTACATCTCTGCAGGTAATGAATGCTAACATTACCAGTTCTCGGTAGGAAAAAAGAACAAAAGGTTTATTTTAGGGCTTTCAAAGTTAACGCGATAATGTGTTAACGCAAAATCGTTTTAACACCACCAGTATTTTGAACGCATTAACGCAATCGATCTTTCGGTGGTTGTAGCGGGCTCAGTTTTCAAGCTAGAGTGAAGATACTGGTATCATATGAAACTAGAAAACCTAAGGAAATTTAGGTTTAGCTTGTCGCAAAGGCTAAATAATGCTCCAAATGTGCACTAAATTTTGGCAAGGAAAAACTGGCATGGCCATTTTCAAAGGGGTCCCTTGACCTCTGACCTTAAGATATGTGAATGAAGATGGGTTGTATGGGTACCCACGAGTCTCCCCTTTACAGACATGCCCACTTTATGATAATCACATGCAGTTTGGGGTAAGTCATAGTCAAGTCAGCACACTGACACACTGACAGCTGTTGTTGCCTGTTGGGCTGCAGTTTGCCATGTTATGATTTGAGCATATTTTTTATGCTAAATGCAGTACCTGTGAGGGTTTCTGGACAATATTTGTCATTGTTTTGTGTTGTCAATTGATTTCCAATAATAAATGTATACATACATTTGCATAAGGCAAGCATATTTTCACACTCCCATGTTGATAAGAGTATTAAATACTTGACAAATCTCCCTTTACGGTACATTTTGAACAGATAAAAAATGTGCGATTAATCACGATTAATAATGGACAATCATGCGATTAATCCCTATTCAATATTTAAATTGATTGAAAGCCCTAGTTTATTCACTAAATGCATCCACAATCCCACTGAAAATTAGACAAGAAGCATCAACAAAACAGCTGGGACTATATAAAAGTGCACTCAGTGCAGATGTCCCCCAAGTGTGTCTGCAACACTACTGCTCTATAGAGATGGGCGGATCGATACTGTGGTATCGATACTTCAATACTCACAAGCTCCTCATTTGGTATTGATTACTTTAAAAAAAAATATTGATAGCAAAATGATATTAATACAAACGTGGTTGGCTGCATCATTTCCAAACGTTTTCACTACTTTTATATAATGTTTGTGCTAAAACAGCCCTGACATAGCTGGTCCGTGTCACATGACTGTGGAAACCATGTGACATCAGAACCTGGTGCACAGCAGCGCATAGTCGCACACTTCCACATCTAACAAGTGAGAGAATGGCAGAAAGGAAACGTAGCATGGAGTGGTGCTACTTGTCACCTGCATAGAAAAATACAGCAAGATGCTATAGGTATTGGTAAAATTGCAACAAAAGGTATCGGTATCTATCATATCAATTTAAAAAGGTTTGGTATCGCCCATCACTACTGCTCTAATGTTTGATTGAATGAATACAAACCAAAATTGCCCCGTCTGAAGCATATCAGACGCGTTTTATCACTTGCAAGTCTCACGCAACAGATACGCTCTAATTTTAATCTGTGCAGCCGTCTGTACTGGCTTTGTGCACACACACCACAGCAGCTAACTATAGCTCTCCTCCAACCGACAGGAGAAGACACGTTCCGTTGTAGTCAGCGCTCAGTTGAGTTTGTCATTTGCTAAGCAATAGTTATACATACAAACATGCAATTGTGTTACCTTGAAAATCAAGAGAGGAACAATTTCTGATCCATTTGGAAAGAGTCAGCAGTCAATGATGGTAGCCTATAAAACAAATAAAAAATAAAATATGTAGTCAATAAAATATGTTTTCAAAAAGTGTCAATTACTGCAACAACGAGAGGTCCTTGAGCATACAGTCATAAATGAGCAAAAAAAATATCAGGCTGATGGGTCCACTAGTATGCAAGACTAGCCGTGGACAGACAGACACACACACACGACCGAATACAATCCCCTGGTGGAGAAAACAAACCATGAAAACATGCAGGCCTGCACGCCGATATCCTATTTATAAAAAGCTTTAATGACAGCGCTAACATAATATTCAGTTGGCTCTCTTTTCTGTTTTTAGACTATCAGAAGGAATGAGTGCAGGATTATTCCAGGCTCGGTCATCCAAATCTTCCTCTAGGAGTTCACTAAAGGAATATTACTGCTTTAACATTTCAGCTGCTCATGTCAAGCTAAACCCAGGCAGTGCATCGTGAGTAAATACAGCTGCTCTGCAGTGGAGAGAACAGGTAGCTGCAATAATGTCAAGTGAGCAGGAACAACAGAGAGAGAGAGAGCAGCTATTCGAGCAGTTTGCAATGACAACTGTACACTGAGGAGGGTCAAACAGGGCAGCTGTGCCTTTTCCTAACCTGAGAACAACAACACCTGTAAACAAGGTCCACATAAAATATAGTAACAGAACTGTCAGGAAGCTTGGAGGACATAACAATTAAGGATTCACAATGAGAATCACATTTAGGGCTACAACTCACAATAATTTTCATTATCGATTAATTTATTGATTATTTTTTAATTAATTGTTAGGTTATAGTGGTTATACTGTCCTACAGACCAAGGTGACACCACGAAATTGCTTGGTTTGTCCACCCAACAGTCCAAAACCCAAAGAAATTTAATGAACGGTGATAGCAGACACAGAAAAGTAGCAAGTCCTCCCATTTAAGAACCAGAGAATGTTTGGCATATTTTGTTTTTTTAAGTGGAGACACCTCAAGAAAACATCGAAAATAGACATTTAGGTGTTTATTTTACGACACTTTGTCTTTTTGCGTCTGTAGATTTCTCCTAATTTCACCAATAGTTAGCATTAGATAATGCCTCATTTGCACATAACATTTCAGAAAACTTGTAATACAAAAAAATGATTGTCTTAATGCAAGTAATCAACTGGGGAAATTTTATGGAGATATCTAGCCTTTTAGTTCACATCTTGTACCCTATTCACCTGTAGTGTCTTCAAAATGTCTGTATATTTACAATCCATATCTTTAAAGGTTGTTTTCTCAAAATAAGTTTTTTCTCAAACTCTGAGGCAGAAATCTCCACTTCAGTAGCACTTCCATACACCAGACTTTCCAGTTTCATTCCTATCTATATTCTGAAGGTTTTTACAGAGGGGTTTGTTCATATATAATTCATAGCCTGATTAATAGAACAATTTATCTCTAAAAACATGGCAAAATGGATGTTTTATGACTGTTGACAGTATTTTTTCTGATTTATGGAGTGATAAAAAGAAACCCAAAATTGCCTCTGTAAAAACCTTTGACCTTTGAATGAAACAAGGATTTTGAACCTGGCTTTATCCAATGTTCAGATTTTTGTTCTGAAAGTGTGTGCAAATTAGCACATATTTAATTAAGATAATGCATAATTTGCATATTTAAAGAGGCTATATGTAAGAATCAGAAATTGCTTGTTCACAGCGATACCTGTGGCTGCAATGTCAACGAAAGTCAGCGTCCTGTTGCTCGCACTCGCCCTTGTGCACGCGCTACCTGAATGTGAGCGAGCATCCGTCAAAACAGCGAGGCGACACACATCAGCTAAAACACAATATCACTCTATATTTCACCTGCTTGGCAGTAATGTTAGCTGACCAGACTAAGGTCTCTCCATGGATCAATGCTGATTCTAGTGCTGCCTTTTCCTTTCTCAGCCTGCGGACCGCGGAGGGAACGGGGGGGGGAGGGGGGAGACACCGACACCCGGTCGGGACGATAACGTAACTCGCTGCGGAGCCCCGTCACTTCACAAGATACGAGAAACCTCTGTTGGTCTGGAGGAGCGGCAGCATTTATTTCTGCAAAAACGTCCACTGCACATTCACTAGATATTTTCAGAGCTAAACTAACTCTCTGCAGTGTGTAGTGTGCGCGCGTTCACGTGGAGGTGGAGCGAGCCGAGCGTGGTGTGCAGGCAGCAGGCAGCAGTAGCAGAGCTGCTGCGCGCTCGCGTACCCACACGCGAGCGCGCATGGGAATCCGACCCGTTAGGATTTATGCGCGTGAAAAGTTACAAATAGTCCCTTTAAACATACATTTTCAAAAAACTTGCAATATAAAAAGTAATTGCCTCATTGTAAGTAATGAACTTGGGAAGTTTCAAGGTGATATCTAATAGTTAATGGTTTTACCCTATTCACCTGCAGTGTCTCCCCTTGAACAATTAAAGCTTCAGTGGGTAGAAATGGAGCAAATATGATTAAAAAAGGTTATTTTTATAAAGCGGTCACTATATCCTGACAGTAATGCTTGAGACAGGTAATGAATAAAGAAAAAGAATCAGCCAAGCTGGAGCCTTGCCGTCTCTGAGCAGCTGTCAACCACTCGCCAACTCTGATCAAACTGTCAAACTAGGCAGCGCTGATCAAATATGAATCAATATTCTGTTACTGTAATGCCTATTTCTCGCCTCGAATGTTTTCAGAAACATCTTGTAGTGTACTGTTTAGCTGTAAAATGAGAAAGTTTGTGACCCGGCAGCCATATTGAGATCAGTTGAGGAAATACCAAGAACCGCCCACCAGCCAGAGCAAACTTTCTCAATTTCACAGCTAAACAACTAGAAAACTAGACTTCTGCTCCTCCTCATGGCTCTGTTTTCAGGCTTTAGAAAATCTAGCCTGTGACGGCAGACTTTGACCAATCACAGGTCATTTCAGAGAGAGAGAGCGTTCCTATTGGCTGTGCTCCGGTCATGAGACCAGAACTTGGCTTTCCTTCATCAGATTTTACGATGGCGGCGGCGTCACAAACTTTCTCATTTTACAGCTAAACAGTACACTACAAGATGATTCTGAAAACATTTGAGGCGAGAAATTGAAATTACAGTAACAGAATATTGATTCATATTTGATCAGCGCTGCCTAGTTTGACAGTTTGATCAGAGTTTGCGAGCGATTGATAGCTGCCGCCGTTGAATGAACAGCCAATGGGAACGCACTCTCTCTGAAATGAACTGTGATTGGTCAAAGTCTCCAGTCACGGGCTAGATTTTTTTTAAAGCCTGAAAACAGAGCCATGAGGAGGTGCAGAAGTCTAGTTAGTTTTCTCTCAAAACACTTGAATTGCAATATGCTGAAAAGTTATTGTAGAATTTTGCCCAATTTTGCCAAAAATATTCTGCCTACTGCAGCTTTACTTATCAAAATTATTGCAGATTACCTATCCATCAACTAATCGATTACTTGTTTCCTCTACTGAAATTTCACTGAGGAAAACGAGATTAGAAAGTCCACTTTTTGTATGTGACCAGAACTAATATACATCGATAAAACTACCTGAAATAACACATTTCACTTACGTCCTGCAAAAACACGTATTTAAACACACAAACACAGCCCCTATAACTAAGGAGGACGGAACCTGATAAAATAAAAAATAAATAAATATATAAATAATAAATATATAACTTGATAAATAAATATGCTATTAAAAGTAGCAAAAATGATATTAAAAATAAATGTAGTCATTAATTAATTGATAAAATGTAACAAATTGATATTTCTGTTTTAATTTGCTTTTTCATTTATTTACCTTTGTATTAATTCCCTTATTTACTCTTCTGTTTAATTTCCACTTATATTTATTTATGTATTTATTTTTATGAATTTTTGAATGTATGTATTTATTTTTGCATTTATTTTTGTATTTATTTTATATTATCTTTAAATGTATGCATTTATGTGATTAAGCATTTATTTATTTTTCCCTTATCATTTCACCCCTTATTTATTTCCCAAAACTTACTTATCTCTCTGCTTCATTATGCAAATGAGGGGGCGTTGCTTTCATGTTGTGTCATGCTTCAGTCTTAGGGAAAAGCAGGTAGGAAGTAGCTTCAGGATGTTCAGCCTGTCTGTCCTCAGATTCAGCAGCTGTAAAAAAAAAAATTATAATAAAAAAAAATAAATGCAAAAAAAATAAGGATTTTCTTTTCTAAATATCATAAAAATAAATACATTGATGAAAAAAAGTGGAAATTAAACAGAAGAGTACATAAATAAGGGAATTAATACAAAGGTAAATAAAAAAAAAGCTAATTAAAACAGAAATATGAATTTATGTCAAATTCTATCAATTAATGACTACATTTATTTTTAATATTATTTTTGCTACTTTTAATGGCATATTTATTTATTTATCGATTCATTTAGTTATCGATTTATCATACCTATCCACCCTTTCAGTAAAAAGCATCACTGTATACAACAGATCTAAAACCATGCACAGTGCGTCTGTGATGAAGCTCCATGTTGACTGTAACACTGAGCAGCGTTGCACAATCTTTCCACGCATGATCAATTCATGATCTACTGTATGAAATGAGGCCACCCAGTGAATCTAATCTGCATATAGATAGCAGCTAATAGAGCATTTTAAAGTTAGTTTTCACCGGGGAGGTTTTCCTGGGCTTCTCCTGAGAGCTGTGGCCTCCTTTAGATGAAGCATGGCTCTACCAAAGGCTCATCACCAAAGAGCTTCACTTAGTGACAGCAAATCTCAACATGCCACTACCTTAATTATTCTCTTTACTTAGGGGAGGATGGGCATTTGGAAGCGCAAAATCTCTTTGTGTGTGCATGTCTTTGCCATGATGAGCACTTGGGAAAAAGTACCTGGAAAATACTTTGAGAAATCATCTGAAACCAGCTTTAAAAGGCTGCTGTTTGACAGTAAAATGTTGTAATTTCTGATTTTAATTAAGTTATGTTCAAGTACATTCAGGTATTCTACGAGTGGTTTATCAGGAGCAAGTCTCAAAGGAGTAAATAAACAGAGAGAGGGAGAATGAGACTTTCAGGATTCAATATATCAAAGTAAATTTACAGGCCTCTGTAATGGTTCACCAGCAGCCAAAGCACAGAGGAAAAACTTAAAATACACCACCAAATCTGATTAAAAATTCCCAGTCATGTGGCTCGAATGAACGCCTCAAAGAAATCAGAAAATACTTCTTACTTGTCAGTGAACATCTGATTGTTTGTTCCACTCATTCAAACAGGTGGCTCAGAAGAATCAAAAATAGGCTCCAAAATGCTCCTTAAGAAAGCTATGTGTTATTCCAAATTTGTGTTTGTTTCCCTTTCAGTTAAAGTAAGTTAGAATGAGAGATTTCCCAGTAACATAAGAGGTGAAACAACAAACAAACGATCGCGTGGTGAGAAGTTTGGGAACTACGTTCTCATTGGGTCAGTGCCAGGTGTTACTGATTTGCCTCTAATCAGTGGACACAAAGGAAGCAGTAGGTTTGTTGGGTGTTATTCTCCCCGTGTCCACCAGGGGGGCAACAATGGCTGCTGACAGTGTATCACACAACAACCTGGTTAAATGAATCCAGTGGATTCTGATTCATTTGCAGTGATACAGATCAGATTTTAATATGAGTGTGTACAGTGAAACTGCACAGTGACACAGTGAAAATGCACATACCATTATTATTATTATTATTATTATTATTATAATTATTATTATACATTTTATTTATAGAGCGCTTTTCATGAAACTCAAACTTTACAGAGTTAAATGATCATAAATAAAATCAACATAATTAGGGCTGTGAATTATTCAAAAATGTATTCACGATTAATCGCATGATTGTCCATGATTAATCACAATTCATCGCAAATTAATCGCACATTTTTTATCTGTTCAAAATGTACCTTAAAGGGAGATTTGTCAAGTATTTAATACTCTTATCAACATGGGAGTGGGCAAATATGCTTGCTTTATGCAAATGTATGTATATATTTATTATTTGAAATCAATTAACAACACAAAACAATGACAAATATTGTCCAGAAATCCTCACAGGTACTGCATTTAGCATACAACAATATGCTCAAATCATAACATGGCAAACTGCAGCCCAACAGGCAACAACAGCTGTCAGTGTGTCAGTGTGCTGACTTGACTATGACTTGCCCCAAACTGCATGTGATTATCATAAAGTGGGCATGTGGACCTAGGAGGTACACTACATGGCCAGAAGTATGTGGACATCCAAACATTACACCCAAATATGATAAAAGCTTAAAGCTACTACTAGGAACTTTAATTTTGTGTTGATTTTTGCGGTCCTTGTGGACAAAAGCGATAGTGTTTCCAAGCACCAGAGTCCCTTTAGAAAACCTCTCATTTTACTGCAGGAGGATCTGACAGTCTGTCCCGCACAGTCCTGGTTTTGGTTCTCCCTGTGCCTCCCTTCCCTCCAGCGTGGCCCAGCAACACAGCCTGGGCCTGCAGCAGTGTGGTGTCGATGTTGGTCAGTCTCAGTATTACATTGAGACTGTTTTGTAACCAGTTCAAAGTTCCTCACAGTAACTATAAAATGTGATTCCAACACCATAATCTGCACTAACAGCCTCCACTCTTCTGGTTTCAGTCTTTCCACCAAGCTGCAGGGATTTGCTCCCATTCAGACACAAAAACAGTAGTGAGGTCCAACACTGATGTTGGGTGATGGTGTTCCAGTTCATCCCAAAGGTGTTGGATGGGGTTGAAGTCATGGCTCTGTACAGACCAGTCAAGTTCTTCCACACTAAACTGGGAAAAAAACATGTCTTTATTGTCTAGAATATCCCTGTGTGATGTTGCATGAAGATCTCCCTACATCTAAGCAAACAAAAGTGTGTGCAAATGGATGTCTACATACTTTGGGCTATCATGCATTGAAAGCCTGCAGTGCATTATGTCAACATACACTCTTTGTGCCAGGAGATAATTAAATTCACCTCAAAATAAAACCCAAACCTCTGCACACCCTTTTAGTTACTGCAGCCCACAATTGGTTGATTGAGTAAACTGGAATGTATTTCCAGAAATGGACTAATTAAGGATATAAAGCTAACAAAATATTTAAAAATAAACGGCTTGAGTGCTGCACTGTGTGCGCAGCAGATTGTAAATGCACTTTTTTTGTAATTATTTTTGAAAAGCATCATGTTTTATAAAGATCTGTGTGACTCTTAATCTAATCAAACAGTGCCCTCCTATGGCTTAATTGGGTAATCTACATTTTAATGCTCACAACGCCACCGAACCCCTGCTGGTAATTGAATATCTACTTGTTCTCCGCCTCAGTGAGTGACATTGATGAAGCACAGAGGGTGAGAGTTCGTTGCCACAACGCTATTACAGTTAGAGAACAGCGGCGGTCGTGGAGGTAATGATCGGACTGCCAGCTCAGCTGCACCGAGGAGAAAAACAGATCTGAGACGAGGGAGAGCTGCAGAGAGAAACACGGAACAAAGATGCTGATCTGCTGTTCTGATCTCCATACGTTTGCTCCTGCGTTTATCTCATGAGACTGATTTAGATCCAGAGCAGGATGGAGAGAACAACAGAGGAAGGAAAAGAAGATGTTGAACTGACAGAAACACAAGCAGATAAAATAAAGAGCAGAAAAACAGAGGTGTTCAGGGAGGACAAAAGTTTGGATAAGAAACATTCAGAGGGATGATGGTGGGGAGCGATCACTGAGAAATATCTAAACTTATTCCTTCATTACGGTGTGTGAAGCCAGAGGCTGGATTGAGGTCCAACAGTCTCATTGAATTATTGATCACTGTAGCCCAGCACACGCACACACACACACACACACACACACACACACACACACACACACACACACACACACACACACACACACACACACACACACACACACACACACACACACAGTCTCCACTACATCAAGGCTTTGTTTTTTCTGCAGGAGTTTGTGTTTGCGGGCTGCAGCACTGAATGTAGCTTCATGACTAACTGAGTGCGTGCTAGTGTGTGTGTGTGTGTGCTTCAACACGGTCCCCACTTCTCCAAAGGGCTGTTTAAGAGTTAAAGGGGACATATCATGCTCATTTTCAGGTTCATACTTGTATTTTGAATTTCTAGTAGAACATGTTTACATGCTTTAATGTTCAAAAAACAAGGGGCCATTGCCCCCCCAACCCCCACACTTTACAGCCCTGTCCCACTTTCTTTTTAAGGTCATGAATCACTGTATCCTTGCAAATGCCCCTATATTGCAACACGGTAAAAAAGACGTTTCAATCATTCCCGTCCACCCTGTGCATGACAAGACTGGAGGGTGTCAGAAGTGTTCTTACTCTACAGATACACTCTCATATTAATCTGGTCAGCAGCTGTCTGCACGGCTCCGTCAGCTGTGTCTCATGTAACCGCAACCTGAACTGAAACCTTTATTTACGCTTCAAGACTATTTTTTTTCGACAATACGTGCATAAACCCGAGGTTGGTGCCCATTAAAAACGCACTGAATAATATATTTATCTACATTTTGCAATCGGCGGAGCAGAGTGTGCTGTGGATCTTTATCCAATCATAATCAACCACTGTGTGTCCTAATTCAAATGAAATCAAAGTGCTCTGACATCCAGTGCGTTTCATAATGAACCGATAATATTTTTACACTTCTCAAACAATGGGCTAACCCTCGCCGGGCGCATCGTGTGGTGCGCCGCGACCGAGTTCTGCTTGGAAAGACCCGACCGTGAGTTTTGCAGCACCCCTCGCTCGGACCTCGCCGCTGCCCGGGGCCACTGAGTTCTCGCTGCGCAGTGCACACTCTCTCCTTGTGGAGAGGGACGGGATTCCCGGCGCAACTGTCAACCATGCGAGGGGTCTGCGGTGATGTCGGCACCCTGTCTCGTTTACCGTGCTTATGCTGTGTGACTTCTTGCCATCAGCATTCATAACCATACAACCTTTATGATTAAACTGTTTACTAGAGCAACAAGTTCTTCATAGATTTAGCCTCGTAATTTTGCTCTCAAAGTGCTGCAGATTGATGCATTTAACTTTAAAATGTTAAAAATGTTCTTCCGGGTGGAGCACCACACCACAGTCCCATAAAATCCTGTGGGATTCACTGGATTACGTCATCCAAAGCTCCCCCCCCCCTCCACTTCGAAACTCATTCCGGCGCCACTGGCCTGAATATTCCTGTCTCCAGCCTCTGTCTGAAATGCTGCGTTTAGCGCCTGTCTCTTTAAGACCCCCTCCAGAAAAAGTTCAGTCTGGTCTGATTGGGAGAAAAATTGGTGCACCTTTGCAAAGGTTCTCAAGCCGTGGGCGGTATATTCTAATGAGCCTGCATGCGACATAGGAAGGGGAACCAAATCTGACTGGCTGGGTTGTCTCATTTCACAGTTTGTGGGTTGGTAGGCACTCCAGATATTACCTTACACGGCAACTGGATTCTCGCGATGTCACGAGATCATGCGAGAATTGCGGCATCAAATGTCACACGAAAATTCATCTTGTCAGGCTCCATGTAATGCGTTTGTGTCCAGCTCGCCAGACAACGGACCAATCAGCGTCCTGTGAGGAGCTACTGCAGCTATGGGCGTGGCTTAGGTGTGTGTGAGAAGTGGTGAGACCATAGCGTGCAACAACACGGAGAGGTGACTTGGCGGCTCCTGAAGAGGTTAGAGAGCAAAGAACGGCACTTAACGTGTAAAGTACGGCAATGTTTTCGCCTTCAGTTAGTTTCGCGTTTGATTGACAGATGGTTCATCCAATCACCTGCCAGTTTTATGTGCCTGCCCTTTTCCAAACAGTTTCCAATGACGGCTTCTCAGATGGTTCTGTGGAACAAACCATCTGACAGGGTCAGGTTACTCCAGATACCAAAATGTGTGTGAACAAGCACTGAAAAGTGAGTTTTTCATAATATTTCCCCTTTAAGACTTGTTGTTAGGTATCCTTCAGTGTTCTTCAAATGAACTGATTCATACAAAGTATCGTCAGTCCTCATCTAAAGCCAAAAGTATTTATACCTGTTCCAAATGGCCACACTCAAACGCGATGTGGAAAGCCTCCTGCCCCCCTGAATAAATAAAGATGGAAAAAAAGAATAAGATTAAGATTGGTTTACACATTTAGATGTGATGATGAAGAAGCTGATGAAACAGATCAGTTTTTATAACGTAATGTCTACAACAAAATTCTTAAATTACTGATACAAAATATTCCCAATAAAGACTAGAATTATTGAATCTAGTTACTAATTTAACAGTCCACCATGCCTTCTTTTCATCTATTCCAAGTTTTGTCCAATAATTTCATGAAAAATTTACACTTTTCAGGCATTATCATTGTTCAAGTAAAGGACTTTGACTTCTAAATATAACATGATTCAGAGCCATATTTATGTTTAATATGCATATATAATCACACAGGATTTCACAGGATTTTTTTACCATTTGTCTTCAAACTTGGATTAAAGTTGACTTCTAAGTACCATTTAATACCATTGTATTAATATAACATTTGTGTATATAAAGCATTTCAGTCTCAGTAAAACTCTTTAGCACTTTACCGTGAGTTAACACACGATGCCAATAAACACAGGTACAGTGGAAGTTAAAAATGTGTGTGTAAGTTTGTTGTTCCAGTGATGGACTTTTCCATTACTTAAACTCAAGGTTTTTCAGGTTTTCTAGGACGCATGTGACCCCAGATCCTCCTTTGTCTTTGTCAAGAGTCTGGGTTCTGGACTCTGCATGCTCTACCTATCCTAGTATATTCTGGTATCTGTGTGTTTGTAGGCACTTAAATATGTGTGAAAGTTCCTTGTATATACTTCAGGCTGTTTCTCCCCGCAGACCAACTCCTCGCTGCTCTCTGATAGAGATGTCACACACATCAAACAGCTCCTCCACGGCATGATCAGAGAGGAACGAGGGAGGGAGGGAGGTTAAAAATGAATGGAGGAATGAGCAGAAGTCAGAAAGACCGAGAGGGGAGAGGAGGAGGAGGAGAGAGAGAGAGAGAGAAGGGGGCACAAGTTCAAATCGATGAAGGGTGGAGGAGGTGGAGGGTCGGAGTCTGGTGTGAGTCTACAGCTCCAAAAACACAGAGAGGGAGATAAAGAGAATGATAGAGTGGCCTCTGAAAAGCAGAATGAGATGTCTGGACTGGAAAAAAATGAATGAGGAGAAAAGTGAGAGACAAAACAAAGAGAAATGTGCTCCAGCAGCAGCCCCTGCAGGTCAAACCCTGAACTGACGGTGTGTGATCCGTCTGTTGGAGGCTGTGTTTACACTGCCTGCTAAAAGTGACACAATTCAGATGTTTCACGTGCATGTATATGCTACAGTTTATTGATGTTTTTGTACACATGCAGCGTGAAAAACATGGCAATCAAACATGCTCTCTTTAGAAATATAATGAAACGAGCGGAAAATCAATCAGATATGGATCAGATTTGGAGTAGCAAGACCTGGGGCCATTTGTAAAAACACAACTTATGCATACACCAGTCTGCACTCAAAAACTGGTCTCAAATCATGACATGATGTAAGGATGTAAACATGCTATGCACACTGACAGACCTGGGGAACTACTGAGGGTGATATGCAATGCTACTAAAACATTACGTTGTCATTGCAGCCATAAACAAACAAGTTGAAATATTGTTTCTCTCAGGACCAGTGTATAGAAAGTGACAAAACAACAGACAAACATAAAAAAAAAACACCTGTGTGTGGGTGTAAAGCCTCAGTAATACTCCAAAGTGGACACGTACATGGACAGCTGCGGACACTACGGATGCATAGTTCTGTTTATAGTGCTTTCTACAGCCCGCGTTCCACCAGCCCGCTCGCACTAAATGGCGTATCAATGACACGGTATTCGCAAGTCATTTTGCGTGCAATAACACCGTTACTGCTTTTAACGTGTCATTTGTACGCCGTGTAGTCTGTACTGACTGCAATATAAACGCAGCCGGGTAAATGTGCTATGCTCAGAGCTAGTGAAGTTGAATACAAAGTGAGAAAGACGGTTATGGTGGGCGGGAGAGGAGGTGGATGGATCCAACAAACACAGGACTTTCAACCAGGAGACCGGTGATCATGTCCCAAAGTGTTGTTGAGATATTTTAGAGTTAAGTTAGTGACATGTTTTCCATACCTATGTTACTTAGTTTATGTAGTTATTTTAAGCCCAACAATGATGTTTTTCTGTAGCCGTTAAGGTAGTTTTGTTGCGTGGCGTAAAAATTACAAGCAAAAGAGGCGTACAAATGACACGCGAAAAGGCCTAAATGCGTCCTCATGACACGCTGAATAATCCTTGTAATGTTGTGCCATTTATACGCCTTCCCATGAGACCTGGTTGGTTCCACACATGCGCAGTAGATTGCTACGCTCCCACTTGTGGTGTAGTGGTTATAACAAATTGGAGGTACGCGTACGTCTGCACAGAACCTACGCATAGACCCTCTGATGACGAAATGTACGTCACACACCCTAGCAGACCCTCGTGGATGCGGAAAGTATAATTTTGGCTTAATAAATCCATAGATGTTTTCAAATAAAGTGCATATAGTAGTGTAAAAACAGTGAAATTTGTTTAGGTTGTTGGCCAATTTTACTGACTGCGTGTGATTTTTGCAGTTTACACAGCAGTCTGTAAAAAAACAATAACAAGCACATTAAAAACCTAATGTTGAACCAATCAGCACAAGTATTCTTTGTATTCACTATATAGACTGTATTCAATATATCCTCATACGAAAAGTTATTCCTCATTTTTCATGCATTTTCCGACGAAAGTCCAGCAACACGTGATGCACGTGTCAACGTCCACTCCAGTCTTTTCAAAATAAACTTCCGTCTTCACAACAAAATTACTTCGTAAGGTTTAGGAAAAGATTGTGATTTGGGATAACTCCGGAAGTGGCATAACTTAAGTATGGAGGTTACATGACAAATAAATCAACATTGAGTTCTGGTTTCACATGGGATACGAACACCGGTCTCCTGGTTAGAATAACTCTGGAAGTGGCGTAACTTAAATATTGAAGTTACAAACAAAAACTACTTAGTTAGGTTTAGGAAAAGATTGTGGTTTGGGATAAAATAACTCCGGAAGTGACGTAACTGAAGTATGGAAGTTACGTGACAAATAAATCAATATTGAGTTGTGGTTTCACATGGGATATGAAAACCGGTCTCCTGGGCGAAAGTCTGGTGTATTTTGACCCACCCATCCACCACAACCTCCTCTCTACATGGCGTTTGTCACTCTTTATACTTTCTGGATCACGATTACATGGATTACATACGAACTGATAATGTGGGGCATTACTTTTCGTAGGTATAGCTACGAATGGTGTATGAGAACAGCCTGATTATGTCATTACTTTTCCCCTTATGTTCCTATGTTATCGGAGACATCAGCCATCAATGATAATTTGGTAATTCATGATCTCACATGTGTGAAATGTGCCCATACATACATTCAGTACATGTTAAATGCTTCTTTACATATGATAAACCACACGTTATTAATTTATCACACATGAAAGGAGTTTCAAATGTTAGGTTAGACTGATGTGATTTCTTACATTCCGAATGTAAAATGTCCAAACCACATGTGAATGTAATGTAATATGATGTTTAACATGTGATAAGTGATTGAGATTTATAAAATGCAGATGTTTTACAAATCTGATGGAGAGAATGAACAAGAATATCTGTGTCTTGAATATTTAGTCATGCACCGACACAGCACCTGGCCCCAGGAGTGTGAACACAGCCGGGAGAGCGGGAGGCAGATCTGTATTCAGTACAGGTAGCTAAGTGCATGCCTCTGTGTGTGTCAGTGTGTGTGTGTGTGTGTGTGTGTGTGTGCCTCTCTCTCCCCGGGGCGTTGCGTGGCCGCGCTGTGAGGACAGGATCTTTTATCTTGGCTGACGTCCCAATCAATCAGCCAGACACTGATGGAGACCCAGGGTGCCCACACACTCACACTCCTCACACACACACATCTGGAGCTCTTAACCCCTTCCTATCTGTCCTTTGTTGAACAGCAGCCTCTTTGTTCACAGAGTCAGGAGGAAGGTCTTTGTCAGGTCCTGATTGTGTGTCTATGGTCTCACCTTTAACACACACACACACACACAAAACACACACACACACAGAACCTGAGCTCTGCGGGGACACTTGTGTCTGATGAGGGGAATCCAGGTAAAATCCTTAACGATGTCCTTTGTTAAATCTGCAGGGGGTGATGAAATAATGTAAACAGCTCTTAGAAAAAATGTCACATCAGATGATAATAAACATCATTTTTCATATATAAATGGTCTGAATGTGACATTTTCAAAGAGGCCACATCATCTGCACTGTCTCAAATAATGGGACAAAATGAGGGCAAAATTACTACTGCATGTCTTTCTTTCAGTTTAACCTTTTTTTAAAGGTTGAGGTTTGTTTCATTTTCTTTTATTTCTAACAATGACACTCACGTTAAGTCTATAGTGCACTCATTTGAAAGATGTAAGACCACTAATGGCCACTATATGGCCGTTGTTTTGAAGTTATTTTCAATACATGTGATTTTTTTAGAATAGAATAGAATAGAATAGAATAGAATAGAATAGAATAGAATAGAATAGCCTTTATTGTCATTGCATAGTCTCCTATACAACGAAATTTAGGGGTGCTACAATTGAAGGTGCATTTGCGATAAAATCAAGAATAAAAGTCACTGAGGAAAACACAAAAGCATATGTGTTTTGTAAAAACACAAAAGCATATGAATACATATTTTTCCTGCAAGATATTTTTCACATACAATTTCACATCTTAAAGGGGAACACCACCTAAATTAAGAATTGCAATATGTTATTTCCATGGCCTAGGAAAGTTCACCACACTTTATACCCGATGACATCACAAATTTGAGTTTTGAAAATGGGCGTAGTTCCCCTTTAATATGTGTAAAAGTGGCAATGCTGACTTTTTCATTAAGATAACAAACACTGAAGTGAAATTGCATCCATCAAATTTGGGCGATGTTTTAACTTAAGGGGAAATCAGTGGTTATCCTGAAGCTGTATTTTTATGAAAAGGAGTATTTGTTGTTAATTTAAAGGTAGGGTTGGTATTCTTAAGAAACTACCAAGAGTACACTAGATTTTAAAAATGATCCAACCAAAATATTCAGCCAAGTGTTGCCAACTCTTTTCCAATGAAAGCAGCTAGCAGCACTAGCTCCAAAAGTAAATCTAGCGAGAAAGTCACCAAGTCGGCAACACTGACAGTCCGTCCCTTAAGGCCTCCCTCCAAAGCCACTCCCCCAAAATTATCATAATGAACGTGAACAACAAACAAAGCTATTGTTTTTTTGTCAGAGCATTTGATTTATTGAATGCTGTCGGGATGTAATGAAAATTTCAACAAATATGAAAAAAAAGTATTTGAACAACACTACCGACCCTACCTTTAATAATTGTTTAAGAAATATCATTTCCCATAAGAGCTGGAGTTTTTGAAGTGCTTACAAATTAATTATTGTTTAACTTTATTAATATGCAAAGGGTTCAAATTCTCATACCAAGTGTTGTAGTACTCATTTATCTTATATTATTGATGGTCAACCTGAGGAATATGTTCTACATTTTGAGAAAGACCAATGAAGGAAACAATTAACAAGAGATTGGATTGAGTCAAAGATTTACTTTGACTCTTTACGACTCCAGTAATGTGTGGGGACAAGAGAAAAAAAGAGACAAACTGGAGGAAAATAACAACGAGAAACAGAGTTTCTGATAAGTAAATCTGTCCGCGTCTATAGGGAAAAGTCCTGGGAAGCAGGTGAATGAAAAGGAGTCCGAGGAAGATCAAGTAGGGGGGTGAAGGGCTGGAGGTTAAGATAGAAAATTTAAGATGACGTCATCAAGAACTGGCTCTGTCCTGGAATGACCTCCCTGCATCTCCACCAGCTTCAACCAAGAGAAAACTTTGACCTCCCGTCTTCCTTTTCAAACAGATTTATAGATTTGAGCAGAAATGGCCGCTCTGCCTCCTCAACAATCCGTCTCTGTTCCTCCCCACAACGGCAGCTATTTCATGTGCTATTAGTCTCATAGGCGTCATCATGTCGGGTGCGGCGGGATGGACGTTACAGTAGCCATACATCAGCCACAACAGGCCTCATTAAGTACCTGGCACCTGCTACCTACAGAGACCAATTAGAACACTGGGAGTAATGGGATGTAATCTCTCTCTGCCAGGGCCTGGCCAATCACGAGCCTGATTTAATCACTCCAGTCCGCTCATTAATGATGATGATGAGGAAGTTGAGGTGAAAACAGAAGTAACTTTGTTCGTTGTTCTCCCCTGTGGCTGATAATGAATGGGTAAGTTGGCCAAGGGGGCGACTGTGACGGA
The DNA here is from genome assembly GCA_916701645.2 of Sebastolobus alascanus. Classification (NCBI taxonomy): domain Eukaryota; kingdom Metazoa; phylum Chordata; class Actinopteri; order Perciformes; family Sebastidae; genus Sebastolobus; species Sebastolobus alascanus. The sequence goes on along the minus strand of CAKAOJ020000024.1, from coordinate 3,967,013 downwards.
GGTTTGCTTTCAAAAGAAGCGCAAGAAAATTAAAGAATGTTACTAAATAGAGAAAAACATGGACACAGCAGCTGTGACATTATTCGTGTTTTAAACCATTGTTTAAAAAAATGTCAGGCTAAAACAAAAAGCTGGTGTCGCAGCAGTAATGGAAGCAGGGTTTATTGAATTTCCAACTCAGATTGATTAATTGAGAAACTAACTTGTGGAAATAAGTAGCATTCAAGAGACAAATTCATTGTTTTCTCATTCACTTAAAGTTTTCGTGGTGCAGCCTCTAGTGGCCATTAGAAGAACTGCAGCATGTAACCACCAAAAAGCAGATTTTTCTGTCATTTTTACATTTCTGTTTGTGTGCAGGTCAAACGAAGAAGATAGATCATGCTAATCAGTCAGCTTTAAAGTAGGGCTGTCAAAGTTAATGCGATAAACTTGCGATAATATCGTTGTTGTAGCAGTTGTTGTAGCGGGCTCAGTTTTAAAGAGTGAAGAGTGAAGATACTGCATATGAAACTAGAAAACCCGAGGAATCCATTGGTACCAACCATGTCATACTAGCTTGTTGTGAAGGAGGCTAAATAACGCTCTAAACTTACATTAAATTTTGACGAGGAAAAACTGGCATGGCCATTTTCAAAGGGGTCCCTTGACTTATGACCTCAAGATATGTGAATGAAAATGGGTTGTATGGGTACCCACGAGTCTCCCCTTTACAGACATGCCCACTTTATGATAATCACATGCAGTTTGGGGTAAGTCATAGTCAAGTCAGCACACTGACACACTTACAGCTGTTGTTGTCTGTTGAGCTTGAGTTTGCCATGGTATGATTTGAGCATATTTTTTATGCTAAATGCAGTACCTGTGAGGGTTTCTGGACAATATTTGTCATTGTTTTGGGTTGTTAATTGATTTCCAATAATAAATATACACATATATTTGCATAAAGGAGCATATTTTCCCACTCCCATGTTGATAAGAGTATTAAATACTTTACAAATCTCCCTTTAAGATACATTTTGAACAGATAAAAAATGTGAGATTAATTTCTGTCAACTTTTCAAGAACAACCAAGTAAAACAACCTTGTTTTTAGCTACATGATTCTGTTTTTTCTTTTTCTTTTTTTTCGCTTTTCCCAGCGGGGTTTTAAAGAAGTTTTATAGGCCAGAGAGGACAGACCGAAAACTATAAACACAAAGAGGAGCATGGACTTCAGGAGTAGAGTGGAAAACATGAAAATCAATGAAACACACGCACGCACGCACGCACGCACGCACGCACGCACGCACACGCACGCACGCACGCACGCACGCACGCACGCACGCACACACACACACACACACACACACAATACCACCGGTTCTCGTTCTTTTCCTGCCAGATGAAGATATGGACATCAGTTTTATTTTTTGTCACTCCTGGGTTTATACTTGTACTGGACTGTGAAGGTCAATAGTTGTATAATAATAATAATAATAATAATGTTATAATAAATTGTTTTGGAGGGAATCGAAGGTGAGAAATTAATCTATTTAGGTTTCATATCCATGAGCTGAGAGCCGTATGGCTCGAAGACGTATTTGAATCATTTACCTAAAGGCGCTACACACCCATGGCCCCCACACTGGTGTCTTCAATTACTTAAACCACCGAAATTAAGTGGATTAATCAGCCTTCATTTCAACATGCAAATAAAATCTATTAAATAGGCATTATCAGTCCCTATAAGGACCATAGATGATGATCAATAGGGGCCTACTACACCCACTGGTAGGTTTTATCTTCTATTCACATGGTAGATCACTGAAAGCAGGTATGAAACAACACAGCAACAGCAACCTCTAGTGACCGTAGTAATTACGACAGGAGCAGAAGAGGAGGTGAGGCGTTGTATTATAGACAGCCTGAAACTCCATATAGGGTGGAGGTCGGAGGTGATGGATGGGACACGCAACACTGGCTTTCGCATCCGGTGTGAAATCAACAACGCGTGGTTGTCTTTGTGTTTACAAGCGTAAAGTTTCACTTTTACTTTTGAGATGTAGTTATTTTAAGACAAAACACAATGTTTTTCCCTAAACTTTTTGTTGCCTAAAGCTAAATAAGCCTTTTTGTTTGTGTTCAAAAGATGACGTTTCATTCAGTTTAACTAAATGTTAGAATGTGTTGCTGTTGAGTTTCGCTTTCACTGTTACAACATAGTAGGCGTACTTTAGGTCCCTAATGACCCACATGTATGGTGTTTATAGCGGCCGATAACGCCTATGTAATGGTCTGATAACAGTCAAATTGGGTGGATTAAAGCTGGGGTCTGCGATTTATCCAGTATACACTTTTTGTTATATTGGTTGAAATGGTCTTTACACCCCGACAGCAATCCGTTTCTTATGAGCACTGAAAAAAGACCAGAAAAGATCCGTCATCTGTAGCTGCTGTAATCCTGTAAAAACGTCTACCAGTCAGTAAAAATGGTCCCGGTTGTAAGGAATCAATCAGAAGCCTCCCTGCCTCCCTGCTCGTACTCTAGCCTCAGCGTGCACCAGCGTGAACTCAAAGCGCGTGTCCGCCGCACGTTCACTGGAGAGTGGAAGAGAAAACTCAGCTCTTAAAACACCGGACAACGAGAACGAACTCCTACCACTATAACCATATTATCGAAAAATACAACTTTGATTTAGTTGTTTATGTTCTGTTAGTTTACTTTATAAGATACTGCAGGTTTAAACTATTTATTCTAACAGCTCAAAGTGAAGTCAGACAAACAGGATTATCAACGAGGGGAGACGGCGGATAGAAAACATTGCCGAACAAAATTTACGTTACTCAAACTGCTTTTTCAGTTACAGCAACAAACGAGTGGACTGATCTCCCTCCAGATATTAGAGTAATGTTAAAAAGGGTAGTGTTGTCTCAGCAGGTATCTCTCTCTTTCCCTCCCCTCTCTGCTGCTCTGTGGCTCTCCGGCGAGCTGCTGCCCCCCCCCCTCCCCTCTCCGTCAACAAGGAAATAAAAGCCCCTCGTCTACGAGACCGGTCTCTTGAGAGAGCTCCAGCTCATAGCGGGGTCCGTGTGAGTGAATGCCCGGGTGGAGAGGTGGCGATCCCGGCAGCAGCTAGCTAGCTGTGCCGGCAGTTTGTGGAGCTTCTAAACTCCGACAACAGTGGAGAAAATGTTTGATTCGCCATCTAACATCGTAAAACTGTCAATATTCTAAATCTACACCGTTGATTTCTCGCCTCAACATTTTTCAGAAGTGAATTTAGTGATGAAATAGCTACGAAAAATGTGAAGTAGTTATGATGCGGCGGTGCTCGTGCATGTGTGTGGGGGGCGTTGCCTTATAAGGAGTTTCGAGGGGAGGGGGGGGGCTTAGACGGAGCTCCTGAGGCGATGCGACTTTCAAATTATGGTAGTTTTCCAAGATCGCAGACCCCAGCTTTAAGAGACAATAATTAGCCTAATTTGTGAGACCTACTAAAATTTTATGGTTTTTGAGGGTTCCTGGGTCCAGGACCCCCGAAGAAACCTCATATTTTGTACACTTGATGTCAGGTAGCAGTCATTCAAAAGTTAAAGGCACTCCTGTATCTTGATGGCTTCAGTTGTCCTGTTTGACTGATGGCGCGAGGCCTGGCCTAAACGCAGGTCAAGTCCATATATTTGGGTCTTGTTTCCTCCCTTTACATTCCCCTGTCCGCCCTTCTCCCTCCCTCGTTGCTTCCTCCCTCCCTCCCCGGCAGCCTGGAATGAATTTGCCCGGTCATGTAGAGCCGTGTCAGAGCGAGGCGAAGCTGGCAATTCATCACCCTGCGCTGCCTGCCTGTCACTGCTCCTCCACGCTCTTTCCTTGCGTGCGCGTGTAGGACGGCTGTTCGCCTGCTGTCACAGCTCCTCACCACCACCATGTGTACCTCCGTCCCCTCAGGACCTCCAGTAAAGACTGAGAGAGGCCCCTTCGCTCTCCTCCTCCGCTCTGACAGCTCCCTGCGGACGCCTGGATGGATGGAAGGAATCGAGACGGGGAAGTAGGGTGAGGCAGAAGGGGGGGGAGAGGGACCCAATTATCCCAGAATGCAGCGGTAGGTGGTGTTTAAATCAGGCGGCGCGACCCCTGACCTCAGCAGTCCATTGGCGGGAGAGTGAGGTGCTTTAGCAAGAAGCTGCAACTAGCGGCGAGGAAGGCTAATGGAGCTCCATTTTACCGTCATTTCTTCCCCGAGGCGCGGCGGCCCTGCGGCGCTGCACAGATTAGCCATTACCCCCCGTAAATGCACCGCAAGCCCCACTGAAGCTGTCTCTCAAGACCATTAAGACGCCAGAAATCTCCCGCAGAGACGCAGACAGACAGCGGACGCACATCCAGCAGCCGATCGGCTCATTTGAAGCCCCATTAGGGAACTCGGCGCTGCAAAACCACAGCTTAACTGACTGGCTGAAGCCACTTTAGAGATAGCATGCAGAACTGCAGAGAAAATGAGTTTACAGATAATTTACTGCCACTTTTCTGCTCACACTCTCTGGACGGACACCAGGACGTGATGAGAACAAATGACTGAGAATCAAACGCCCGGCATGAACCAGGAGAGAGAGAGGTGGGGGGGGGGGGCAATTTAACATCACATTTATTAGATGAAAGGACTGAAGAGAGCAGTTTGAGAGGGAAGTGCTACTGTTCCCCCTGAGAACAAAAAGGTGTAATACACTGTAAAAAAGAAAGAAAAAAAGAAAAGAAACCATAAGTCATTTCAGTCTGAAGCTGAGACCTAAACGCCTGGTATTCTTAAAGGTTATAAATAAACGTATTTTCTCTCTTATCTCTAAAAATATCCATTTAGTTTTTATTTTGTTCACATCTTGATCCTAATACAATGGAGGTGAATGGATGTTTTTGTGGTGGTTCTCACGGCAACACAGCAACACCTGTTTTTATAATCACCATCCTTGTTAAGGCCTTTACACACCGGGGGCGTTTTTTCCATGCAATTAATTTGTATGTCAATATATTTTTCGAACTGTTGTTTTTGTCATGAACACTTTAGCACAGAACGCAAATAATATGTGGCGAAAAAGCGGCATATTTTTTTTTTGTGCAACAAGGTTGATTTTCTGAGGTTTCGCATCGCGAATAAAGGCGTCAACTAGGGCTGTCAAAGTTATCGCGATAATAAAGTGTTAACACAAATTTGTTTTAACGCCACTTTAATGCATTAACGCAATTTGCGATTTTTAGGTTGTAGCGGGCTCAGTTGTAAAGCTAGAGTGAAGATACTGGCATCATATGAAACCAGAAAAGGAATCTAACCTAAGGAATCCATTGGTACCAACCGTGTCATACTAGCTTGTCGTGATGGAGGTTAAATAACGTTCCAAATTTTTTTGGCGAGGAAAAACTGGCATGGCCATTTTAAAAGGGGTACCTTGACCTCTGACCTCAAGATATGTGGATGAAAATGGTACCTGTGAGGGTTTCTGGACAATATTTGTAATTGTTTTGTGTTGTTAATTGATTTCCAATAATTCGGTCGGGACGGCGTTATCAGCTGTAAGCGGCGGCCATTAGCTAGCCAGTGGGGCACGCTCACATGCACTAAAAGGCACCCACAGCTGGCCCAGCTATGTAAACAAAGCACAGAGAAGCTCGGATTACAACACACACAATACTCCTCTATGTCTTTACATAGCAAATAGTTGTTTGCTACTATATTAATGCTCTGGATGTAGAATTTAGCACCTTAAGTCAGCTCACTTCAACCCTCGGCTGATTTGGAGAAGATAACGTTACTGTACCAACTGAAAACAAAAGAGCTTACCTCAGTTTCTATTACTTGCAGGATATCCAACATGTGATTGAGGAGGATCCTGCTTTAAGACCAGGTGTGTTGAGTGAGATGTGTGATTGGCACAGGTGGGGCTTGGAGGGAGGTGACCAAACATGCAAGCAGGGGTAACCTCACACAGATTTTCAAAAATGGCCGAATTACTCCAGAATTTTAGAAAATATAAAAACGTGGAAGCCGGGACAAATATTTTACACTCGTCTTAGGAAAAGTAGTTTTATTTCTTGAGGTGTTTCTGTTTGTGTCAGACTTGACTGGATCTAATGCAATTAACCTTGGAGAGTCAATCTTACTATTACCGGTAAAAGACAAAGAAACAAAGACTGAATTCCAGATAAAGATGACTTAACTGGACGGAGATGTTTTTGCAGTGTAGCAGCAGCCTGAGGCACGGTTTAAACCTGGAGCCACTTATCATTTCTGACTTTATGTGAGTTCAGTGACAGAAATCGCTCTCCAAAAAAATGCTGCCTTAATGTAAAAAGCATGACGTGCCACATAAAGCAGAGTGAAAGAAAGAACATCATAAAACACAATCAAGACGCTGCAAAAACCAAAGCGTACATAAAAAAAACTTTATTATTGTTGTAAGGTAAGATTGACAACAACATGCTTTTACCACAATAAAAAATAAAAAGATATTGCACTGGTTTTACTCTAGCAATGTATTTTTCTCTCTCTTAACGTCTTTCTCAAGCTTTTACGGTGCACAGCTGAATCTTCCTCCTCCTCTTCATCGCTCTTTAAAGACAAACACAAAACACACACAGCTTGGAAATACTGCCCTCGTCTGCAAGAGTCAAGTCTGTAAAAGTCGGCTTTCGACCCCCTCAGATACAGATACGAGCTTAACGGACTGCACATTGAAACATCACTGAATCTCATGTAACGTGGTTCAGAACGTGTGTGTGTGTGTGTGTGTGTGTGTGTTAGTGGTAATAAGGCTTCACCTCGTCATACCCAAAGTCATGTTTAAATCATCTATGTGCCTCACAGACAGAGCTGGTTACTCTACATGCTCAGAGTCAGAGGTGTACGGAAGCTCATTGGTGACAAAACCACAACTGATGCATCCATCAATCTGGAAGTCACGATTTGATATCTGGTAGCGGGCAGGGACAGAGTCATCTGCACAAGTTTTAAATGCTTGTAACCCGGATTTGGTCCATGCTCAAGTTTTTTTACTGACAAAACTGCTGCTTAAAAAGAGACAGAAATTTGAGATGTAATCAATGGATGAGAATGCACAAATTAAGTAAGTTTTACCGTTCAGTTTGGAAAGTTTGCTGCTTTGACAGGACTCACCAATTTGTACGGAAGTTAATTAATGTCAAAACTACCGGATAAGAACAGAAAAAAATAGATGTAATAAATTTCCAAGGATAGATTTGTCTGCACAGTTTCCTGCAACTGTTTCTTTAAATTCTGAGCTAATGTCCGTAGCATTGAGCATTATCAACTATCAAGTAATGGGAGCAGGAATCAAGTGGTCAGGTGAGATTTGTGATCTTGAGTACTTATTTCTTTAATGTGATAGTTTTCAAAGTACGGATTATGAAGATGCTTGTGTTTGTAAAGCATTTAGAGGGATTGTATTTGAGTTTTTACACGTATAAGTGTCAACAGGTTGTAACCTAACCTACAAAATGAGACCTTCCACGACTTTCTGGGTTTCCTCTATCAGCCAGTAGACTGCTTTTAATGTGAAGAATGTGGGACGGTTTTCTGGGAAAATCCAACGGATGTGATGTCATGCACGATTGCCTTTAAATTAAGCTCCGCTTACAGGCTAACAGTGTGCAACCATAGCTAACGTTCTGTTAGAAATGGACGCCAACAAACGACCAGCCCCCACCACAACTCAGACTCCAACACAAACTCCAAGGAAGTACAAAAAAACAAAGTTATATTTAGTGAAGCCCGCCTTGCAAAACGGGAATGTGACCGACGTCTGGGGGTTGAAACTAGGATCACAATCGGCCGGGCCTTCGATTCATGGAGGGACCTCCGTTTGGTTTTGGGTATCAAAACGGACCCAGAGCTACAAAAAATTCCTATTGGACAGGTAAGCTAACATTACTGCCAAGCATGTGAAAAATATAGTGATATTGTGGTTTAACGTTAATCAACATGATGCCTGTCAATCACGTTCAGTCTTGCGTGTGTCGCCTCACTGTTCTGACCGATGCTCGCTCGCGTCTAAGTAGTGCGAGCACAAGCGCGAGCAACGGGACGCTGACTGTCGTTGACTTAGCGGCCACAGGTGTCACTGCTAACAAGGGCTTTCTGATTCTTACACAGAGCCCCTTTAACATTTGAGAACTTTAGCATCATGTTTCTCAAATGCATCAAAAAAATTGCCTTTTGGTATCTGTACCAAAACGCTGGTATTGTTTTGGCACAAATGTTACTAACGAGCAACAAGCTCGCTAAAAACGGTGACACAGTTCCAGACACATGCTCTCAAATCCCGACTTTCAGACTGATTACAGTTTGAATTTGACTTCTCAGCCGGTTAACGAACTTCTGTAGTGGTGTGTGTGTCTGGTTTGTGGGCCTCTGCCAGAGAGCAGCAGAGGTGCATGATGGGTAAACACAGGCTGGAGGTCGAACAAATTGCTAACAGTGTAACTGCTGAACCGACCGGACTGGGACGGGACTGAGGAGCCTGAGGGAGGCTGGGTAGTGTTTGTGTTGGCCAACCTGACCCTGTCTGTGTGTGTGTGTGTGTGTGTGTGTGTGTGTGTGTGTGTGTGTGTGTGTGTGTTTGTGTGTGAGTGAGTGTGCGTGTGGTCAACAGGCTCAGGGCTTGAGATTAATGACTCCACCAGGGAACCTGACACTTGCTTCACTCTCCAGCAGATGGCTGGACCATCATCTTTACACACGGGAGAAGGTGTGTGTGTGGGGGGGCGTACTGGTATGTATGTGTGTGTATTTATAATGTCAGTGGAGACGCTGAAACTGGCACCGCTACATTAGATGGCACAAGTATTGATCTGTGCATGTGTGTGTGTGTGTGTGTGTGAGGCAGCTGTCTATGTAGCACTAATAGGACGACCAGCTGAGAGCAGATGGACCGGAGGGTGTGCATGATTACACACAAACACTCAGGTTCCAACTGCATACGGAAATCACAACTGCAGCTGAAGTCGACAGCGGTGCTCAATCAGAATGTAAAACAGAAACTCTGAAGAGATTAAAGCGCCGATCACAACTCCTACTGAGAGATTTTTAGTGACAAAACTACTGAGCAAGAACCAAATTTCAGGACTGAATAAACCCGTCTGTGATTAATTAGTCAGGACTCGAGAGCACACGGGGACAAATCACTAAGCAACAAACAAGTTTCGAGTAGAATCCAACAGGATTTTTGAAACACCGATACGGATATTTGATTGAATATTCAGCACGGTCGCACAGCAGTTTGTAAAATAATCACGAAATTGAATGTATTGATTCGTGTACATAGACACGAATGTAATGTTTTTCGTGATGTCAGCCCGAAATGAATTCGTATGTAATCTACGTAATTGTAAAACAGGAAGTATAGAGAGCGGCGAACGTGTAGGGAGGAGGCCGGGGTTGATGGGTGGCGTCAAAAAACACAGGATTTTCGCTCAGGAGACCGGTGTTCATGTCCCGTCTGAAACCAGAAGTCAAAGTTGATTTATTTGTCATGTAACTTCCGTACTTAAGTTACATTACTTCCTGAGTTATTTGAACCCAAACCGCGATCTTTTCCTAAACCTAACCACGTACTTTATTGCCTAAGCCTAACCAAGTCCATCTGTTCCTAAACCTATCTAAGAAGTTTTATTTTGAACAAACTGGAGCCGAAATTGACACGTGCGTCACGTGTTCCTGAACATTCGTAGGAAAATGCACGGAAATACGTTGTTGAAAGTCGTGCTGAGCTTCACGAAGGTTTGATGCCATTTTACAGAATCTGAATCCACTATAGACACAAGATTCATTAGCCTCGGAGATTAGAAAATCCAGCTATTTTTTTATCACCGGTGAAATCAAAACCGGCCATCAAAGTCCAACCCGACTTGTTGCTCACTCAAATCTAGGGACAAAACTTGTCTTTTGGGCTCAAAACTTTACAGATGCTCAAAATTGTGTCTTCCCTTGCTCTAAAACTTCTTCAGTGCTTACGTCTCTGTCCGGGCTCACTCTCAAATCTGACCGGCAAACTGATTTCTGCTCTGTCATCTAATTTTTCCCGATGAAACCACGCTAAGAGGAAAGAAGCTTGTTTTGTGTATTTGAATAACATCCAATGTGGTCGGTTAATCGACAAAATCTATTCAAGTCTGATGCCACCAAAGACAGATTAAGCTCACCAACTTCCTGATCGTCTGATTGGCTGAAGCGTGCTGCTGATAGATGCTTCCTCCCTATATATCGCCTCTGATCTGTTCCACAGACACACCTGTTAACACACTTCTGAGACAACCAGCGCGCCGTGCACAAAGAGCGGAGATGATTTTGACATATGTGCGCTGAATCTTCCTCCTTTCTACACGTCCTCCATCACAGGTGACCTCTTCATCACACAGCTAAATATTATTAACACACCACATTATGATCAGGAGTAGCCTAAACACGCTGTGGGTAATTATCCCAGCCTGTCAGAGGAGGTTTGATTGCTACAGGCAACGAGTTCCATTGACAAAAAAACACACACAAAGATACAAAACAAGAACATGTAAACATATTACAGAGATTGCCACAGTCAGTGTTAACAGTGTCCTTTAAACTGAGCCGTAAAGCTCTTAATTCAACTGAAAATCCGTGAGCACACAAGCCCAGTAAAGACACAAAACACCGAGGGAGGTTTAGTTCATCTTAAACTCATGAGAGGAACTTCCTGTTTTTCAGAAAACGCTCAAATGTACGACACGAGTGGACTCACACCAGGCTCGGCGCGCATTCAATTAAAGGTGATTTTCTTAAAAAATGTCAAACAAACCGAAACAAAAAAAATCTTTCTCTTGCTTACAAATGTACAGTAGGAATCAGGGGAGAGATCGGGACAACACAGGAGAAAGTAAAGGTGATAAATGCAAGAAAAAAAATGAAACAAAAACATGAGGAATTGATTTTAACAGGCAAACTGCATTTTAGCGAGTGAAGCAGCAGCAGCAGCAGAACTGAGCTCCAACCCAACACACAGCGGTCAAACATCTCGACCAGCTTTCCTTTTCATTTGACAAACGAGATAAAAGTTTTGTGCAAAGCCTGACGCCCCAACACATCAGAGAGCTCGGCCACATACGCAGGTAGCAGGGTGTCCTGGACAGTCCTAAAACACACACACGCCAACACACACTCAGGGGTATAAAACAGATGCACAACAGAACTTTAAATATTCTCATATATATATATATATATATATACACAGATAACCATGCACAAATCGCTCTCTCCCTCACACACACAGAAACAAAGTAAAGTCTGATGACTTCACAGGATCAGAGGCAAAAAAAAACACAGCAAGTTGGTCCAGATACCAAATAAAACTACGGCAGCCCTCAGAGGCCGATGGGGGCTAGAAATAAAAAGGCTGCAGTCCAACAGAATTAGTGCAACTTCATCGTCATCGTAGCACGTAGATTTGGTTGCTTAGTAACGGCAGGCGCGACAGGAACGCAACTTCTCAAGCACATTGGAAAGAAAAAAAAGCAGCACGGCTGGCGTTTTCCACGTGTTTTAGGCGCGACATGTGTACTGCCCCTCTTTGCTGAACTCCGCTGACAGAGCTATAAAGCGAAGAAGCAGAACGATGAAGAATGTGTAATCGTGCTAATGCTAATAAGCTAGCGTTGGGTTTTGACCCAGTATTGAATCAGCTTGTCGAACATGAAGTTTTTCAAATCCCTTATGGAACACGTTTAGGTTTCGCTTTCAGCAGTTGATACACTGTACAACCTGCCACCAGCAGCACATGAAAGCGGTGGTTAGCGATGCTCTTTGCTAATATAAAGAAAGAGCGAGTAGAGATAAAACACTGAAGAGAGTTTCATCAGTGCTGTAGCTCCGAAAATCTGGGTATTTTCCAACCTGGAACCGGATCCAATGATTGATAATTGATGCCTTCGGAAAATGCATTCAAAAATCTAGGAAAAAGTATGGTGTTCCTGTACAATTATCGCCAACAATATACAGCTGGGTGAGGAGCGAGGAAAGTCTTTCAGAGTTTAGATTGCAGCTGTAGATTGAGTCGAAGTTCTGCGCCTGCAGACTTGATAAATCAGCACAAACTAATCTAATCTAATCCAGCACCAACTCCCAGGAATCTCTTCAAATCGCTGAACCGCGCCTTGGATCTGTGCTCAGGGAACACATCTCCCCTCCTGCAGGCCTGCAGAGTCGGATCCCCGGGGACCGCAGCGAGAGAGAGGATTTAATTTGGCCTAGTTAGCTGGGTGCTGAGTGTACATTGACGGTGCAGATTTAGTCCTATTAAAAACACTGTAATGCATTTACACAGATTGCTAAACATACGCTGCGCTTTATTGCTGAGATACAACCTTCTTCCAGTCGTGGCTGGGTAGACGTTGACGGGCAAGGAGGGAGAAGTGTGTGTTCAGTAAGGCACGTCCTGATCTGTCGGAGGAACATGCGTGGAGGCTCTGCCAAACATCAAGGTGAAAAGTAATGAGGCAGCACAAGCGAGATCGTGATATTTAAATTGTATGTGCACGGACCACTGAGCTCTTTATTTCTAGCCCCGTACATGTTTGCAGAAAGAGAAAAAAAAAGAAAATGCCAACTCCTCGTGTCATTTAGTACTGAAAGAAGGAACCAAAGAGTCAGGACACCAAAAATAACTCACATGAACATTAAGAGCACAGAACAGCTGGAATGGAACTAGGACTACCACATCTGTCTCTCTGCGTCTGACAGCTCTTCGTCTCTCTCCGCGCCTTCCTTTTGCTCTGAAACTGTCCGACTAGTGTGAAGTTACTAATGTGTTTTCTTCCAAACATGCAGTTTGTGTTGAGTTCTAAAAACCTCAAGCCAGCACTGAGTGGTGTGATCTGTACATTTTGTTCTGGCTCTTTGCTGCTACGTCTTCTTGCTGGTTGCTTTGTCTTGTTGCGAGGAGGCGGACGCGGCGTTGGCAGTTGTCGTCTGGGGTTCGGGCCTCTTGCGCTGTGGCTCAGATGCTGCGGAGGAGCTGGGGTGTGCGATGCGGGCGAGCTGAGTGGCTGCAGTGCCCAGCAGCTGTGCAGATGTGGCAGCGTTCTCCCTACTTGCAGACCCTGATGTGGGCCTTTCTGGGACGTCCTTGCAGGACGACGCCGGCGGGGCCGCAAAGTCTTTCTGCGGTGAGGGTTTGGCCAGACTCTGCGAGGTGGCTGGGGAGGCAACGTGCTCAGTTTTCTGTTTGTTTTCCAAAAGGTGAGGTGACTGAGGGGTCGGGAGCTGTTTAGGGGGAAATGAGAGGGGGCCAGCTGGTGGGAATTCTGGGGTGCCACCTCTAGATGGTTTCTGGTCCCTCTTGTCTGCAGCGGTGCTCAGTTTGACGGGACCCAGAACGCTCCTTGCTACCGTCGCCAGCTGGGACACATCTTTCTCCACGGCGCACTCAGGGGCCGGAACCGGGGAGCTGGAACTGGAGCTGGACCCGGAAGTGGACGAGGGCGACGCGCTTAGACTTGCAGCAGCAGCAGCACAAAGTCTCCGGTTGTCAGCCTCCTTCTTCTCCTTGGGGATGCCGGGAGAGGAGCAGGAGGCGCGGGGCGTCTCTTGGCTGTCTGTGGTTTGGCAGTCTGTAGTACTAGTGGTAGTTCTGGAGTCTGTAGTAGTAGTGGTAGTTCTGGAGTCTGTGGTACTGGTGTTGGTTCTGGATTCTGTGGTGTTCGTGGCGGTTCTGGAGTCTGTGGTGTTCGTGGTGGTTCTGGAGTCTGTGGTGTTCGTGGTGATCGTGGTAGAGGGGACTGTGGTTCTAGGGCTGCCCAGGGTTTGGTCCTCTGATGGTGCAGTCTTCCCCCTGAGACTCTTGTGAGACCCTGAGTCTTGTGGAGGAGCTGGCTTGAGGAAAGTGTCCTTGCTGACTGAGATGAACGCACTGCCTGGGGTGGCGAAGGGAAGGGGGCCCTGAGTGGTTTTCGCGGTACCGCTCGGCTCCAGGACCTTCCTCTCTTCTGTAGATGAGGCAGACCTTGCATCTTTTACTCCCAGAGAGGAGGCGCTCTGACCGGGCTTGGTCTCAGTAACAGAGGGGAGGGTGTGCGAGGGAGTGGGCCTGCCCACCTGGGAGGGCCCCGTGTGGGTGAAGGTGGCGTGAGGGGTGCAGGGGGAGAGGCAGAGGGACGGCAGCGTGCCTCCGGGGCCCGTTCTCACAGTGGTGGGCCTTAGCAGGGGAGGAGGGGTGAAGGTCGACCCCCTGCGTCCGTCCTGGCTGTCCTCGGAGCCCTCATCCGTCTCGTCCTCGGACGAGTCGACCTCGTGGATGGCGTCCTGCTTCTGCAGCGACTCCCTCCGCTCGGCCCTGTCCTGCCGGATGGCGGACAGCTTGTCCTTCAGCTTGCTCTTCCCGGGGGCCAGGCCCAGCGAGCCGGACACCGCGCCGAGGGCGCCGTCCCCTTCCTGACGCCCTAACTTCCTGGATGAGGAGGAGTGTTTCTGCAGGCTGCCCGTCTCCACGCTGCGTCCTGCTGAGGACAGCAGACCCTCGCTGGCTGACTCCTGAAGGTGAGTGAGGAATAAGACACGGTCAGGATTGCTTTGTTTGAAATGCGTTTTGTGCCTGCTTTTCATTTCTTACCTGAAGAAAACACTTTAAATGTCATTGTCCTGTACATATCAATCTTTTCATGATACCTAATCTTTTAAAAGGCACTATCATGAAGGGACATTATCATAATCTCTTTAAAGCCATGTCGTCATCAATACACTGTTAAAACATCTTATTTAAAGACACTATTATGGAATCAATACAGATGCAGCCAGCACCTCAAATTTCCCCTCCTAGCCTATTGCCAGCCGGATCCCAGCTAAGTTCCAGCCGCTGCGAGTCCCCCCCCCCCTCCTGTTTCCTGACAGGGCGTGTCTAGATTCCACTGTAAACATTCCCATTCATTAAATTGCAGGGTGTCACCATGAGATGGCGCTTCCTTCTCAAAAAAACATAAACGTGCTGAAGTACACTGAAGAATTAAGTTTTCTTTGTTTAGGCCATGGTTTGCACTGTATGTTTCTCAGACTTACAGTAGTTACTGGAACTTCAATAATGTTTAGTTCAGTTGTCAATAGTTATTATTCACATATTTTTAACAGATTTCAACCCTGATTTTCAGTGGTGGAATGTAACTAAGTACATATTACTCAAGTACTATACTTAAAGTGGCAATCCTCAAGATTTCAGTCCTGGTTGATTTTGAATTTCTATTTGAGTGAAAACAATGGTATTGTGGTTAGAGTTTAGCAGTCTGGAGTCTTTTTGTATTATCAACTTGCATGTTGCGTGATGAACTCCTACCTGAAGGCTCTGTAGGCTCGGCTCTCTCTGCAGAATCTCCTTCTTGAACTCTGAATGCGAGATGTCCAGACTGTGTTTCCGGCTCCCTACAGCCGCCCCCACCGCCGCCACCCCAGAGGGAGACGAGGGGGAGTTAGAGAGGGAGGAGGCCAGCTTCTCGGCCGACTGCACCCTCTTGAGGAGCGGAGACCGAGGGGGCTCGGCGCTCTTAGGCCTGGATATCTGCCTCACCAGGGGAGGGGAGGAGTGCAGCTTCACGGGGAACGACTGACCCACTGCGGACTGTCCCAGAGCGTGGCTGGGCAGAGGGGAGGGCGAGCGCTGCGGCGAGCTGCTCTGAGGGGTGGGCGAAGGCGTGCGGGCCAGAGGGGAGAGGGGGATGTTGCCGGCAGACTTGCGTCGGGGCGAGCGGTACTGGCGCTGGAGCTTCGGGGCGAGGCCGTGCAGGGAGCTTGGCCTGATGTGGCCGGAGCTCGCCGGGGAGTTTGGGACGCTGGAGCTGGGAGAGCTGCTCTGAGAAGAGTTTCCACCAACTGAGGAGTAGAGAGGAGGCACATCAATAATATATTAACTTAATATATTTTATATACTGGCAGTTTCTTTTTTTACATAGGTAATTGTACATGTAAATACCCAAGTACGTTATATGTGTATATTTATCATTTTCAATGAGTATATCATTCCTTTTACATGTACCACTTATTCCTAATAAAGGAAAGACAATATGCATAGAGCTTAAAACTGAAATGAATTCTTATGTGCATTTGACCAGCTATGACTCCCAAAAGGTAACACTGTTTTGTTTGTATACTTTAAATGCCAGAGGGCACAATTAAAAGCCATTTGCTGCTTTGTTTCTGTGTTATATCACTGTAAACTGAATATGTTTGGGTTTCAGACAAAACAAGACATTTGAAGATGTTCTGGGAACTTGTGATGGAAAGTTTTCATTATTTTTTCACATAGAATTTCACATAGATCGTATAGACCACAACAATTAACAATTAATTGAAAATGCAATAAACTGTTTAATCAATAGTTAGAACAATCATTAGTTGGAGCCCTACTCTTTATCTTTATAAGTACACTATTGTAGACATTTTTTAATCTTTGGTTTAGTTTTGTCTAGATGAAGACACTATCTTTTAAAAAGGACGAATCAGTGTTTGCACGTTTCACTCCTGAGGAGTTATAAATAATACATTCGTCTTCATTCAAACTCTCAAATATCATACTGAACTGTGAGATGACTGTACCATCACACCCCTGATGTCCACTGATTGCATATTAGAGGGACTGTATGTAACTTTTCACACGTATAAATAGTTTGTTATTGCCAATGTGTGAACAGGTTGTAATCTAACCTAAAAAATGAGACCTTCCGCGACTTTCTGAGTGTCCTCTATCAGCCTGTAGACTGCTTTTAATGTGAAGAACCCGGGCCTTTTTTTCCGGGAAAATCCAACGGATGTGACGTCATGCGTGCTCGTGAGTGCCTTTAATAACTTTAACGTTCGGTTAGAAATAGAGTCCGCTAACGCCAACATATGACCACCCCCCACCACAACTCAGACTCCAACGCAAACTCCACGGAAGCACAAAAAAAACTAAGTTATATCTAGTGAAGCCCATCTCGCAAAACAGGAATGTGACCGACGTCGGAGGAAAACTAGTGTTGTGGGAGTGGTGTAGGTCAATATGGAGAATAGCAGAGCCAGAGCGAAGAGTGTGTGTGCAGGTGGGAAGTGAGTGGTGAAGCAAGAGAGAGAGAGCGGTAGCGAGTGTGTGAGAAAATGAGCGAGCAGCGGAGCAGAAGAGAGTTAATTTAGCTTTGAGAATATCAAGTGAATGTTCAGTGGAAGTTGCAGTGTGTGCAGACATATGTCTTGTTTCCCTGCTGCTGAGTGACGGGGGTTAACTCCAGAGCGAGTAACGTTGTTGACTCCGGCCGAGGAGACCAAAACTACGGTGTCTCCCCCGTTTCTTATGACCACGGTCGAGAAGTTGATGCAGGAAATGTTAACACTAGGATCAGCATCGGCCGGGCCTTCCATTCATGGAGGGACCTTCATTTGGTGAGCTAACATTACTGCTAAGCATGTGAAATATAGTGATATTGTGGTTTTAACTGGCTAATGTTGCTAACGTTAATCATCATGATGCCTGTCAATCACGTTCAGTCTTGTGTGGGTCGGTAGTGCGAGCACAAGCGCGAGCGACGGGGAGTTGACTGTCGTTGACTTAACAGGTGTCACTTTTAACAAGCAATTTCTGATTCTTACAGAAAGTCCCTTTAACAAGTCATTACTGCAGTACAGGTGAGCGTTTGTCTCTCACCTGAGTGGGTGGAGTCTGGCGTGGACCTGTAGCCCTGCGTCGGGCTCCGTGGCGACAGGTTGTGAGTGGGCGAGCCGGGGCCGCTCTCCCCAGAGGAGAGGGAGCGGTTCAGAGAGGACAGACTGCGGCTGGTGTGGAGGAGAGACGCCTGCTTGGTGATCTTCCTGAACAGAGACGTCCTCTTCTTACTGCGAGAGGAAACACACGACAGCTCACTCAACGAATCCCAACATTAAATACACACAGAGTGATGTTAGATACAACCCAGGTGTGTGTGTGTGTCCCACCTGTCCTGTCCCTCCTTGGTCTTGGTCTTCTTGTTGCGTCTCGCCATCTTGGATTTTTGGCCCGTCTTTCGAGCGGGGCCGACCTTGATGGACGTGTTCTCAAACGGGGTGGCAGCGATGGACACTTTGGCACCGCTCTGAGGGACAGACAGGAAGAGCATTACAGATTAAATTTATATAGAAATAGTCAATCTTCTCGCTGATGGTCTTATTTACTTATGCAGGTCATATAGAGACATCAGTATTATATTGAGACTATTTCATAACCAGTTTAACATTCCCCATAGTAATTTTAAGTTATATTTATATATTATATGTGCTTCACTCATGTCATTTGTGCTGAAATTTCACTACTTTTGGCAGGAGTGGAAACGTTTTATGACAGCTATTTTGTATGTTATCAACAGATATTGTACATGATAAACAATATTGAGGAAGTGCTTTTTAGTCAAGTATCTGTCAAATAAATGTAGTATTAGTAGTACTGAAGTAGAAGTACACAGTAAGTAGTATACAGTTGAGTTGTTGAGTGTATTGACCGGTGTTTCTGACCGTGAGTAGCCGTGATTTGAGCGTGTGATGCAACTATGTCATTGCAGGTGTATTGCTGAGGATCCAAGGACGCTCAGTGTCCAGTGTGAAGTTGTTTGTTTATGAGCAGTTCTCGAGAAAGCTGCAAGCAGCAACACCTCAGGCCAAGCATTCAGCCCATTCTGAAGAGGCATGTTTTCAACGGGCACTGGACTAGTTTACATTCATTTTCAAACTGAGCATTAAGTAAAAAACAACTAAAAATCAAATTTCAATGCCTTTAATAGGACAAGGAAAAGACTAAAAACAAGAAAATAAAAAAAATAATAAAAAAGATTAAAAAAAACCCCTTGCTGTACACTGTGTCTGTTTATCAGCACTGTGCATTCAATAAGTGATTTTACTGAATACAGAGAGTAGAATTAAATGTACTTTGTGTCTGTACCTTCAGTATGAGCTCCACCACCTCTGTGTGAACCAGACCGTGAACCGCCTCTCCGTTGACTTGGGTGATCAGGTCTCCCTCCCTCAGCCCCGCATCGTGGGCCGGACCGCCCTCATCCACATGCTGAGGGCCAGCAGAGAGAGAGATGGTCAGAGGAGAGATAGAGAGAAAAGAGGGAGAGAAAGAGGAAGATGAAAGGAAGGCGGATGTGTTTAAGACCTAGGGGCTGAGCCTGTTCTACTGTTGTTTACTGCCATCTTCTGTCAACAACAAGAATCCTAACACACTGCAAACACACTGACAACAGAGATTCTGAATCACATATACCTCAATAATACTTTTGCGACTATTCTTCTTCTACACTTTACATTTTATATTAAGTTAATTGCACCTGACATCTCCTCAACTCCTCATTTAATACATTCAGGACAGGCTGGTTTAAACAAATTTTATCTTCCTGCCATCTCTCTACTGTCAGAAACTCTAATTAAGGCAAAAAAGGACAAGTTTTCTGAAAATGTATGTTTAAATATGCAAATGATACATTATCTTGTTGAATATGTGCTAATCTGCATACATTTCCAGAACAGAAATCTGAACATTGGATAAAGCCAGGTTCAAAATTCTTGTTTCATTTTGTTGACACATTAGAGTCAAAGGTTTTTACAGAGAGGATTTTAGATATCTCTTTTTATCACTCCATAAATCAGAAAATACTGTCAACAGCCATAAAGAAACAATTTTTGCCATGTTTTCAGGATAAAATGTTGTATAATTCAGGCTATGAATGAGAAAAAAACTTATTTTGAGAAAATGGCCTTTAAAGATATTGACTGTAAAATTCCATACATTTTGAAGACACTACAGGTGGACAAGGTAAAAAATAACTAATAGATGTCACCATGAAACTTCCCCAGTTGTTTACTTACATTAAAACAATTATTTTTTTGTATTTCAAGTTTTCTGAAATTTTATGTTTAAATATGCAAATGGGCATTATCTAAAATAACTATTGATGAATTTAGGTGAAATCAGAAATAGACAAAGTGTAGTTTGTCTGTTTGGATATTTTCTTTCCACTAGTCTGAAAGAAGACATGCTATCGAAGCCTAAAATCTCAAAATTGACCTGTGCAAGAAAAACAATGTTTTTTCCTGGGGTGTCTTGCCTTAAACTTTTTGAATAATCACAGTGAGTGTTTCTGTCAGCAGTAGTGTTTCTCTGCAGGACTCACCCAGACCATGTGGTGGACAGTATAGATGTCAGAGTCTCCCATGTACACTCGGATGGCCCTCAGGGTGAAGCCGTACTTCTTGCCCGCTCTGTGGATCACGATGGCGGGCTTGACGTTGCTCAGGGCCGGGGACAGGTCTCGGCTCGGGGACGAGTCCCGCGATGACGGATTGGACGACAGCGAGTGGGGCGACATCGGGCTGGCCAACGGAGAGGCTCCGTGGTGATCTGAGAACGGACAGATAACAGACATTTGTGTTGGTGAGGCTGGTGGCCGTATGGAATCCTTTAAGTATAATCACAGATTTGATTTTTCTTGTCAGGATCACAGTTTCATTATTATCCAGAGATCTTTTCATTGTCTTTTGGTCTGTTTTATTCTCTTTAAATGTGATCCTGGCGCTCAGCATTCAGCAGCAGCATCTCCCAACCTGACACACTGACCTGCAGGGATCATCAGTGACAGCGTGGTGGCGGACGCCGACTTGATGACCTTGTTGAGCGGTCTGGAGCTCGGCGCCGCCGTGTGTTTGTCTGCATCTCCAGACAGCAGCCGATGGCGAGCCCTGCGAGCCGCCAGGTCGCTGATGGCTCTCGGGGTGGAGGGAGAGTCGCTGTCTGATGCGCCTTTAGCGGCTCCACCGGCACCGCCGTTACCTCTGTGACCACGATCACATGGGTCGCCTGAACTACCCGCTGCTGGGAGAGAGGAAGGTGAGAGAGGAAGCTCAGATACAGGGTTCAACTGTGCATGTCAGTAAAGCACAATAAAATGTGTGTGTAGGTACTTACGTGTGAACGTGGCCTTGCTCAGCTGGCTGGAGGTGGAGCTCGGTGTGGTGGGAGACTCGTCCAGCTTCAGCTCTCTCTCCACGGGGAGCTCCGGGATGGCGAGAGGCAGCTCGTCACTCCGCGGGCCCCTCACTGCGCTCGGACCCAAAAGGCTGGGACTCTTACGACTTCCTGCTGCACCTGAGAGACCAACGATACACATCCAGGATTTGAGTTACAGGTTATTATATTCAGTTCTTACGGTATCACGTGTAGTTGTCCGGCAGATTTATTGATTAACGGCTAAAATGTTCATTGGGAAATATGGGAAATAAATAAATGAATTAATTAATAGCATATTAAATAGCCTAATATTGAAAGATATGTGGCCAAGACAACTTAAATATCAACTTATACAAAAGTGTAAATGCCTCTGGACTAAATGCCTTTGGACTTTTGGACAGTTACAGTTAGTTAAACCCTGTCCTCAACAACTTTCTTTTATTCGGTCCACTATCTGTGGGCCACTCTGAAGGAGAGTTAGTGACCACAGGCCATCACAGTATCCTTCCTGTGTTTTACCTTGACCTCCCTCTTCTTCTGAGGAGATGGCGAAGCGCGGCATCTCAATGATGGCTGAGCAGCAGCGTCTCCGGACGGTCAGCGGTGGGCTGGAGTCGCTCTCTGTGTGGGACGACTCTGAGACGGACAGACGCTTCCGCAGGCTGGGGAGGTAAAGTTGGAGAGGAGATGAGAAACATGGACACGTCTAAAACACAACAAACACAATACAGTACCACACTGAGACATCTTGTACCATGGCTATGAAAATTATAATTTCTGATTGGCTCCGTTAGCAGTTACGTGACTAACCATGGGTTAAACTGAAGATTTAAACACAGCCTCTCTTTGTTCCTTTAATATGTGTCCAAAGTATTAAAGCCGTAATGGACATAATGAGGGGTTCCCATATAGAAAATAACAACCTACAAAACAACCTAAATGAAGCCTCTTATATCCCAGCTTGTTTCTTGTATGAATCAATAAACAACTCCTGGAAACATTATGCTAACTTTACTGCACAAGTGTATACTTAAAAAAGACACATTTTAAGGAACAAGGAGATAAGAGAAGTCCAGAAATGGACGCAGCTGTGTGGTTTTACATGCAGAGGTGAAGAACTCACATTTCTGGAGATCCCACCAGCCAGGATCGATCTCTGGACTTGAGTCCGCTCAGGCTGTCGATGCGATCTCCTCCCTCCTCACTGAGGCTGCGTTTGGTGGGAGGAGGAGTCCTCTTCTCCTCGTGCAGAGACAGGCGCTCCATACTGCTGTACACCTGCACACAACACGGCATATGTGTTATAACATTTCACATTTTAATCTTTCCCGGACCTGACCCCACCTTAAAGGTTCAGTGTGTAGGATCTGGCGGTATCTAGCAGTTAGGTTGCCGATTGCAACCAACTGAAGCCTCACTCACGTGCCAAGCGTGGAGAAGAGCTACGGTGGCCGACACGATAATGCGAACGGCCCTCTCTAGAGCCAGTTGTTGTAAGAGTGGCGTAGGTCATTTGGAGCAGAGCCAATGCTTAGAGTGTGTGTGTACGTGGGAAGTGAGTGGTGAAGCAAGAGAGGGAGAGCGGCGGCGACGGGAGCGAGTAACGTTATCGACTCCGGCCCAAGCAGGAAAAGTTAACAAGAGTTTGGTTTGTCCGTTCTGGACTACTGTAGAAACATGGCGGGCTCCGTGGAGAGGACCCGCTCCCTATGTAGATATAAACGACTCATTCTAAGGTAACAAAAACACAACTCAGGTGATATCACACTAAAGAAAACATCCTTATTAATAGTATATTCCATTTCTGCTAATAGATCCTCCTAAATGCTACACACTGTTCCTTTAGGCCTTTTGGACCTGTCACTCCATGTTTAGGACCAAATATTCATAGTGGTGAGTTGTCAAATTGTCATGTGAATCTGTTTATTGTATTCTGTTCTCAAGCACATGACAAGATGTACTATATGTAGACACAATATCAAGACCCTATCAAAGCTATTTTTTTAATTAAAATATGTGAAAAACCTAGAAAAAACATGCAAAATTGTGATTTAAAAGAAATTTGCATCTGGATTTGAATCTGCTTCGTAATACAAACAGTGAGAGATAACCATGGATACATGTGCTAAAGGTATTTCACTCAAAACAAATAATTTGGTTCAGCAACAGAAACTCAAATCACTTATTCCTTATCATTTGGCCAATGGCGTAACATTTTATTGAAATCTCTTTATAGTGTTTTATAGATTATATAACAGACTAACACATTCAAGAATATTTATCTATCATGTTTTTCATAGCTCAAATCTCAGGAGAACATTCAGAAACAGCTGGATTTATTTTGAAATATGATCAGTGTCATCAGTGGATGATTTGAATGTGTGAGCTGTGTGGATGTGTTGGTGTGTACCTTGCTGAAACGAGGCGAGCAGGAGGAGAACTGCCGAATCTCCACGTGCTCTTCATCGTTGGTGTCGTCCTCTTCCTCTGAATCCACATGGTGGTACCGGTCAGAACGAGCTGAGAGAGACACACACACACGGTGATTAGGTTGTGTGTTGATTACGGTGTGAGCACATGACTTTCAGAGAAGCAGTCAAGAGACGTACTGTCAAAGTAGCTGGTGTCGTCCTCGGACTCCAGCTGGGGAATGAACTCGGCCTTCTGCCTCAGCAGGCTGTTCCAGTCCAGCTCTGTGAAGAACGAGTGCTGCTTTACCTCAAAGGCACTTCCTGTGGAGATGAAGGAGAGACGGAGAAGACAGGGGGGGATAAAAAGTGAAGGAACAGAGAGAGAGAGGAAACAGGTGAGAACATACATCGGCAGCCACAGTATCAGATAGGACCAGCTTTGGGCCTAAAACCAGGTGGAGTCTGGTCTGTACCTTCATTTTGAAACTCAGAGAAACTTTAACACACAAGGGCAAGTAAAAAGGGTGGAAAAAGGAAAACATTTTCGATAACGTTTACTACAGCGTGTGTGTGTTACCTGTGCCCAGTCTCTCCAGAGGATTTTGTCTCAGCAGTTTAGAGATGAGGTCCTGAGCATCCAAAGGCAGAGCTTCGTCCTCCTCCGGCCAGATGATCTCATCTAACACAAACACAGGAAGCACAGCGTGAACACGTGGATCTTTGGTGTCTTTACTATTGAGAAAATAAATAAGAAACGTTCCAGTGGAACGCTGGTTCTCTAACTTTTGTCAGCCCTACTTGGAAACATTCTTCTCCCAGACCTTTCCGTCTAATATATATGACCACTTATGGAAAAACACAAAAAGATAGCAGTGATTGGTAGCATTGGTGGAAATTATCCAGTAAAGTACATTTACTCCCCTGTACTACACTGAAGTGTACTTAAAGATTTTGTGGTTTTGGCCATCCTACTTGCTTCACATTGGTGACATTATTATATCCATAAACTCTCTTGAGATATATCATCTCTTTTACAGGAGAGACCTGGTCAAAATGGCATGTATAACAAAGGACACACACGACAACAACATTCATCATCAACAACCTTTTTTTCCATGACGAGACGGCACCGACGTCATTAATCACTAACGGTGAGGATATCAAATCATGCAATATCGTTGACGAAGAAAGACGAGACTAAAATGTAGTTTAAACACATAAAAACTTTACCAAAATATCTCTTTACTTTTGTCACCTTCTACCTTCTACCTTCTCTTCCCCTCTCTCTGTCACTCTCTCTCTGTCTCAAACACACACACACACAACACGCTGCGGCGGCGGCGCTCAGTCCGTCTCTGTCCTTCTTGTCTCACACCTCAATCCTGACAATTGTGCTACTTATAATGCATAAAGTTGGCGGTTTGTGGGTCGGGTTGAGTAACGCATATTTTTACATGTTGGGTGGGCGGATTGGCTCTCATAATGGACCGGTGGGTGCGACTGAACAGCGCATCATTAATGAGCGCAGTCCGGAGGACTCAAACTAACTGCAAAGCTGCCTTCTAAATCATTCAACCCAGTGTTTTTCATAAGATAAAATGTTACGTACAATAAGTTTGACTAAAATGACAGAAATGTTCAATATAATCTGATGACTAAACAGGACTAACATTAAATAAAAAAATAGCTGACAAAATTAGGAGAGGAAACATTTTGACCAGAATCTAAATGCTTTGAGTTGTCGTCAACTAAAACTAGACTAAAACTATGAAGGATAAAAATGACTAAAATGTGACTAAAACTAATAAGCATCTTTGTTTTAAGACTAAGACTGAATCTAAAATAGCTGCTAAAATGAACACTGTCCTCATGAAACATGTTTTGAATGTGAGGCTTGGATGCCTGATATGAAGGCAGCATCCTCGCTCCACTGCACTTATGTTACTTACTACTTACTAGGACTTAAAAGACAGTTCTGGTTCATCATGACTTAGGACTTAATTATGTTGCTCCAGCTAAAGATTTTATTGGTATGATGAGATCTGGCAACCCGGCGTAATAGCTTTAACAAGCCAGTTAGACTGTTATCAGGTCATTAAATGGGTGTTATCAGTGGTTATAAGCCTCATAAATGTGGCTCAGAGGGGGTGTGCTACACCCACTAGTAGGTTTTATCATCGATTCACATGGGAGATCACTGAGAGAAGGAATAAAAGAAGACAACAGCGACCTCTAGCGCGTAAGTAATTATGACAGGAGCAAAAGTGTCATACGCTGTAGTATAGAGAGCAAGATCGGGGGCATTGAATGGGACACAAAACACAGTTCTTTCACCCAGGAGACTGGGGTTCGCATCCCATGTGAAACCAACAACATGTAGTTGTCTTGGTGTTCACAACCTTAAGTTTCACTTTCACTTTTCAAACGTAGTTATTTTAAGCCAAAACACCATCTTTTTCCCTAAACTTAAAGGTGCAATTGCTAACATTGAACCACTAGATGTCGCATTGTCCCTCCTGCATTCCATTGCATTCCCCCTAGAAAATTGGAACCGGACATCAGATATCTTCCACATAGATAAACAAAACATTCACTTTGGACCCCTCAAAATTTCTAAAATTATTAATTCACAATCACAATATTTTATTTTTTTAGGAAAAGCCATACTATTATTCGGCACCTTTCTAAAAGCTCTGTGGATTTATTATTTTAAAAAATATTCGTCGACATAAAAATGTTATCAATAAGACCTTTAACTAAGTGGTTTTGTTGCCCCAATTTTACAACATAGTTGGCGTAGTAGGCCCCTACTTACCCGCATCTATGAGGCTCATAACGACTGATAACGCGCATGTAATGAGCTGGTAACAGTCTAATCGGGTGCTTTAACAGAGTCTGACAGGACAAGAAACAGTTAAACAGGAATAGACAATCAGACAAGTTGGAAAAAAAACAATAGTTCACCCAGAATGATCCTGTATTTCTTCCACCACTGGCTACCAGTAGCCGCTATGTTGGCTTCAGAAATCTCACATGCTTTTATCTTATCAAACACATGTCCATCTTCCCACCAACATGTTGTTTCTCTGTGTACATTAATCCTGCTACAACTAGTCTTAGTAGTTTCTGTTTATTGTTCCTTTCGTTCCCCAGATGGGACCCCAGAGCTCTGCCATACACGATGCACCTGACTGACAAACATCCTCCACACAGATAAAAAATACATTCAAGGCACAAGGAGGCCCTCCGTTCTTTATCACCGCGGTGCATCAATATGGAGAGACGGACTCAGACGGTCATAAAAGAGACATGCGGGGATCAATACAGGTTTATGATCATTGACTTGCCCTTTCATCAAAGGGAATTCAAAGGAGAAAAGAGCGCGGAGGAGAAATCACAATTGATTGTATGTTCCGTGTAAGTCGACTCTGTGCTTCTCTGCAGTAGAGTAACATCTCTATCTGTCCATTTCTGATGAGTTTATCAAGTCAGCCTTGAAGCCCTCCGGCTCCAACATAAAACATTCACAACGAAATACAGACATACTGTAACAACACCTTCACTGGAGAACAGGAACTAGACAACATCCATTATTAAGCATCTGATCCACATTATAAGAATATATTTACTTTTGCCCAAGACTTTTTTTCTGCACAACAAACTATTCTTCACACAGTAACTTAAAGTTCAGAAAACCCAAGTGATTCAGACGATCCATTCTGGGTCTTGTTTTAATACTTTTGTCTACCATGTGTGTCTGTCATGAAAACCAATGATGTACTGGCTTTATAAGGGATTAAGTTTCTATATAACCTGTTTTAATGTAGACCTTCTGTGTGTAAATGTATATGCATTTTTACATACAGTAGCAGTGATCGTAATGGGCTGTTTGAATGCATTCACCTTCACTGAATCCTACAAATCAGCGGTTTAGACATAGGCTGTATAGAAGTGGATGTAGTCACCGTAACGTCACCCATTGGTTTGTGAACTGCCGTTTTGAAGCCTCGAGTTCGGCATTTTGGCTGTCGCAATCTTGTTTTTTTGCAACCCGAAGTGACACGAGAGGGTGGGGCTAAGTGCAACCGAATGCTGAATAAGATATTTTCACATGACCAAAACGGTTATAATTAACTTTTATGAACTGAAAACACTGTGAAAGGGTTAAAGTTGTTAGATGAAAACTCGGACAACTCCCAGAACGGACAACGCCGTGGTAGCGACCTGTCAATCACAAGGTAGCCCAATTTTGAAGAAATTCCCTCGAGGTGTTCACATATCGCGTTCACGAGAATGGGACGGACAACCCGAAAACATGATGACTCTGGCTACGGCTGTCAGCGGTGCGGAGGCATAAAAAAAAAACTAAGATTACAGAAAATTCTAGCAATCTTAATTTGTCAAGCGGCAATATGCTTTGGGATTTTTCATATCCTATTAGTCTGTGACTCCTCACATTTACCCTGTGATCCCTCGGGTGACCCTTCTTTTGTGAAGCAGTTTACACTTAATTTGATGGTGCCACACTGATACAATGACGAACGCTTCTTATATCTGAAATTTCGCTGTAAAAAAAATCCTGGTGTGACCGGGCCCCAATGTCTTATGTGGCGGCGTTAAAGTGTCCGTCTACTGGTGTTGCTCTACAACGATGCTACTGAGTAAAATGTATAAACTGATTGCAATAATGGCCAAGACCACAAAAATAGGACCTGTTTGATTGTCAGCGCTGCTACTCACCACTGATGACCTGACCAAACAGCTCCTCTGGTGTGTCTCCGAAGAAGGGAGCACAGCCCACCAGGAACTCGTAGAGGATGACTCCCATGGCCCACCAGTCCACCGGCTTCCCGTAGCCCTGACGCAGGATCACCTCTGGGGCGATGTACTCTGGAGTGCCACACACCTGAAGAGGCATCAGCGCACAGAACATCAGCTCAGGACACGAAAGAAGCAGTCGTAAGAATTGAGGCAAATTCAACCAATCCCCACGATATTTACATGATCTTGCAATTTTTCTGCAAATAAATGTGGAACTGGAGGAAAGCTTGCCAGTTTCACAAATCACAGCAGGAGGCAAAAAGTTAGAGAGGTGCATTTAACTTTCTGGCAAGCTAATTGCACAGGCTAGCAGCTAAAAGAAATGCCTATGGACATTTTATGATTATCAGTAACTTTAAATCTTTTATCAGCTGCAATTATCATATTTATCGCAATGCAACACAAAAAATTAGCAAAACATTGTGGAAAAGCTGTTGCAAATTTCATCATTTTGGGCCACAAATACAAGAAATGTAGGTCAAGATGTAAGACGGTACCTGTTTATCAAGGAACTCTCTTGTGTCTTTCTCTATGTGTCCTTCATACAGGTTTGTGGTCAAACTCATCAAACCGATCTTTGAGAGGCCGAAGTCTGTCAGCTTAATGTGTCCCATGGAAGTGATGAGAAGACTGCAGGAGAGAATATGAAAGGTTGTAGCCCAAATACTGCTTCGTCTTAACTGATAAATTCTCTAAAATATCATTACTCTGTGATAATACGTAATACAATGAGACAACACATTATTTAAGGGGAGACACCTCAGGAAAACACATTGTTTTTCATGCTGGTCAATTTTGAGATTTTACTTGTCCTCTTTCAGACTAGTGGAAAGAAAACATCCAAAATAGACATTTAGGTGTTTATTTTACAACACTTTGTTTATTTGCGTCTGTAGATTTCTCCTAAATTCACCAATAGTTAGCATTAGATAATGCCTCATTTGCATATTTAAACATAATATTTCAGACAACTTGTAATACAAAAAAACAATTGTATTAATGTAATTAATCAACTGGGGAAGTTTCATGGTGATATCTATTAGTTAACTTCTAACCTTTAACTGTATTAATGTGGTGAATATAAAATAATGGTATGCATTTAAGTTGAAATAAAATTGCGTGTGTGTTTGTGTCTTACTTGTCAGGTTTGAGGTCTCGGTGTACGATGCCGTAGTTGTGAAGATACTCTAATGCGAGGACGGTCTCTGCAAAGTACATACGAGCCATATCGACCGGCAGAGCCCCGATGTTCTTCAGCAGCGTGGCGCAGTCTCCACCTACAGACGACACTCACCGCATTAACCACAACGCAACTACTACCGATAACTAAAACGGGAACTATAAGGACAACTGTCTTACCCTCCACGTACTCCATCACCATGCAGAGGTGTCTCCTGGTCTCGAAAGAACAGAACATGGAGACGACAAACGGGTTCTCGGCGAACGTGAGGATGTCTCGCTCCACGAAGGCCTGCTGGATCTGGTTCCTCAGGATCAGGTTCTGCTTGTTGATCTTCTTCATGGCGAAACGCTGCCGGGTCTCCTTGTGACGCACCAGAAACACAGTGCTGAATGGGAAAGGACAGACAGTCAGAGGTTTCAACATATATCAGATCAATCAACACCTTCAGTTAAACTGTTGATGTGCTATTTTGCAATGCAGCAATCATGTATTATTATTAGAATATCAAAAGATGTATCTCACCCATAGGCTCCGTTACTGATGAGCTTAATGTTTTCAAAGTCTTCCTCTCGAGGTGGTTTGGTTTTAGGCTGTGGAGGAGCTGCTGGGACTGTGCTTTGACCCTGAAACACATGAAATATACATTAGCATGTTTATAACTAAAGAAGGGAGGGGAAGAAGCCACAATCTCATTTATTTATGCACCGACTAAGGCTCTTCAAAAAAATGAAATGCATGTTAATTGAAAGATCATTTCCTTTAGCAGATAGAGTGTTTTATTACTTTATGCTGACGGAGATTATGCCTATGAAACATGATAATGAGATGATTATGTGCTCACATCCACCGACTCATCAGTCTCTGGGGTTTCTGGGTTCCCGCTGTCGTAGCTGCTCAGCTGGGCCATTTCTACAGAGACACACACAAGTATCAGTTACCAAACGGAGCCAGAACAGGAGATATATGAAGCAAATAAATAGAGAAACATGTTTTCAATGTGGTCTCACTACACACAAAATAAAATGAAATAAAACGTTGAGTGTTAGATGGCGTTACCCTCCAGGGGGTCCCTGGTGAGGCCCAGCTGGCTGATGATGTATCGGGGGATGTCGGACTTGATGCCCTGGCCCTCCTTGGCATGGCCCTCTGCTGCTTCCAACAAATGGTAGAACTCCTCAGGATCAAACTCCTGTAGGGGAGGAAGGGAGGCAGGAGGAAGGAAGGAGGGATGGAGTGAAGGGAGAGAAGAGGCAGGACGGAAGGATGGAGTTTAGGAGGGAAGGAGATAAGGGAGGGAGGGACATAGGGAATAAGGAAAGGCAAAGATTTAAGCTTGTAAAATGGCAGACACTAACACTAACGATAAATATCTACAAAAATATTATTAAAAAAAATAATTTTAATATTATTATTAATGTCATGAAGGTTTTGTTTCACTTTTTGGTGCTGCTGTTTGAAATCCAGCTCAGGCTGTTTATTTCCATCTGAATATGAAATGAGGTGCGTTGCCAGACAGGCTGCAGTAAGTTAGTAACTCTGACTTTAACTTTCTTTCGTATTGGATGGTTTGGCCCACGTGCAAATTCCTGTTTGCAGATAGTCTTGGGCGGTAATAATACTTTAGAAGTATGTATTCTATTAATAGAGTGACAGGAGCATCTTAAACATTTATCACTTTAAGGAACAGTGTGTAACATTTCATGGGATCAATTAGCAGAAATGGAATATAATATTCATAACTATGTCTTCATTAGTGTATAATCACCTGAAACTAAGAATCTTTGTGTTTTCGTTAGCTTAGAATGATCCCTTCATATCTACATAGGGAGCGGGTCCTCTTCACGGAGTCAGCCATGTTTCTACAGTAGCCCAGAACGGACAAACCAAACACTGGCTCTAGAGAGAGCTTTTCAAGTTTTTACATTACCTGAAGGCCTCCGTGGTTCCCTCTCTGACACGCTTGTGAAACTGCGGTAACGTGAGCTGCAGAGTGATAAACCGTGGTACCGCCAGCCGCCGTCTGACTTCTGTTGCTCCTAAAGTAGTGTTATTATCGGCTAGGATGTCCTCTGAGCGAGGCGAACGGCGTTACCACGGTTTTGCCCTCTGCAGCTCACGTTACCGCAGTCTTGGAAAGGGAGGAGTGAGTCGAGAGGTACTCAGTTGGTTACAATCTGCAGCCACACAGCTAGATATCGCCACATCGTACAAACTGCACCTAACCAAAGCTCCAAGATGTGAAAGGTGGCAATTTAGCAAGTCATTTCCTTTTTGTTTTTTGAATTGTGGTAATTTCCAGTCACTGTTTGACTGTTTGATTGCAACGAGAGCTACATTTTTTTCAATTTAGGATTATGGACCCGATCACTGGTGATTTCCTTTCCTATCACACTAAAATCTAAGTGTTTAAAAATTTGATTTTTAAGGTTTTTGTCAGTCTTTGTCTTTGTCTCAAACCCTTTTATATTCAGCCTTGAATGGTCCTGACTGCAGCCCTGTTAGCCAACATCCAAGACAACAACAACAACAACAACAGCAACAACAACCACCACTTTGCTGGTCGTGATGCATAAAGTCCGCAGTGTCCAACAATAAAACAGCTTTCTGATTGGACAATACACTGTGGAATCTACAACAACAGCAGAGATGACTGGATAGACAAAGACATGAGAGGAGGACGGCGTTTTTTGTTCTCGCACACCTCAGTTTAACTCCAGTGTCCTCTGACAAAGACATACAGTACAGACCACTGCTGTTACACATCTGCAACACACACATACAGCATATACAGTCTACATGTAAACACACATTCCCTTCCCCCTCCTCTATCTGTGTGCTTCCATTTGTAAAAACCCATCCTGTACGGTGTCACAGCTTCAGCTGCATGTGATTAGTCAAAACTACCAATGTGAGCAGCACCGGGGCATCCTCCCCTCCGCCCTCCTCTTCATCCTCCACTGCTCTTCCAATTATCCCTCTGTCTTCTACTCTTGTTTCTATTTCTCCACTCGGTCTTTATCTACTCTCTCCTCTTCACTTTTTCCCCTCATTTCTGGGTTTTAGACAAGGTCGGATTCACCTGTTTGACCCCAGATGTGCACCATCTCAACCCAAACTGATGGAGCTCTATGTGGAGGATGGAGAGAGTGCCTCTGCAGTTCATATATAAATCGCTGCCATACCAGCTGAGAGGTGTTAATGTGTGTGTGTGTACATTAGGCGGTAGTAAAATGTTCAGAGGAAGTCCATAAATGAATCGCTGTGGTTGAATCATTTCACACCGGGGAGCAGGAAGCTCTAAATTGTTTATTAACCATGCGTGGAGTCGAGCTGTGCAATATGAAAAAGCTATTCCAGTTAATACTGGTCATATTTTTCATGGCAATCTTTCAAACAGACTCTAATTTACACCACAGTGCAGTAATGTGATTAAAATGTAAAAGCTACTCTGTGTTAGCGTTGAGGATAACCAACCAGGACGAGGCTGATTAAAACGGTTGAGGAAACAGGACGAGAAGTTTTTCTACACTAAATCAATACGACACATGATTTAAACTTACTATAACACATATGTGTGATATAAGGCTTCATAGGTAAGGATTGCCATGTTTTTTTAGTGTGTTATGGGCCTCTTCACCTCTAGTATTGGATTGTAACGAAATGTAGCGGAGTAGATTTATTAAGTGGCAGAAAATGTATCAAAACTATTTAAATCGATGAAGCAGGACCAGGGATATCATCTTTTTTATTCCACGCTTTGTCAAAACCTGGCAATACAACTCGACCAGTGAGGATTTGGTTGGAGATTTGGGTGTGTTATGTTAGTATCAGTGGACAACGTCTGGGTCTGAGAAGTGAAGCCAATGCTGAAGTGCCTTAAACTAGCATTCTTTCTAACAGCCAGCAGGGGGCGACTCCTCTGGTTGCAAAAATAAGTCTGATTGTATAGAAGTCTATGAGAAAATAACCCTACTTCTCACTTGATTTATTACCTCAGTAAACATTGTAAACATGAGTTTATGGTCTCAATCAATAGTTTCAAGTCTTCTTCAATACAGCACGATGTTAATTTAGTAAATTATGGTTATTTATTATGCCATTTAGAGTCAAATAGATGATAAAGCAGGGTATGGTTCAGGGCGTGGCTACCTTGTGATCAACAGGTCGCTACCACGGCGTTGTCCGGTCTGGGAGTTGTCCGTGTTTTCGTCTTAGAACTTTAACCCTTTCACAGTGTGTTTTTTTAGTTCATGAAAGTTAATTGTAACAAAACCAAGATGGCGACGGCCAAAATGCCGAACTCGAAGCTTCAAAACGGCAGCCCACAAGCCAATGGGTGACGTCACGGTGACTACGTCCACTTCTTATATACAGTCTATGGCTAGTAGCAGCTAATGTAGCCTGCAGCCTCCAGCCTGTAGCAGAGATGAGCAGTGGGCAACAGAGGTCTGGTAAGCTCACTTCTTTCTAACTGATCTTTTGTGCGTTTGAACAATATGACCATAGTCAGTCGGTCGGTCAGTGAATATGGGACATTCAATGATCGTGTGGCTGTCAGTGTTTCTCTCACCAGACACTCCAGCAGACGCGCTGGCCGGGCGATGATGATCATCAGCTTCCTGACGAGTTGCGTGACGAAGGTAACCTCCACGCTCTCCGAGCGCTCGTGAGCCTGGACACACAAAGACAACAACACAATAGGGGGGAGGGTTAGCTTAGCAGCGGGGGAGAAAACATTTCACCTTATTAGAATGTTAGAATTCTTCAGCGAGTGATTTTCACTCAACACGAAAATTACTCAATTAGCTTCTGTCTGGGAGATGACTGACCCCTCACAATAATATCTATTCTTTATTTTTAATCATATTTTCAATAATTTATCATCACGAAATCTTCTGTGACCTTGACGCCGTGCAGAGAATGTCTCTTATTATTGTGGTCGTCCTTCACAAACAAAGCACAACAGCAGCTTGAGGACAAACGGACGGTGGAGTCCGTCCCTCAGTGACACCTGAGAGGTAATCTAAATCAGAGCGACCTCCGCCTCGCTCCCTGATATCCACCGTGAAATGTCTGTCAGCATGGAGACAGAGCAATTTACCCAGCAATCCACTGTAACTGACTGGAGACGCATCTGGAGCAAACACTGATCCCCGGAAAGAAATGGGCTGGAAGTAAAGTGTGTGTGTGTGTGTGTGTGTGTGTGTGTGAGTGTGTGTGGGTGAAAAGTGGAAGCTGTAACAATTACAAACCACACACTGTATAACATGTTTCATTCTCAGGGGGGTAATGCGTGTCTCATATGTGTGTGTATGTATGAATGAATGCAGCGTGTATGTCTGTTTTTATAATGTATGTATTGTACTGTATGTATGTGTCAGACAGAGAGTAGGCGGTGGCTCATAAACAAAGCATGGGCAGCTCGCTGCTGTTTGTCTAACAGAGGCGTCCTGACAGACACAGGAGGCACGGGGGGGCCCCGACCCCCTCCTGAATTATTTATAACTGTAATGAAACCTAGAGGGGAGGTGGGGGGGGGGTGTTTCTATATACTGTATGTGCACGCTAAATATGTATTATAATATGTAAGCGTGAAGGAGACTGAATGTGTGTGTGTGTGTGTATGTGTGTGAGGTGACTGTACAGGCCAGTGATCGGTGAGTAATGGACAGCTGAGGGACGGACTCCCACTGCGCAGCGGCTAATTAACCAGTCAGAGTGTGTGTGTGTGTGTGTGTGTGTGTGTGTGTGTGTGTGTGTGAGAGTGAGACAGACTGTATATTCACTCTGCATGTCTAATGTGAGAGAGATTCCCTGGTGGATACATACACAGTATAGAAAATGTGCTTTAACAGCTTGTATGCGTGTGTGCTGTGCGATACAATCTGCAGATTTTAGATTATTATAAATATATTGTGTCGGCGTACGTGGTGTATATTAGAGTTTAAGGTTTTGACATAAATATTGGTTGGAAAAAGCTTTTCTTGTATTGTTTAGACACACTGTAAATGAAGGATTAACTATAACAAAAATGTTATTTTTAACTATAAAAACACACCCACGTGTCTAGTTAAGGATGCTTTCAACACAAACTGTGTTAGCACATCAAACGCATGCTGCGTATTAAATATTTCAATACAAAGATGTGTTAAAAACACAAAAATAAAACAGGTGTGTATTTTATACTTTTCTTTTTTTTCTAATTTCTTTTGAAGTTTTTTTCTGTATACGAAAATTCTACTACAATGCTCACAAAATAACTATTTGCATGAAATTCAGGTGACATTTATTAAAATCATTAAAACATTTGACATGCAGATATAATCATACAATATTCACGCACATATTGTGCAATTATTTATTATAATAAAGGCTAACTTAAAAGTTACTTCATTTAATATTTATTATAGTTCAGTTTGATTTATTATTATTTCTGACTATTTTAAGGCAACATCTTTACGTAATTGAGTCTTTTTTTTTTTCAACTTTTTGATATTTTTGTTAGATTTATGTTGTTGCTTTTCTAAGGAAGTTTACATTTTAAAAAACAAATTTAGTATTTGCTGTTGGTGTCTTTTTGACAAGTTTATTGTCACACTGTAAAATGCTCCTGCTCAGTAACTCATATATTGATATTCATATATATACTGTATATTGATTTTTTATCATGACAAAGTGAAAGTGGAAAAAAGGGTGGCATTTTTAGCATTTAGATTTAAAAAAAAAAAAATTATTTCAATTCTGATGCCCCTACATCTGGACAATAAAGGTTACAGTACTCTGTTATTTATGTGTTTCATACACGGTAAGAAATAATTCAGATTTAAAAAAAAAAAATCTTGTCACACCTGATGGGCGAATGTCAAGTGGGAAAATTAAGCATTTTAAATCATTTTAAAATAAATAACATTTTTTTTTTTTTTTGTGTCATTTAATGCGTAATAGTTCTGTTTAAAAAAACGTAGTTAGAATAAATAGGGTAAGGTCCAAACCACAGAGGTTCAAAATGATCTTTTCATTCATGCTTATGGTTACATCGATGTATTTTATACTGAAACTCAAACACAGTATAAACTCTGAATATTGATTAATGGTCAAAGGTGAAAATACGGCCATGTGAACATGCACAATGTTCCAGGAGATCAAGCATCATTTGTTGTTCCCTTAGAAATGAATGGGCCAGAGGTGATGTCAGCTATTGTAGAGCCTGTTAGAGAGCACTCATCACTCTCTAGGCAGGTGATGTTTCCACCTGAGTCCAACTGAGAGCCAATTAAACCCAGATGTTTGCAGCTGTATCTGAGCCCTGATAAACACACTGAAGGTCCAGAGTGACCGATCGGTGACAGATCACCAGAGCTGAGTTAGCACTCGGCCTTCCCCTCTGCCCTCAGGTGACCTACGGGGGTCTAACGGGGTCTCCCAGGGGTTCCAGCAGAGGATGGCCTGGATGCAGGTTGCCATGGTGACCGCCAGGCAGGTCACTAAGGCCCCCTGACAGGGATGGATGAGGGAGATGAAGAGAGGACGAGCAATGGAGAAAAAAAGAGAGAGACGAAGGAGACGGGGTAAAGGTGGAGGAGAGATAAAAGACGAGAGCAGGAGCCGAGGAGGACCGAAGGAGGAGAGGTGAGCCGGCCTCCTGCGAGCTTTGTAATGGGGTCATGACACGAGGAGAGGAAGGACGGATGGATGAATAAAGGAATGGATAAGCAAGGAGGACAAAGGCAAAGGACGGAGACTTTTCAAGACCAGGAGTGGACTGATGAGAACTACATTTAAGAATGGTTCTATACACTGAAAACACACCTGGTATTATAATAGATGTGAACTGATGGAGGATGTGTGAAACCTGTTTTATGAATATTTCACAACTTGAAGGCTCTATTTCCTGAAGAGAGCCAAAGAGACAGGCTTTCATTTTTTAAATGTTCTTCTTTGTAGAATTACAGTTAAAGGGTCAGTTCACCCAAATCACTGACACTATTTCTAGAAAGACAACAAGACATCCTTGTCGCCTCCATAAAATAAATTCCATTCACTTCCATTGAATTTGGGAAGCAGACTAATAATTAAAAACCTGGGAAATGTGATAATATTTACCATAAGATTATTTAAATTTTCCAACAGGTATCTGTTCCTTTAAAATCTGTGGCTGTGTCTGCATTAACAGATTTATTGGATCAATGTGATTAAATACCTTTATTGTTTGTTAAGTATGTAATTAACTGAATCAGCCAAAAAAAAAAAAGACATTCACATTTGGTTATTTTTTCTATAAATAGATGCATAATTGAATTTTCAGAAAACTTGCCATATCGCATATATTAATATCATTTTACAGTATAAAGTTAATCATACCGTAATAAATTAATATATATAATAGATGTAAAAAGAATATCCATCAGATACCAAAAGTGGAATGTGAGCAAATGATTTTTATGTGATTTGGGTGAACTGACCCTTTAAACAACACGAGCATATCAAACCAAGTTTAAATCACTGTTCAGACACTGAAGGGTTGAGCTGGCAACTAAAAACATCTGGGTGTCCAACATTTCTCAGAGTTGTCCAACTATAGTAAACTCACACAGCCAAGCAGTGAAGGCACCGTCATCATGTCCCAAAGAGGAAAAACTAATCATGAGCATCTTTTCAAGTTGTCGAACATCTAAAGGCACTAAATACAAAAAGAAAGGTGTACACTATACAAGTAAAGTACAAGTTTTAAGCATGTTGTCCTTTTACTATTTCATTATTAACTGATCCAAAATAATCTATCAAAACAATGACATGCCACCAGTGACTCATTAAAAAGTCTGAATTATTAACAAGCTACAGATAAAAAAACACCCAGAGCAGTTGACTGATTACAAGAAGATTGAATAATTAATGTATTTGTCATTGACCTCTGGAACACGCTCAATTATCTTTTCATCTCTTATATTTTCAAAAGCGGTCACACGTCTTTCAAAACAAGCTACAAAGAGCTGTTATTGTTTCAAATAATTTATAATAAATAACAATAATAATTTCAAGGACTTTCTGTGTACATTTATGTTTCGCCTGAGTGTGACAGGAAGTTACAGCCCACTAAAAACAGTGAAAGATGAACAAGCAGCTCCAGAGGCATCCCATAAAACTACCTAAAGCAGAACCAAAGCTGAGATGAAAGTGATTTCAAAGTTAGAGTCAGTTGATATACTCCAACAATTTATGTAACAGCATTAAGGAGTCTGACTAAAACTACATAGAAGCAACACGGCTCTTCTTCTTTGTCATCATCAGCGTAAACACGTTTCGACGTGCCAATACAGCTCGATCAAACCGAAATGGACTCAACTGTAAAGTCTGCGTCTCCCTCCTCCTCCTCTCCCTCCTCCTCCCAGCTGTGAGTGAACACCTTCCATTTGCTCCTCCTCATCACATCCTCCAGCACCTCCTCCTCCTCCTCCAGCCTCCTCTGCCACGAGACGCGAGACATGTTTCCGCCAAAAAAAACAAAACCACAAAACGAGGAATCTCCATAAAAGACGCAGACGTGGAGACTGTTTTCACTCCTCCGTCCACCTGCTCACGGCCTCCATCCTCTCCTCTCCTCTGTAGGTCTGCTCCACCTGCTGCTGCACTTGGCCAGCCCCCCAAAGCAAAAAAAAACAGCCTAACGCCGCCTAATTGATGATGTCATCATCCAGCCCGCATTGCAGCTTCGCCGTATTCTCCAGATGTGTTCAAGTCCAGTTCTTCACGCCCTCCGAAAGCATTCGAACAGGCTTCATGCACATACAGTACACCCACCTCCCTTCCCCGCGTGAGCCCGCCGGCCAATCAGAACCAGAGGAATCCCCCTGAATCCCCGCCCATCCCAAAAAACCCTCCGACTGCACCTCCTTCACCCCTCCTGTTCGTCTGGGAGACTCATCTGTCAGCCCCCGGTGACTGCTGGAGTGTGAAATTAAAATCGGGAAGGATGTGTGTGTGTGTGCGTGCTCGCCTGCATATATGTGTGTGTCTATGATGGAGAGATAGTTTGTGTGTGTGTGTCCCAGTAGAACAGAAGGTCAATAAGAGGCCGGTGGGAGCCATAATGTCGCCCCCCCCCAGGCACTGGGAAACTGAGCTAATAGAGATGTCACCACTGCCACACACATGTAAATATACTTCTGCGTTCACACGCATAGAAACACACGCGTGAAAGCACAAATACTGTCCGAAGCTGTCCCATCACACCAAGCTGCGATTAGCAAATCAGTTTGTCAGTAATAAACAGAGCGTGCGTGCGTGCGTGCGTGTGTGTGTGTGTGTGTGTGTGTTAAGGAATGTGTGAGGGAGTTTTATGTGTTTGCAACTGGGCCACAGTCTTTGTGCCTTCGTATGACATCACGCGGTGCTGACGGTTGTGACCATGATGAGTGAACGATGGAGCGCGTCACGCCGTGAGTTGTTCCACGGTAAACTGAGCGTGA
The DNA here is from genome assembly GCA_916701645.2 of Sebastolobus alascanus. Classification (NCBI taxonomy): domain Eukaryota; kingdom Metazoa; phylum Chordata; class Actinopteri; order Perciformes; family Sebastidae; genus Sebastolobus; species Sebastolobus alascanus. The sequence continues at coordinate 3,927,130 of CAKAOJ020000024.1, read as the reverse complement.
CCGGGAGGCTGCCATAGTCATGATCTCTTCATCCAGGACTTGTTATTTTAGGGGTCTGTTAAATCCTACAAATATTCAAGTGAGTTTGGTCCTTATTGCAGGATTAAAAGACAGACAAAGGTTTGATGGTGGCCAGTTAGTTGTGTTGAGTTTATAAGCAAATATTTGATTTACTTTTGAAAGCTATTTTTCATATTTTCTAAATTGTTTGCATTTTTATATGTTCAGCTGACCTAACCTTGCACTGACTAAAAGCGGCTATGTTAGCATTTAATTGGAATTCATTAATTAGGAGTTTACCAATTGAACGCACCAATTTGCATAATCCTTTCCAGGAACCTGCCAATCAATTACCTGTTACATAGTTCATTTCTAGGAAATAATTGGGAAACTCTGGGAGCTGTAAAATAAAGTCTGAATTTGCTCACTATTTGCTACCTAGTGCATTATATATACGCTCCTAAACATTTTGGTTCTCTTTGTGAATAATATGCTTTATCCACAGCAGGGACACAATGCAACGCTCTGCCAATGTTGGATGTGAATATTAGTCATGCAACTCAGTGATGACGCAAAATGATGCTGATTCATAAGTGTCTGGAATCTTAATTTACTGCTCAACATAGAGGAATCTATCCAGTGTTTATTATATATGGAACACTGAATGAGAGAATTAGGGACTGATTTTGGTAAAACTGTTTTCAGAAAAGCACATTTTTAAGGGCTGCATTCCATTTAGGTTTGACTTTCTGGGACACTTAAATGAAATAAAGTTAGCCTCAAAGATTAATGGTTAAACCTTTAGTTCACCTGCCATGATGAGTCAAAATCTGAAAGGATGAATATGGATATTATCTGGTCACGAGTACTTTGTGTGTTTTGCTAAATTAATTTAATTTACTCCTAAATTCATCCATCCATCATAGCTCCAGATGTTTTTTTTTGTTTGTTTTTATTTCATTTCATTTATTTCCATTTTCTCTTCCTTGAGTCTGTCCTTTAAATGTTGTTTTAATGCCTTGTATCTCTTATGAAAAGCACTTTCAATGGCATTTGTGTTTTAGTGGTGCTACATAAATAAGCTTGTCTTGTCATGTAGCCAATTAAACATTAAAAAAATACATATATTATATATTAAAATAATAATTTCTCTCCTCAAATATTCCATCTTGAGGGGCTTAATTTTTTCTGTATTTTCTCCAAGACATTTCTGAGAGATAAATATTTTTGAAACTGTTTTGATTTAAAAATGCACTAGGAGTGCAATCAATGCCAATGAATTTAAATGTTACAGATAGGATAGTTTTTACCTTTAAGAGACTCTTTGCTTACTTGAAAACACAGGTTATCTGTCTGCAGGGCATTGAATGAGCTGTTGCTCCACTTACATCTTGCAGCAGCTTCTCCAGGTTCTCCTGGAGCTCGTAGAAGTAGCGCGAGGTGATGAGGCCCTCTCTGCTTTTCTCCAGGCAGTCTCTAGACAGCTCTATCAGCTGATGGTGGATGAAGCTCAGGACCCCGTCGGCCAGCGGGCACACCTTATCCGGGGCCGAGGCGCAGAGCAGCTCAGCCAGACGCTCCTCCATTTGAGCCGTCGCCTGAGGGGAGGGGAGCGGGGGGAAACGATTAGAGGGGGGGGGGGGGGGGGAGGATGAGTCACAGTAGAGGTGCACGCATACCAGACATATGGAGAGACAGACGGGACCAAAAACTCATTATAATAATCATATATTAGGGTTAATCCCTTCTAACGAAATACTTAATAATTAAAGAAATATTTGAAACACATGAGAAAAGTCTCCATGCACCGTATTAAGATAATATAAGCATCCTGATACAGTCATAATACCATATTCATACAAAAATATAAACAAATATTCATAAAAACTAGACATAAAAAATTGAAATCTGAGACCTTCTGCCTTTATAGACCACTTTCATATTTATTTGCTATTACTGCAAACTCAACACTTCCTGCAGCTGCTTCACAGTAAAAGCCCTCCAGCAAAGAGCAGTGATTGAGCCTTTTTATGTCTAAAACTACTCAATTTAGATCAAAATCAACTTGTTTAATGGACAGATCTACACACATGAACAGCTTATTACAATTTGGTTTTAGTCTCAAACTTTCAAAACACACAGTCAAGGTAAACAACACTTTTTTTTCCTGTGACTTTCAAGGTTTTGCTGTGCATTCTCCTCCATCTCCGCTACATCGACAGTGACTTTATTCTGTACAGGAAGTGTGTCTGTGTAGTACAAACCTTGGGAAACCTCTCCTTGTACACGTGGTTCATCATCACGATCTCGTGGTCGAAGGAGATGGGTGAACGGCCGGGGCTGGAATGAAACAGACAAACCCAGGTGAGCAGGGACTCAGTGGTCATTAAAGACTTAATACGTCATATGTGTTGTGAAATAAAAAAATAAGCCTGCCAAGCAGTAAGTATAGTTCAATGGATGCATCAGCCTCCATATTGCCTCATAATTAAAACTTGAACCTCTGCAATTGTTTAATTGAATTTGAGCCTGTGTGTAAAAATGGAAATGTCATTAAGTGCATTATTTTCATGCCATTTGTGGACGGAGTCAGAAGCTCAGCCAGAGATCCACTCTAATGCTCTATGGGGCCAGAAATTCACAAATCTGAAGAACTCTTTTGGCGTATGCGCACAGTGAGAAACATTTATTGGAATGAATGGGGTGCCATCTTGAAAATCCCCCTCCTGGACCCCCACAGGATCCCAATATATCTAACTATAAAGCAAGGAATCTCTGTCTGTCTGTCTGTATGTCCTTCGCATATCTCGGGGAACGCTCATCCGATCAACTTCACACTTAGCAGGGGTATTGCTGGGAACCCCACAGAGTGCAGTGTCGAATGTGTGTCAATTTGGCACCTCTTGAACCGTAAGTCTCAGATACAAAGATTTTTTTCTGGATTTTGTGGGTCCAGACGGATCTAAGCCACTCCCAATTGCGCCTAGATTGATTTTCGGCCATTTTGAATTGTGTCCAAATTTGTTTTTTCGCTGCTCCTCCTACAAACTTTGAGCAATCGTCACCAACTTTGGTACAGAACATCTCTGGACCAAGCTGGGAAAAGTTGCTTTTTTGGATTGTTGATGTTCCGTACAGTTTTGCTATAGCTGTCCATCAAAGTTAGCTCAAATGCTGTGGGCAGGGTTTATATTACAAACAATGTCATATCTTCTGAATGCTTTGTGCTATTGCGACCACATTTGGTGGACGTATGTAGATATGGTGTCTGAGTAACCATGGCAAATTTGGTGCCATTTGACCAATAGGTGGCGCTGTAACAGCATCATTTATCTATAAAGGAATCTCTGTCCGTCTGTCTGTGTATGTACAGTATGTATGACTGTCCTTCGAATATCTCGAGGACCATTAATCCAATCAACTTCACACTAAAGCTATATCGCGTTTTTTGACAACACTGCACGCAGCAATTTTGGGGGCCAAGCAATCGGCCCATTCTACTTGTGACAAGGGTCACAAGTAGATATTGATTTGTCTTGAATCAAATCACAAGTCAAAGAAGTTGGGAACAACTGTCTGTACACATCTATATACCTGCTCAGTGTGCATAATGTAGAATTTAGCAGTAGTGTAGTAGCATTGTTAGCATTACTGTAACCTTTGCTGCACACTAAGTACATGTCTTCATCAGCTAGAGGAAACCTGAAGCTGGGGATGCTATAATATGTTTAAATAAATGCAGAAAAACTGCCCAATAGGTCTCAATATATAAACTATTTTGGGTTATTTCAAGGATTGAAACATACAGGTCACAGCACAGTTTTTGCTTGACAGTCATTACATTTAAGTCACAGGGATAAGCGCTAGTTTTTCCTGAAAGATAAATCCTTCTTTACTCTCCTACAGGAGGGAGTGCTGCTCGTCGCTGAGCTGCACAAACGCAACTGACCAGACTGCATGTGATATGCAGGATTGGTCAGGTCACCAGAGAGCGGGGGAATAAAAGCTGGACGGTGGCCACACACACTAACGGGACCTTGGGGTCTTCATCATATGTGTGTGTCTTCAGCGGTGTAAACCGAAGAACCATGACAACCTCTGGACTCACATGGCTGCACACACAAAGCAGCACAAAGGTAACGCCTCTGGAGACCGGCGGACCTCGGACACCGTGTGTGTGTGTGTGTGTGTGTGTGTGTGTGTGTGTGTGTGTGTGTGTGTGTGTGTAGCTGTCAGTAATAAACCGAGGCTGTCCGCAAATCTACTGCCTCAGTGCAGTGAGAGTCCGTCAGTTCTCAGGGGGGTTTCATGACCTGACGGACTGACAGTGATGTCTCCTTCAGTCTATAGCGGCTCCAACAGAATATCAATCCATCCGTCTTTCACACGGTGGACTCCGTCTTCTCTCTATTTCCCTCCTCCTGGGACTCATCTCTTCTCTTATTCTATCATACACCACCCCCCACCTCCAACCTTCCTCTACAATGGGACAAAATAGCGACAGCAGCAATATCCTTGACCTTTCTATGTCTCACTTTCAGGAGAATAGGGGATGACGACAGGTGACAGGCAGTGTGTGTGTGAGTGTGTCATGGGAGAGGAATTTCATTCCAGGCAATTTTAGGCTTTGTTAGCTTGCTGTATTATTCATTCCATCCATTTCTGACAGTAAACATTTCCTTCTAAATATTGCAACTGCAATTTTAGTGTTTGGTACACACAAAAATAATCTCCAGGTTAATAAATCATCAATAAACAGTCAATCAATCTGCCAATCTTCCAATACCAGCTTGTTTTTAGAATTTTTAAGAATCAAGACTTGTTTTCTGGATATCAGTTCTGTCTCGTTTTACAAGATACAGTCATCGATATGTAGAAAAAAAGGACTAAAACAAAGTAAACAGCACTGAGAGCTGGTGGGATTATCTAACCACAACTTGCATATTTTCTTCTTGTTTTCATGAACCAAATAAACCACACACTGTTGATAACTTATAATTTTTACCTGATGTACGACGAAAATAAAGTTAGAGAAATTGGTTGTGGAGTATTTTTCATCCTATGCACTTTTCAATAAGACTTTATGGTATTTGAATGGTGAACCTGAAATCAAATGACTAAGATAAAACAATATTTTACACATAAAAATCTAAAATGTCAATACAATACAAAACAATATTAATAAAAAATAAAGAAATAACCAAATTGAATAAAACAAAATAAAAAATACCATAAAATAAAATAAAATATTGAAAATATAACCAAAAGTATCTTAAAAAACCCTTTCCTAATTCCTAGAGAGGTAGGTAGGTGAGATAAAAGAATTTGGGGCTCCAGATGTCTTTGTATGAGATGTTAGTATGAGTCATCGGTACAAACACACACATACACACAAACGCATAAGCGCGGGCACACACACACACACACACACACACACACACACACACACACACACACACACACACACACACACACACACACACACACAGACACACACACACACACACACACACACACACACACACACACACACACACACACACACACACACACGTGACCAGTGCGATGAGGTAATGCTGTAAGTCATCCATCGGCAGCTCACAGTCCAATTACCGGCTTAATAGGAATGAGAGCAGCCTGAATGTGACATATGAGCCAAACCTCATGGAGGCCGTTTATCATTACGCCAACACATACGCTGACAAGTAACCACACACACACAAACACAAAATAGAGTACGTAACTGTGCTTCTATTTTTCTTTTGTTTTCACCTGCTTTGTTGTGATATTCATTTTGTTCTTATCCAACTATATACTGCAGGAATAAAGCAGAGTTTCACCCAAATTACAATAAACAAGACTCGGTCAAAACCGAGTATATGGCTGGACCATATGGTCAAGTCTGTGAATTTGTAGCTAAATTCTTACACAAATAGTCAGTGGTCATGTCTATAATGTTTTGTGAACAGTTTTTTCACTTATATCTTAATGTTTGACTGAAAGCCAACTTATAATGAAGCAAATGGCATTCAGTAATGTAAATGGTAACATTTACTAGTCAGTATATTATACATTTTATACAAGGTGAAAAGGTATTAGCATGAAATACATTATGCAAGGTTAAAAGTATTTCACTTTTTTATGAAAGCATGTGTATCATAAGCATTCATCATATAAGTGGTGTTCAATATACGTTGCGAAAGTTTATCAGCGTTGAGATATTCCCGCTGTCATCACTTACGTTGTTGCTGCCGTATTTATTCCTAGCTGGAGTGTTAATGGAGCAGCTGCAATGTTAACGTAGCCTGCCTCTGATTGATCCGATCTCCATTCAGAAAACAAGCATTTTAAAAGTTGTTTGCTTTTCGTCTTGCGGACAGACCCGACAAAGCATGAATTCAGACTTTTTACTAATCAGCATCATTATGCAGTTATTTCGGCAGACTTTGATCCGTTTACAACAACGTCACTGCCGTATTTATGCCTAGACCAATGTGGAAGCTCCAGCAGTCTGCCGACCAATCCTGTAACTTCATCACTCACTCACTCACTCACTAACTCAGTGACAGACTTTTGCGTCTGTAGGGCTGGCCCTCTGCGGTCCAGCCAAAAAACATATTTCTCTCTGGTGGTATCTACTGTAGACAGGCCAATAGTTTTATTTTTTAGGTATATGCTTCTGAGATTTCTAACTTCACAACAGTCCATTATACATATTTTTATAATGTGTTTTATGTAATCTAAGTTCAAGTCTATGTGTGTTTCCACTTGGGCAGGGGTTCTCAAACTTTTTGGGGCCAGGGACCTTTACAGGGGAGAAAATCTGCCAAGGACCCGATCTTAATTATAACACTTATTAAGCATACGCCATTTGTACTCTTAGATGCCATTGGAACTATTGGTATTCTAAAACTTTTCAACCTAAATACTTCAGACCTGTTTGATAGTGATATAGAGAAACATATTTCAATTTGAATCATGTTAATACCATTTTGTTTTGCCCTGATATTCCGGGTGCTTTGTAATTATATGTAGCTTTAGCTTGGCTAGCTTCATGGCTTCTTTCGCTAGCACCTGAGGATACATGCTGCACTTTGGTCTCCCGTCGCTGTTCTTAATACAACCAAACTGAATATAAATGTCATCATATTTTCTCAATTTAGCTAGTTTGGGCTTAGCGTCACTTGACGATGTGGACTTACTCAAATATTTCTCCATGCTCGCCAGCTAGCTGGCTAATAAGCTAAGCTAAGCTAAGCTAACTAAGCTAAGCTAAGCAGCAGGAACGGTTCGTTGCTCCCTGAGTGAAGTGACTGATTCATGACAGATTGATGTGATGTGTCACAATCATATCAGAGTCTCTACTGGCCCAAAGCTAACATGGGTGGGGGTAATGGACAGAATGTGCTTGTTTTATTGGTGCAAATGGTCCACATCTAGAGATATGAACTTTTTAATGATACAGCACAACTTTATAATTTATAGCACATGATTTTGTGGACCCCCTGGAAGAGTTCCACGGACCCCTGGGGGTCCCCGGTCCCCACTTTGAGAATCACTGTCCTAGGGGGCAATATAGTTAACGTTATAAATAAACTCCAAGTGGCAGTGGTTTCTGCTAATCAGTGCTGAACTACTGCCAGTGAAACCAGCTGCTGCCAAGATATTTTACACTGAAAGCTTGCAGCAGCTCAAAGAGCATAATCCCTTTCTTTTCTGGTAAGTATTTAATGTGAAAATAAACAGGAAAAGTTGAGTTAGCGAACCCAACACTGATTGAAAAGAACAGCACGGTAGAAGCGTTTGCAATTAATTAGTGGATGAAAACAATCTCAGTTAAAAAGAGACAGTAATACTCTAAAGGTTTAAAAAAGTCTAAAAGTCTAAAAGCTTTTATGTATAATTGAGTGAAGTGACCCTTTAAACAAAGCACACCTCAACTGTGCGCCCACACACATACAACACACTCAACTGTTACTGATGTCAATCACTAGCAGCTCTAACACGCTCAACTTTAAAACTCTCCTTTCATGTTCGTGTTTCTTGACAAAGAAATATCGATCAAAAACGCGGACAGCCGGCTCTGCCGCCGGGCTCAGTGATTAAAGGTTAGCCTTGACAGAGATGGATTCAGTGCCAGAGGCTGTTATGTACATTCTTTAATTTTCACAGAATATCTTCTCCTTCTTCTCTCCGTGTTATTCTTCTTGTATGCTCGTGGCTGCGAGCAGCCTGAGCCTTTATTAAAATAAAGCTCCCGTTCAGAGCGAGCTGCGGCGGAGGTCGGAGTGAAATCCCCGGGATGAATAACACGAGGAAGCCAGACAAAGGCTAATTAGAACACGGCTATATTTCTACTGTAATGGGAAATAAAAAATCGCCTCGCGGCAATCCCTGCGAAAGACGCCTTCGTCATTATTTTGAGAAACGACCTTGGAAACGAGGCTTTGGAGGAAGTTGTGGGAGAGCACTTTTGTTCTAGTGTGGGGCAACAAGTTCAAAAAGTGTGAGAAAGAAAGGAAATATTTATGAAATAGAATACAAGATCACATTTTAACCCCCAGGGTGTTTTATAAAATTGGATAATTAAAACATTGTTGGAAAGGCTTTTTCTTTTCTCCCCCAGTTAAGTGGCGATGTCACATGTGAGAAAAGGCACTCAAAATGCAAAAGAGCCTATTGGTAGGGAGGGTAATTGAAGTAAATCAGATGAGACAGCGAATCAGATGGTGACGGTGAGGCGGGTGGGAGGAAGAGGTGAGGAGGGGGGGAGAGGGGCTGTGTGTGTGAGAGAGAGAAAAATAACATTGATGCTTCACAACTGAGGCGGGCGACTTGGGAAATGAGAGGCCTAATTGACCGTGACAGAGAGCCGGGCAGAACGGGGATGAGGTGTGTGTGTGTGTGTGTGTGTGTGTGTGTGTGTGAGTGTGTGTGTGTGTGTGTGTGTGTGTTTGTGTGTGTGTGTGTGTGTGTGTGTGTGTGTGTGTGTGTGTGAGAGAGATCAGTGCTGTGATTGTATGTGTTCACCACAGAAAACCACAAGAAAATATCTTCTGAAAAATCTCCTGTAACCACAAAGCAGGAGGAAGATGCTCTGGTGAGATTTGGTGACATTTTTTTGCCGTAAATTCTCTAACAGTAGAGGGAGAACCAGAGCTTTATCCAAAACAGGCTTATTTTAGAGACAAGCCTTTATTCCTGTTATATATACCAGAATATCTTATTTAATTTAAGTAAGACATACAAAAAGTCTGATTGTATAGAAGTCTATGAGAAAATGATCATACTCCTCACTTAATTTGTTACCTGTCACTCATTGGTTTGTGGACTGCTGTTCTGAAGCCTCGAGTTTGGCATTTTGGTCGTCGCCATGTTGTTCTTTTGCAAGTAGAAGTGACATGAGAGGTTGGAGCTACAACTGAACCGAACGCTGAATAAGACATTTTTCAGGTGACCAAAAATGTTACGACCAACGAAATGTGACAATTAATTTTCATGAACTGAAAACACACTGTGAAAGGGTTAAAGTGCTAAGAGGAAAACACGGACAACTCCCAGACCGGACAACGGCGTTGTAGCGACCTGTCAAACACAAGGTAGCCACGCCCTAAAGCATACCCTGTTTTATGGTCTATTTGACTCTAAATGGGACCATAATTTACTAAATGAACATCATGCTGTATTGAAGAAGACTTGAAACTAGCGATTGAGACCATAAACTCCTGTTTACAATTTTTACTGAGGTAATAAATCAAGTGAGAAGTAGGCTCATTTTCTCATAGACTTCTATACAATCAGACTTCTTTTTGCAACCAGAGTAGTCGCCCCCTGCTGGCCGTTAGAAAGAATGCAAGTTTAAGGCACTTGAGCATTGGCTTCACTTTTCAGACATGGAGTTTGCCAACTGACCAGGACATGGGCAGACTGTGCCCCTTAAGAAAATAGAAAGCTTTTATTGTGAAATATCTGTACAGGAAGCTCTTTCGTGGACTAACTGTAAAGGTGACACAGATTCTAAATTTCGGAATTTCGGGGGAGAATTTCTATACCATACCAATACAAAAAATCAATATACAATATACAGTATCTATTAGACTTGCAAATATTTAAAGTTAGAATAAGGTACAATTGTTTTAATTCAGTTTTTAGTTTTTTATGTTTTTGTTATTTTACGTCTTATCTTCCAATTTGAGTATCCTTATGTGGTTTGTTTTGTGATTTACTGTATGTGTGACTTGGCTGCTGTAGGTTCACACTGGTATTAAGTATTTTCTCTACTGAAATTATATACATCTGTGATGAGTTAAACTTTGAAGATAAATCTGATCTGATTCTGTGATAGTTTGGTGATTTTAAAACATGAAAAATATGTGCTAGAATATGTTTACTTACTCTGACACCACATGGAAAAAGAGTTAGTTTTATATATATGACATCAGCCCTGATACTGTATGTATGATATGATAGAATGGAGTATGTGGTATCCCAGACAGAAAGTCAATGGGGTGCAGCAATTGAAGCCTGTAACGGTGGCACATGAATGATGGATGGGTGTATGGAAGAGTGGATGGTGGACGGATGAGATGAGAGGGGAGTGATGAGAGGTGATAGATATACTGCAGAAACTAAAGTGGACAAGAATGGGCTGAGAGAGAGAGAGAATACAAATTAGAGATGAACAGAGAAACTGTTAAATGATAGAAAAGGGTGACTGCCATCACTCACAGCAAAGTCATTAAATTAGCATAGAATTGTGCTCTGCACCTCATTTTCATTTGTTCACTCTCTCTCATACACAGACACACTTGTTCCTCCCCCCCGGGTCCAATCATCATCTTCATCATCAGCTCTCCTCTCAGCCACTCATCTCTCTCTCTCCTCCATACTGTCTGTCTCACTCACCACTTCCTCACACTAGTATCTTCATTAGGGTATTTTATCAACTTGGAACTGGATCCAAAAGTGAACTGGCTAATAGAAACCGACCCCTAAATCCTCAGTCTACCCCTCTGTTGGTTATTTATCTGCACTTGCAGACCGTCTGCAGACTTCTCACTAAGAGCTTTTTAATGACACTCACTGCTGGCGGACTAATATGATGTCAGGCTTTCCACTGAGGCTCATCCACCCCGCACATGAGGGGGGGCGACTGTTGGCCACAGCCGAAAACACTTTTCAAAGTCACCTCCATGTGCATTAACTTACTACTCCATCTATGTAATTACAGCACTTTGGTTTTGTCAGCTTTTTCTGATATTTGTGATAAATATGGAGTCAGATCAGTCTCAATATTAACTGAAGGATTCACAAATGTATTTCTTCGTGGATGTAACGTTCATTCCAGTTGCTGTATCCCTTTGTTTGGATTCTTTTGGGAATCTTTACAGACTTATCTACCCACGTTTGACTGTTTCAACACTTAGTTGAGGTGCACAAGTCAAATGTTCAAGCTAATTGTGCTCTTTATACATCCATGTAGCTTTCTGACTAACGCTAGTTTCCGTGTTCACCATGGATGTATAAAGAGAACCGGATACAGCGTTGGAGGCGGGGCCTCATTCATTCCTATGACAGTTGCTCAGTGCATGATGCCAAAATGGCTAGACTTCCGAGTAGAAAAGTACCCGGATCTTCCGGCGATTTTCCACATCCCATTAGGCCCATAGAACAGGCGCAGTGGCGTCCGCACGGTCACATGACTCGGTCACAGGGTTACAGCCGTCACGCTGTCGTCACGGCTTGCTAACTCCGCCACCCAGCCCTCGCTCCAGCTGCGGTCTGGGTCTCATTCACATGAAAGGAGGAAGAGAAATAACTCTGGATTCAGCAACTTTTAGGACCTAATGATTTCAATAAGGGCTATTAGAGTGTTCATACTGGGAAGTTGATTCACCGCAAAAAAAAAAATGATCCGCTGAGTTATAGACATCTCTATGGGAATAAGTCTTTTTGGGCCCAATGGCATCACGTGACGGACACGGAAGTTGTAGTACCGACCACTAACGACCAGCGCTCTTCCTGGGGGGTTGGTGTTCACCCTGTGCATGATGTAGACTGATGGGGGCCCGCTCGTGTGATTGGCTGAAAAGGAGGGAGACATCTGATTGGCTACATATAATTCCCTGTTGAAAAAAATGCTGACACTTCTTCTAAATTTCTAACTACTCATTGATTTATTTATTTCCAATTCCGTCCTTATTATTACCACATAGTTATTACGATTAATATATTAATATAATAACTACAACAATATTTGTGTGTGCATCAGAAATATATTTGTGAACCTTATTTTGGGTATTTTTTTTTTACGTTTATATATAAACGATAACTATTTTTGTGTGCACTGAGAGTCTTTTATATATAAATCACAAAATACTTTTGTGAATCCTGATCTGACTCCATAGATAAAAGCTGGAACATTTTATAATATCTCATTCTCTACGTTATTTACTCTTTTTGTATAAAAAAAAGATCATCTTTTACCTTTTCATGGTTTCTAATTTTCCAGAGAGAAATAGAAGTTATATACGGACACAGGGTGATGGTGGATTCACTGAGATGGCACTTCTTTACACACACACACACACTCACACACACACACACACACACACACACACACACACACACACACACACACACACACACACACACACACACACACACACACACACACACACACACACACACACACACACACACACACACACACACACACACACAGAGAGAGCCTGACATCAATCAACAAACACAGTGGGACTCTAATCAGACACACACCATGCAACTCGGTCTCGCCTCCTTTCATCTCAGAGGACCAAAGAATTCAATATCTGCCCGAAAAGAAACAGAGATAAAGATAGGGAGAAAGATGCTGAGACGAGAGATGGAGATGGTGTGGGTGAAAAATAAAGAAAAGTTTAAGGAAAGATGACATAGAAAGGGAGTGATAGGCTGAAAGCCGGTAAAAGAATAGGTGAAGTGGGTGAAATCTACACACAGACGGAGGATTGTGAAAAGATAAAGATATTTGAACTGGAGATGGACAGAGTGAATACAACACAGGAGGACAGACAGATCCGCAAGTGGACAGGTGGGTGTCACTGATATAAACAATGAGGACTTTCTACTCGCTCCGACCTGTCATGGGCATGTCAGGGGGGACGAGTCTGACCTTTCTCGAGACTGCCTCACAAACACAAACAACCCAGGGCGTCAAGGTGTGCTCATGTTTGTCCGTCCTATGTATAGGACGTTTTCACGCCACATCCGTTTTTTCATATTCAGCCTTGAAGAACTAAAGTTGCTGCAAATGCACGGATGGGGCTTTGCACGGTGTCTGTGTGAGTGTTTGTGAAGTGTAACTTCAAGCTCCTACCTGAGGCTGCGGGAGCGCGGTCTCATGTTGGGGGAGCGGCGTCCCTCCTCGTCCGTGATGCTCTCGGAGCTGAAGTGCTTGGTGAGGAAGTGCAGCTCGTCCGGAGTGGGCTGGAAGGGCAGCTGGTGCAGCTTCTCCTGAGATGAACAGGAGGACTGTGAGAGGAGGAGCACAGAGGGAGCACAGATTACAACCAGCGCTGGAGCTACTGCGGGGTTAGGCTGGAGCTAGGCTTAACACTATAAGGCTAGCCCAGGACAGGTGGGTTAGGTACAGGAGAGGGCAGGGAAGGCAGGTTACATTCAGCACTGGGGCTACTGCAGGGTTAGACAGGAGATCGGTGAGTCGAGGTTTTTCTCCCAGACATTCAGAGCCTTTAGTATGGAGTGATTCTTCAAAAAACAGAAAAAAATGTGTTCTTTTCTAAATGTAGACAGTAAGTCATGCTTACCAAATTAGGCTGTGGATGTTAAAATATTAGTCCAGATAATGAACATCTAATGTTTAACTAACTTGATTCTGATGCTTTATGTAAAACATGCACCTCCAGATGGTGAAACTTCCGCCTGATGAATCTCAAAAAACTTTACAAAGTGGATTTATGAATTCATTATCTTTCACCTGCAGCCACAGACGGTAGTCAATCTGCTGTGATCTTTTTTAGATCATACAGCTACTGTATATGTGCACAGATCTTAAAATAGAAACTCTCCTGTTTTCATAATAATCTGTAGCTGCATGACTTTTCCCTCACTGTCTTCATCTCTTCATGTTGTTTGTGTGACTGGAGACTTCAGTCTAATCACAGATTTTATGATGACGTCACAAAGAGAGCAAAATATCATAACTGTTCCTCCAGATGTGTCACTTAAAGGAAGAGTTTGGGTGTTTTGAAGAGGTGTTGTATGAGGTATCCATAGTCAGTGTATTACCTACAGTAGATGACGGTCAGCACGCCCCCAGTTTGGAGAAAAAGTCAGGAGTACCGAACGGGAGCAAAGCGATGTACTGCTCCGGACGGGGCCGGCAACAAAAAGTATTTTAGCCACCTAAAAAAATCGATATCAGTCTAAGTGCACGCTATATTTACAATATTTTCACCGCTTTACCTAGCCGTCAGACAATCCTTTCCGATGGGGAACTGAAGCCATTGTATCCGCTCTCTTCAAAGCCACCAGACTCCATTAAAAAAAAAAAACAGTAATTTTACCTTGTAGAACACGGGAGTTGTGGTCTACCGCTGCCTCGATGGCTTAGTTTGTTTGTGCTATTGTGTGCCTTTGGTGAATCTGAACTAGCCAAAGTCACACAATAACACAAACAACTATCCGATCGAGGCAGCGGTAGACAAGCAACTCCCGTGTTCTGCGAGGTAAAATTACTGTTTTTTTTTCAATAGTCTGGTTGCTTTGGCGAGAGAATAGATAACGGCTTCAGTTCCCTTTCGGAAACATAGTCTCACGGCTGGGTAAACCGGCGAAAATATTATAAATATAGCGTACACTTAAACTGATTTTTCTAGGTGAGCCTTTCTTTTAGGTGGCTAAAATACGTTTGCTTTGCTCCCGTGCTAGTACTCCTGTCTGTTTCTCCAAACTGGGGGCGTGCAGACCGTCATCTCCTGTAGGTAATACACTGACTATTGATAAGTACCTCATACAACCCCACTTCAAAACACCAAAACTATCCCTTTAATGCGTGCTGGTGTGATAAGATGATTAAAGTCACATTGAAATGGCAAGCGTGACTCTCGCCTCAATTTCTCTGGTGTATAGGGCTTCTTTGTTGCATACAGGGGTAGCATGCAGCTCCCCAGCTACTGGAGATTCTGTGTGTTGATTTACCACAGCCAAAAATATGGATTAAAGTTTTTATTAGACGTCTAGGATACATATAGCCATTGCTCCAACAGCATTTAAAAGACTATATTTCAAGGTGAAGTAGGTCCAAAATATACAGTCATTACTAGGGGTTTAAGAAAATATCGAAAATATCGTATCACAATACTATGTTTTGTGATACTGTATTGATTCTCAAAAACACTATATGCATTTTTAATTAATAGTTTATATGCAAAGATTAACCCAATCAATACTTTATTTCATTTGCAAAAATATGCGTCCTCTCAAAGTAATGATAGGATGTTGGATGTCACAGGGACTGTGATAAATTGCATAAAAAAAGTCAACTTTTTTTTTTACCAGATTTTATGCATATGGTGGTGTGTTCTTCATACTACGACAGTTTTCCTAAAATTAGATTTAAAAAAATATCGCCTTGTTTACAGTATTGCAATATATTGAATCGTAACCCCTGTATCTGCCAGATTCTTGCCAATTCACAGCCCCAGTCATTACAATGACTTTAAAACAGTAGTTATACACTAAAACGTATCTCACTTTTAACCTACATGTCTAGAAGTCTGTTGGACTGTAAATTACCGAATCAATCATTACTGGGAACTGAGGGAAGTCCTTTTCATCTAACAACTCATTTATTTCCCCCTCTGTACATACAGGGAGCTAGCAGGCATGCTAGCAGTCTGGAGCTACTCGCTAAGAGCTCGCACAGCCGGCTAACTCTGCTCGCTGCCTTTGAAGCATGCTGAGCCTCATTCTACAGGCGGCAGGCACAGAGAGAGCGCACACCGGGGTATTAAGAAGAGAGATGAAGGAACGGCAGACGGTAAAGGAGAAGGAGAGGGATTAGACCAGAGGGACTGATGATATGTCCCTGGGAGGGAAGGAAAGGAAAAAGAGGAGAAGCAGAAGTACACTTGAGGGCATCAGAGGGGAGAAAGTGAGGAGAGGAAGGGACTGTATCATAGCTGAGAGAGGATGTGTTGGCTTGTTGCTTTGCAGTAAAGTCAGAGGCAGCAGAGAGCATTTATTTTCTGGGATCCACAGATCATTATGAAACACATACAATTATATGCAGAGACATAGAGTAAAGGTATTTACCGAGACGGTGGAGCTGGGAGTGTTGGTGCCATAGCCAGAGGAAGGCAACGAGGCCAGAGACCAGCGTCTGCCATCCGTCCTGAGGGAGAGACAGGGAATAAAGACATGAAGACATCAAGAACAAACATCCACTTTTTAAAAAAATATATTTAAACGCATATTCCATAACAGCCATATCAAAGAGATGCAGCACCGTCACATACAGCAAAATAAAGTGTTTCAGCTGAAGGAGGGAAAATGCAAACACAAGGATAACGTGGACTCAAAAGTGCAGGCAAAGCCACGAGGAGGATCCAATGAGACTCTGCAGTCATGAGGTAAAGCATGACGGAGTCCAAACACCTTTAGGATTGGATGTTGTCTAAGCTGCTGTTATTCTGTATCTTTTTCATTGTCAACAAATCTCATATAAAGACTCAAACCAACAACATGTTAGTCCGTCTCTCAATACTTTCTGACTTCCTGTCTGTGGCTCTCAGCTCCAAGCCCATTGGTTCCTACTGAAGAGGTACATCTTTAAAAACAGCAAACACATATATAGTTTTATTTAAAATAAAAGACTCACTAATTTCCTTAAAGGGATGGTTTGGGTGTTTTGAAGTGGGGTTGTATGAGGTACTTATCCATATACAGTGTATTACCTATTGTAGATGTAGGTCAGCACGTCCCCAGTTTGGAGAAGCAGACAGGAATTACTGCATGGAAGCAAAGCAATGTACTGCTTTGGACGGGGCCGGCAGCGAAACGTATTTTAGCCACTTAAAAGAAAGGCTCACCTACAAAAATCAATATCAGTTTAAGTGAACACTATATTAGGAGTATTTTCATGGGGGAACTGAAGCTGTTATCTATGCTCTCGCCAAAGCACCCAGACTCCATTGAAAAAAAATGTAATTTTACCTCGCAGAATATGAGGGTAGCTTGTCTACCGCTGGCTCGATCGGTTGGTTTGTTTGAGTTATTGTGTGACTTTGGTGAATCCGAACTAACCAAAGTCACACAATAGCACAAACAAACTAACTGATTGAGGCAGCGGTAGACCAGCTACCCCCGTGTTCTGCAAGGTAAAATTACTGTTTTTTCCAAAGGAGTCTGGTGGCTTCAGTTCCCCGTTGGAAAGGGCTTTCTGATGGCAAGGTAAAGCAGTGAAAATATTCTACATATAGCGTACACTTAAACTGGGATTGACTCAAAATAAACTACAGTGTGTGTGTTCATGGTGATGAAGGAACATGTCACCCAGCGCAACAGTGTGGCTCACTGATGTGTTTTTAATAGTTTTTGGACAACAATGGAGATTTATGGCACAGAGGAAGAAGATCTATCAGGCTTTGATGCACATACAGTACTTGTTAGTAGATACATTCACTGTTGTTATTTTGGTCTTTTCATGAGATTTATTGACAATAAAAATAGGGAATATCACCAGCCTTATCCTTTAAGGAACAACCATCATTTAACGCAGGATCTCTCAACATTTTGTGACCAATCTCCCCTACTCTTTGTGGTCCCAAAGATTCTCATGACTCCAGAGAGTTTTTGTTTAGGGGAAGGCTCAGTGAGTGCCACAGCAGTTGAAAACATTGTTCCTCTTTTTTGATCTGATTAAGTGTTCAGCTGAAGAAGAGGAGACCCTGCAGGGTGCTTGTTGGTGCTGTTCAGAGTGTGTGTGCTCAGCCATGCAGCACGGAGGCCAGGAAGGTGGCGGCAGAAGGAGAGAGGGAAAAGGTCTGAGGTCAAAACTGAGAGGTTACCTGTCAGCCCTGTGTCCGTGACTGTGAGGGAGACAAGACAGTGGGTTTCTTTTTATAGCTGTTAGCAGCTGTCACTGACACACACACACACACACACACACACACACACACACACACACACACACACACACACACACACACACACACACACACACACACACACACACACACACACACACACACACACACACACACACACACACACACACACACACACACACACACACACACACACACATTCTCCAAGCCTGTCCCAGCGCTCAAGTTTTTGATTTTTGGAATAATCAAAAAACAGGTCTCAAGCAATGAAATAACTACTTCAGCACAACACACAACCCAACTAAATGCCTGCTAAAGACTTCAGTGGCTGCAAGGGGTTGAATGAATTCACATCACGTTATTCTAATAATATAATATGTAGTTAACATTAGGGCTGCAACTAATGATTATTTTAATCGTTGATTAATCTGTTGATTATTTTCTCGATTAATCAATTAGTTGTTTGGTCGACAAAATGTCAGAAAATGGTGAAAAATATGGATCAGTGTTTCCCAAAGCCTAAGATGACGTCAAATGTCTTGTTTTGTCCACAACTCAAAGATATTCAGTTTACTGTCATAGAGGAGTAAAGAAACCAGAAAATGTTCACATTTCAGAAGCTGGAATCAGAGAATTTAGACATTTTTTTCATAAAGAATTACTCAAACCGATTAATCGATTATCAAAATAGTTGGCAATTAATTTAATAGTTGACGGCTAATCGACTAATCGTTGCAGCTCTAGTTAACATACAATATTATTATAATAATTTAATATGAAATTAGAAAAAATTAATATGTGTAATACATAGTTATTATATTAGCATATATGATCTAATTAAAAATTATACAAAACAAAAATATTTTTTTTTTCATGAACTCGGGGACTGTGTGGAATAACACAGGGGTTATTTCTATTTAATTCCAGCAGTTTTTAGACAAAGTTATTTTCCAAACATGTCTTCCATCATCAGAATCAAAAGCTAAACCAAAAATAATGGTATAGTAGAGGAAGGAGAAGAAAAACTATAAAAAAGAACCAAACACTTAGAAACACATTAGAATAATGTGCTTATTGTTGTAGCATTGACTGTTGCACGCTGAGAGAAACATGAATTTCCTAAAAATAAGACAATCTGAAATCTCCTTTCTTAAGAGAAAAGAAAACCAAGAGGCTTTTCAGCCAAGGACCCTCAAATCAGTGAGCTGTCATATCAAACTCCACCACATGGTGTCACTGTTGATCCAGCGTCTGCAGCACCGAGGTCAGCAGTCGGACAGAGACGGATTTCCAATTCAAATCAACATAAATGCTCTTTTTGGCTGCTGCACCGCTGCCGTACGATGTTCGATGATGTTGTCATGGAAATAGCCTTGGGTTTCAGTACGCAAGGAAAGGTGTGTTACCATGGAAACATCATCATCTTTAATGAAGATTTAAGAGGCGGGCTTGCGTGGAATGTCTTTATATTTTAGCAAACTTTTATAAGACGTCTTCTTATCTTGGATTTAAAAATCACACAAGTGCCTGAACATGCACGCATCTCTCTGCCACAGGAACACACACACGCACGCACGCACGCACGCACGCACGCACGCACGCACGCACGCACGCACACACAAAACCCAAGAAACACACACACCTTCCTCCTTCCCTCTCAGTAATTACTATCTGTGCTGAGAGCCCAGACAGATAAGAGGTTTATTAATCCTTGTTTGAGTGACAGCCTCAGAGTGATCATCTGCCTCCTCATCAGCTCGCACACTATCATCAGCAGCAGCTCGGCTCTCAAGGCGCAGAGGCCACTGAGCCGTTTCACAGCCTTAAAAAAGATATCGACATTAAAGGCTCAAGTAAAGCTCATCCATCCTTCAATTCCTTCACTTCCTGTCTGATTGTGGTGCTTTATTTTCCACAAATTACTATTAAATGTACTGTTTTAACACGTGCAACGGTGAAGTAACCCGCTGCTTGTGATGTAAAAAACATTTTATAGTGAGACAACACTAAAAAGCTGCTGATTCTGCTCATCCCAATTTCCTCCTAACCCATCTAGAGGGTGCACTGATTCGGTTCTCCAGGTGTGACCCTCAAACACACCTGCACAAGTGAGTTTCTGTGTGCCTCACCTGCGCGCAGGAACAAAGGAGAAGTGTGCAGCCGTGCTGGGGGAGAAGTTGCGAGGGCTGTCCAGTGGGCTGGTACCTGAGAGAGAAGAAGAAACGAGGAAAAAAAAGAGGATTTAGAATAATAAACAGAAACCCTGCTGAAAAGACATCGTCTTTTTATCTACTTATTCACCTCAGACACTGATAAGAAGCACAGGAAATGATGTTTCGGAGCTGATGAGTAAACATAACGGACCGAACATGAAATGGTACATATTTTGTTAATGTCTGTCATTTTCAGAATGACAGTCTGAACAGCTCTAATATGAACAATTAAACTAAAAACACACAGATGAGTTTAATTTGAAGAGGAACAGGATTTTTCATTCAGGTTATGTGAAAGCAAGCCTGAGAAAATTACAAGACAAAAGAGTAAATAATGGCCTCTGTATGAAAGCATGTGTGAAGTGTTCTGGTCCTCCCTCCATTTTCCATCGTCTTCTTCTCTAAATAAGACAAGAGCTAAATGAGTGAACAAGAACGTGTCTGCTTGGATTTGACAGTTTGGTTCAGCCGAATTCTCTCGCCCTCCCTGATCGTGACGAAACAGGCAAGACTCTGAGGTGTATCTCGTACGTTGACCCTTTGGCTTTGGTGTCAGAACAGTGGTTAACCATAGCCACAGTTCGTGCGTCTTGCACAGGACTGCTGGTAGCGCTAGCAATCCAAACAAGCGCCAAAAAAAATTGCTGCATGTGAATGAAATTTGGGGACTTCCCATTGTTCTGATGGCTGATTATTCCAAAACCACAATAGTCAGAAAAATGTCCCATTGGATTGGAAACCTATTTGTCCGACAGCCTGTTGTCCTGAAAAAAAAAAACGAGACACAAAAATGGCCATTGCTCCTAAGGCCCATTGCTCCTCTGCCAATGATTGGCTAGTACTCATTGCCTTTGTTGGTTGGGTTGGTTAGGTTTATGCATGATGAGTGAGATTAGTTAGGGTTTAGGGTAAGAATATCAGAGTAAGCCAATCAGAGGCATAGTAGGAATTGAAATATGCAACTAGGAAGGACCAATGATCATTCTGCATAATAATTAGCCATGTGCTTCTGTTTGTTTGCAGGAAGAGGTTGTATTTTGGAGCAATGGGCCTTCGGAACAATGGGCCTTGTTTTCGGGACAACAGGCAGTTGGACAAATGGGCTTTCTGAATAATGGGTCATTGGAACAATGGCATGGCACCCGAAATTTACCTGTAAAAGATGCTAAGTCAACTTACGCTGGGATCAAACCACGTGGTATCAACGCAATAATGGCCCGACCCAAACTATGTGAGGTGTCGTAAATGAAAATAAGCGTTGACCCCAACAGATGTTTGTCTTATCTGTGCCATTGTCATATAAAGACAGGTGAAGACAAAGAGGACTGACGCCTTATTTTATTTCAGTGAACAGGTAAAAATCACACTTGAGTCAGAAGCATTATACCAATATCAATCACACCTGTGGGTGCGATTTTTAAAAAAAAACATTTACAAGTTTAGACTGTATATAAGAAGTGGACGTAGTCACCGTGACGTGACCCATTGGTTTGTGGACTACTGTTTTGAAGCCTTGAATTCTGTAATTTGACCTTCGCCATCTTGGTTTTTTGCAACCAGAAGTGACACGAGAGGGTGGAGCTAAGTACAACCGAAAGCTGAATAGGAGATTTTTAGGAAACCAAAATGTGACAATTAATTTTCATGAACTGAAAACACACTGTGAAAGGGTTAAAGTGCTAAGAGGAAAACACGGACAACTCCCAGACCGGACAACAGCGTGGTAGTGACCTGTCAATCACAATGTAGCCACGCCCTAAAGCATACTCTGCTTTATGGTCTATTTGACTCTAAATGGGACCATAATTTACTAAATGAACATCATGCTGTATTGAAGAAGACTTGTAACTAGTGATTGAGACCATAAACTCATGTTTACAATGTTTACTGAGGTATTAAATCAAGTGAGAAGTAGGGTCATTTTCTCATAGACTTCTATACAATGAGACTTCTTTTTGCAACCAGAGGAGTCGCCCCCTGCTGGCTGTTAGAAAGAGTGCAAGTTTAAGGCACTTCAGCATTGGCCTCACTTCTCAGACACGGAGGTTGCCCAACATTTAAAAGTTATTCTTTTTCAGTAGTGGTCCTTGCAACCGCAACCTCCGTGTCGACTGAAAATGACGTTGTCAGGACAAATACGGCTCTCACTACTGATTGATTAGAGCAAAAAAAGCAAAAACAAAAACAAATCTCAAACACAAATAGCCAACAGGAAGTCAATGTCACACTGAATAATTAAGTGAAAACGAAATAGAAGTTGAGTCTGATGCTCAGGCTACACAAACATCTGTCTTTGTGCTTCAAGAGAGGAAACGTCCATAAAACATCTGCAGCACAAACTGAACGATCTGCTGTGAAACTGACACCCAGAAAACAGATGATCCTCTTCTGAATAAACCTGAGATTATTTAATAAACATAGTGACACATCCATAAATAAATACACAGCGTGATGGATACCAATATATTCAAGGCCAGTCTATCAGCAGGGAAACACGGCGCTCTGATTCTCGGCGTGTAACTAATAATTCAACGGAGGGAGACGGCGAAGGGCGGAGGACGAGAGATTAAGTAGTCGGACATTTCCACATCAATTATGCATTTTCCTCAGCAGCATGTCTGGACAGAGCAGAAACTCAAATATTAATAGGAGCATTTGCTCTCTGTCAGATGGGGATCTCTGTCTGTAGCTGCAGAGCATGTATGCACATACTCAAGTGAACACGTGTGTTATTAGTCAAACAGAAGCTTGTTAGTGTCCATCGCACTCATGTGAAATGTTTCATGCATGATCTTGTGTGTTCCTGAAGTTATATTTAAAAGACACAGAGGTCTCAGTGGGGCTGTTATCAGGCTCAGTCACTGCACTGTCACACTTCATGGCTCCAACTGTGTGTGTGTGTGTGTGTGTGTGTGTGTGTGTGTGTGTGTGTGTGTGGCCCATTAGTCAACGTAAGGCCCGTTCACAGACAGAAGAATCCATCTCTCTCTGTGAAGAAAATCACACACAGCAGTGAAGTGTAAACTGTGTGTTTGTGTATGGGATGGTCGGGGCCTCTCTGATATATTTGCATGATAATGTGTTGGTGCTTCCATGTATGTGACATGAGCCCAATGTTAGCAAGGCTTCGCAAACAACCTCACAAACCCTCACCCTGGTTTTGAAGTGATACCAAATACTTTTACACTGAAATGATTATAATTAATCAATTAATTGATTGATGTAAAATAAATCACCCTCTGTTTTGAGCAAAAACACCTAATATCATCTGGTTCTAGCTTCTCCATTGTGGGGATTTGCTACTTGGGCTCCAGGAGAACTGGAGTTTAGTTATAACATAACTAAAAACACTTCACTAACGTCACTAAAAACACGTCACTAACGTAAATAAAAACACGTCACTAATGTCACTAAAAATACGTCACTAACGTAACTAAAAACATGTCATAAACATAATTAAAAACACGTCACTAACGTAACTTACAACACAAAACACTGGTCTATTTCTTGTTGACATGTTATGCTACTGTCAAATAGGCTGATAAACTAGTAGTAACTCCGAGGGTTTAGTCGTTTCTTGTTCCTCATTTCAGACAAAGACTGAGAAGATTTTTGTTTTGAAGATGACAGGTTGTTTGGTTGTTACCCATCTGTTCGTTTGCAAGATGCTCAGGTTTCCTTTTTGTCCCACTGACCAGTCACTGGTCATGGCTGTCATACAGAACCAGCACGCCAAACCCCAACTATCAGTCACAGAGGTCACTCTTTCCCGCACTGCACTGAGACTGGAAACATCACAATGCCTCATTTCTACCACACAACACAGTCATGTGATGTCCACAGAGTGACTTTCAGCATGTTGACATACTCTGAAAAATCAAATCACTCTTAAAATATATTTGAATAATACTTTCCACTTCTTGTCAGGGAAAGAAATCACTGTGTGGATTGTATTTTGAAACCGAACAATGAAGTGAAATGTAAATTACAGCTGGTAGGCGGTCTCGTAACTACAGGTACAGAAGCTGCTTTGCTGTCACACTTTTAGACGGTTTTGCGCTACAAACTGCAGTGACAGTGACCTACTTTAGCAAAGACCAAGAAATATATGAGATACATGCAAATGTTTTATCTGCTTTGTGCCTCTTCAGTCTCGCTGCCTCTCCGGGGAGAGTGTGGTTGGGATAACAAAATACAGCTATAATTGGGGAGGGGGCGGAAAGAAAAAAAAAAAAAAAAGTCTTGTATTTCCTCAGGAGCGTGTGAGAAGAATAAGAGAAAAGCTTGAATCCCCGCTGTCTTTCTTTCTGTCCTTCATTACAATTACAAAGTCAAGCGGCGGATTGTTTGACAGAACTCATCAGAAGTCAGAGCACACAGCTGCCAATCATCAGATGGCCTTTACCGAATAACGGCTCGCTGTCAGCCAGGAGGATGGAGGAAAGTTCAGGCTGGGTGGAGAGGAAGAAAAAGATATAGAAAAGACGAGAATGAAAGTTATGGAGATGGCGAAAGAAAGGAGACAAGAGGAGTGAGAGAGGAAACGAGGGATTTATGCAGACTTTCAACATTTAATAAAAGTCATTTTGGGAGAGGATTGGCCCTCATCAGCCCCTCAGGATATTAGACTTTGAGGAATCTCCATTTGATTAGCGGTAAATGGCTGAATGATTGAAACCATGATGAAATTCATGATTAGGGCCAGAGCAAGAGTTTGAGAGGAAAAGAAGAAAAAAAAAAAGCAATCATGTATGCATGAAGACGGTCTGTGGGAATGAAGGGAAAGGTTTAATGGCCTCTAGTGGTGCATATTAATTAGGGAAGTACCAGCCAGCAGTGAGATATCACAGCCTTGGATTAGACTAGATAAAGGTTACTGTTAACGTGTATGTTTCTCTGGAGCTGATATCAAACTTAGCATAAGGCCAATTTAAGCTTTTATTCAAACATTTAATCCTAAATAGAACAACACTGTGCAGTAGCTGTGTACCGAAGCATCAGGAGAGAAAATGAAAAACAGCAACATTAATTACTGATATTTAATTAGCAGTGTTTATTTCCTCTGCAGGGTCTGGGACAAAAAAAAAGAAGACAGGACTGTGAGGAGGACTGCGAGCTTGGTGGCAGTGTTTCCATGGCAACACAGCAGCAACAGCAGTCTGGTGGCAGGAAGGAGGAGAAAAAGAGGAAGAGATGGAAGGATGGAGCGAAAGAAGGATGTAAGGAGTATTGTGGATGCTGCACCACACTGTGACCCCAAACAACCACACCATCACACAGACTACATGACTCTCGTGCATCCTTTCTTTTTCCATCTCTGAGGCTGCAACTAATGACTGTTTTCATAATTTATATATGTTTTAAATCTAAAATGTTTTAATATGATTATTTTTTTATTGCAAGACAAATGACAAAGCACATCACTACACTGTTAATGTTTAAATGGCTTATTTAGTCTCATTGGAGTTTACATATTTATGCTGAAATCAAACTATGAAAAGAAGAAAATCTTCAGATGTGAATGAGGTGATGTATGCGTGGAACGGGCATACCGGGCACAGGCCCAGGGGCCCCCCAGGCCTTCACATAAAAAATGTTACTCAAAGAGACACGTACCAACCAGAACCACAAAGCAACTACAAAGAGACTCATATTGACCACAAAGAGACTCACAACGACTACGAAAAGGTGCAAAACAACCACAAAGAGATACAAAATGACTACAAAGAGACACAAAACAACTACAAAGACTTAAAATGACTACAAAGAGACAAAAAACAACTACAAAGACTCAAAATGACTTCAAAGAGACATAAAATGACAACAAAGAGACACAAAACAACTACAAAGACTCAAAATGACTACAGAGAGACATGGAATGAGCATTAAGACAAAACAATTATGAAGACTCACAATGACAACAGAGACACAAAATGACCACAAAGACTCAAATTGAGCACAAAGAGACACAAAAAACTACAAAGGCTCAAAATGACTACAAAGAGACACAAAACAACTACAAAGACTAAAAAAAAAGAGACATGAAATGACCACAAAGCAACACAAAAAAACTACAAAGAGACACAAAACGACTAAAAAAATGGGCAAAGAGGTGGATTGTCGGTGGAGCTGAGGCAGGCCCACATGACGCACCAGTGTTGACGCACTTCTGTGTTGGCTTCATTTTTCTGCACCGGAGTTTGCTGCTTGGCCAATACTCATCATAAATGTGACACAGCTTTTCCTAAACTTAAACCATTTACTAAGACATCCTAAAGGTCAATGGGCAATGCTTAGAATATGAATTATTTCATCAATAAATAAAACAATTTACAACAGCTCTTTACAGCCTCAGTGGGACACAACCAAACTTGATGTTGCTTGGATTTTCACAACAAGACGCAGGGAGGAGTTACAACAAAATGTTTTAACTCATTTAGGGAAGAGGACTATTGATGTTTTGATTGACAGCGAGACACACCAATTGGTTTACACGAAAGCCTCACCTAAACAGTGGGCGGATTCGGCAGTTGTTTTAGTGGGACTGAAAGGCTTAATACGCAGTTAAATATTGTTGTGTTGGTACATGTATTTTATTTTGAAAAGGTCAGAACTTGCTGGAGAAAAAGCCATTGCAAAGAAGCTAGTTACTCAAACAAAGTGTGTGAGTGTGTGTGTGTGTGTGTGTGTGTGTGTGTGTGTGTGTGTGGGCGCTGTAACTGACAGGTTGGCGAGTTCCATTATTTCCTGAGCAGGAAATGAGACGTGTGCAACTGTCTGTCAGCTGAGCACAAACACACACACACTGTTAATGAGGAGCTCCCTCCCTCCCTCCCTGAGTCAGATATAATTGTCGATATTTTACCATCTTTCCATCTTTCATATCCATCCTGCCGTCTCTCTCTCCTCCCATTCAGTCACTGTCACCAATCCATTTTTATTCGGTCCCTCCAATCTTTATTCTGACTCTGTCGCCCGCTTCCTTTCAGTCTCCATCAATCAATATCACTGTTGTTCATCTACTTTCCATCTCTCTCTCTCTCTCTTTACATTTGAAGGGTGGAGGAGGGTGGGGAGTTGGGGGGATGGAGTGGGTGGGTTGCTGGTGCTGGATTTGGTTTTTTTTGTGTGCTTGTCTAACATGCTGTCATGCGTGTTCGACAAAAATCCTGTCAGCGCACATTTTATCTGTCACCACACACACACACACACACACACACACACACACACACACACACACACACACACAAACACATAGAGCTTTGTCACACACACCAAATTACGTGCAGACAAACTTTTTTAATAACATATGCACGTATGTGTGTGTGTGTGTGTGTGTGTGTGGTGCCTGTGAGAGAGGATCCACGGCTGATTTTCCTCAGAAGCTTTTTAAGAATAAATAGATTAGGAGTAGAACCCCATTCAATTAAATTGAATTTAGCGTCAAATTATCATAGAAGTTATCTCATCATGCTTCTCATATAGAGCAGGTCTAGACCGTATTCTATAATTTAGAGACCCAACAAGACAGCCCCCATGAGCATGCACTTGGCGCGACAGTGGCAAGAAAAACTCCCCTTTAACTGGTAACAACCTTGGGCAGAACCAGGTTGGGCAGCCATCTGCCTCGACCGGTTGGGTTGAGAGAAATCATTCAAATCAACGTAACAGGATGGTAGGACCATGTGCACCATTGCCATTATAATAGTTGTAGTGGGCTAACTTCCGTATAAACTAAACCAACTTGCGGCCAGTCACGGACTCACTGAGGTGAAGTTTTGCAGTAACGACTAAAACGAACAGTGGAGTAGTAACGTTACGTTGCATAGAGAGCCAGAGTAAAGGAGTTACCTGGAACAACTTAATGCTTCATCCACACACTCTTGTCACAGCATAGAGAAGCATATTGCTATCGCCAGATGAGTGACAACTTTGTTCAGCTAATTTTCAGTAACCAATGTAGCATTAAAGAATGCTGGAATTCACTAGCCAGCTGTCCGCTAGTTAGTTAGCTTGCTAATTCTGCCATGCTTTAATGCTACACTGGTAACAAAAAATGAGTCTCACAGCGGGCTGGCGGGTCTAACGCCCTGCCGCTCCGGAGCTGCATCCGTTCTCTTCTCTGTGAGCTGCGACCACACTTTATGGCCCTACTGACGTATGTTCTGTTGTCACCAACAACAATCAACATTTTCTTTTGTAAATGACCATGGAAAACAGTTCAATGTCCGTTCTACTCCCATTTAAGACGATATTTTTTACCTCTAGCCTGACAAGTGACCCTAACTTTCCAGTCACTTGGTCAACTGGGAAACAGCAATTAGAGTCCAACCAATACTACATTTTAGGCCTGATGCAGATACCGATAGGATATATCGCCACACATTTGTTAAAATAATATTAGATAAGATCTATAAAATGTAGTCTTATAAGAATCGTGGACACGATATGTACATGATTGCATGTGAGTGGGACATTTTACAGTTGAAAAATAAATGTGTCAGGGCTCTCAGAAAATAAAAATCAATCAGGCTATGCCAATATATCAACTAGGGTCCAACAGCAATGTAAGTATCAATTTGTCCCGAGCTGAATTTATATCATCTGTTAATACCGACGTCCTCCTATCAATCAATTTGAGAGGAGCGCATGTTGATAGTTTTATGACGTTCTACATTTAGAGGGAAACATTGTGTAACATCAACAGCTGAATGAAGAAGGACAGAGTTGGAGGTTATTCTCCTGGAAGCATCATCAAATACAAGACACTCAAAATATATCCAACCAATATAAGTCATTTTTTAAATCCTGGACAATCTAGGGAAGCAGCCTACATACAGTATGCGGGTCTGTGCATTAATCCATTCAATCAAATATCTGGCTGTGCTGTGCTCAGTGTGCAATCTGAGCTGTTAATTGCGCTTTGTTCGTGTGTGATGGTAAACAACACGACTCCATGTAACACAGCTCACCTGCTGTTTCTACACGCTTTTCAGCAGATGAGGAACAAATGAACATCGCTGCAGAAACAGGTCATACTACAACACCTTCAACTAACAATGGTTCCTTTATTGTTGTCAGTTATTTATCAATGCTAACAATGGGGCCTACAGATGGTGATGTCTGTCTGTCCAACACTTTGGTCCAGAGCAAGGCATTCCAACAACTGCTAGGCAGATTGCTAAAGGCATTGTGGATAATCATGGTTCCCAGAAAAGGAAACAATGTTTAGTCTGGTGCTGCTATATCCATTAGTTAAATCAGTTTGGGCTACTAAACATTTATTCTTAAATCACAAAACTGAACTACAATTACCATGTCTGTCCAAAATGTCATCACTTCATCATTTAACCTGTTAGATATTTGTATATAAATTCTCAGGTTATGGTGACCTTGACCTTTGACCCACGAAATCTAATCAGTTAATCCTTGAGTCCAAGTGGACCTTTGTGCCGAATTTTAAGAAATTCCCTCCAGGTGTTCTTGAGATATCGCGTTCACAAGAATTGGACGGACAGACAGACGGACGGACAACCCGAAAACATACTGCCACCGGCCACGCCCGCCGCCAGGGCGTAGGCATAAAAACTGTGGCATTTTATTAGTTTTCAAACTGCTGATAAGGCTGCTGCTAGTACCAAGGTAAGGTTAACGCATTTAAAAAATACATCTTATGTTTAAATTGTCAGAGGAAGTACGTGTGTGTGTGTATTGTGTGCGTGTGTTACCTGTGTGTCCATGCAGAGGTGAGTGTGGTCGTGGCAGGGTGGGGGAGGTGCTGGATGTCACAATCAGGCTCTTCCTGTTGCTCGTCCGACAGCTGAGGACAAAAAAACAAGCAAACTCAGTTCAGTGAATTCATCCAAATTCAGATTTTAAATCAATAAAGACGACTGCATCATCTGCATAACAACTGTGACAGAATTTCAAGGAGCTTTGCAATGAACCACACACAGATTTCCAATCAGTGATTTTGTGCAGCTGGCTTCTCTGAATGTTACCAAGACATTTCTCCACACTGAGCTGTAAAGTAAACAGCCACCGTCACTTGTCAGGCACACATTAGGAAAACACACTTTCACCTCACACACTCTCCCGAGTGTAAAAGTCAGTCATTTGTACCGTTTCCAAAAATGACCAAACACTCCCCTGTAGCTCTGCGTCAGAGACAGCAGGGGTCCACTCTGGCCGTCACACACATCTGATCAGACAGCGTATGTGTGTGTGGAGCTTACAAAACATGCACTGCTGCTGATCTCACAGACATTACAGTTTCACTGATTCACACACTGTCTGTCCTTCACACCAGAGGACAGTGATGACACACAAAGACATCAGATAGTCGCAATCACAGCTGCAATCGTGCAACACTCAGCCAACGGTCACTAACTACTTGTTTCAGTTCACCTTGAGCATTTTAAAGAATTTTGTTTTGTATATAAACTAAATATGCTGTAGCCTATTGTAGCCAAGAAACAATAATAATACAGAGGAGATGAGGCTAATAGAACGATGTGAACACTGGGTACATCAGCCCTGACTGGACAATTACTGTAATTTGTCACAGATGTGTGGAAGTGGAGACAACAACAGCAATTCCAAAGTCCCTTTAAGCAATGACATTTTAATAACACAATATTCACAGTTAATACTGTCAGCTCTCTACTGCAGGACACAAATGTTTATAGATGATACCATGGCAACGATATAATTTGTAGGGGTGGGAATCACCAGAAGCCCCAAGGTATGATATTATCAAGATACGATCTTATTGCGATTTGAAACATTTTGTGATATGCTGAGTATCGCGATAGGATCTATTGCGATATATTGTGATTTATTACCTTTTTTCAACTGCAGATAATGCAATTTGTCAACATCTGTTTTATTTTATAAGATACAGTTTTCACTCTGTTCACATCAGAGTTTTCATTCACATATCTTGAGGTCAGAGGTCAAGGCACCCCTGCCAGTTTTTCCTCACCAGAATTTTGCGTAAATTTTGAGCGTTATTTAGCGTTCTTCCTGGCAAGCTAGCATGACATGGTATCAATCGATTCTTTAGGTTTTCTACTTTCATATGATACCACTAGCTCCACTCTAGCAAAACCTAAGGAACCTAAACCTAAGGAATCCATTGGAACCAACCATGTCCTACTAGCTTGTCGCAAAACTTATGCTAAACATTGGTGAGGAAAAACTGTCATTGCCATTTTCAAAGGGGTCCCTTGACCTCTGACCTCAAGACGAGTCTCCCCTTTACAGACATGCCAACTTTATGATTATCACATGCAGTTTTGGGCAAGTCATAGTCAAGTCAGCACACTGACAGCTGTTGAGTCTGTCATGTTATGATTTGAGCATATTTTTTATGCTAAATGTGAAGGTTTCTGGACAATGTTTGTCATTGTTTTGTGTTACTAATTGATTTACAATAATAAATATATACATACATTTGCATAAAGCAGCATATTTGCCCACTCCCATGTTGATAAGTGTATTAAATACTTGTCAAATCTCCCTTTAATTGTACATTTTGAACAGATAAAAAATGTGTGGTTAATTGCAATTAATCGCGATTAGATTTTTGAATCAATTGACAGCCCTAGTATTTATGTATGTATTCATCTTTTGAATCTGTTGTATCCTGTTTTATTTGAGCAAACAAACTTCAAATCTTTCATTTCCTTAAGGTTTTTGATGCACCCATACGCTTGTTGCTTTTATGTTTTGCTGATTTTTATGATCATGAGAGAAACTAAATTCCTTTTCAGCTCAAATAATACAAGGCATTATATGTTTGGACTAGAGATAGTGTTTTGTTTTTGTCAGCAATATGAGCTTCAGTTCCACTGTAATGTTTTATTAGAGAATGTCAACCCAGGCTCCATCGCTAATGGCTGAACAGTCATTGTGAGGTTGATCCTGCGGAGAAATGGTTAGACTTCAGCTCCCCTCTGGGCTCAGATGACTGTGTTTGTTGTGTATATGTGTGTGCACACAATGCTGTGCAAAAGAAGCTCGCAGATGAAAAGAGCAATCTGCTTTAAAGCCGTGACATGCGTCCCCAGACAGAAGGGGAAGAGGAGGAAATGAAGCGGCAGTCTTCACACCTAACAGCTCCGACATAAGCACAGGTCGAGCTCACAGGATCGTTCCCACTTTGTTGTTTGCTCTGAAGCTCAGAGTCCGTAATCACTGGAGGCGAGGCTCGTTAGACTCAGAGGAAATGACAGATGGAAGAGGAGGCCGTGATGAGGCCTCCAGGTTCACTGGGATGATATCTTTTTAAAGTAACACAATTCTACATCCGCCACCTCTCAAGTCCACGAACACACAGGAGAGTAGGATGAAAGTTAACAGATGCTGTTGTTATTGTCAATGTAAACCATCACAGCTTGGATGTAAAAGATGTTCCCCAGGGGTCTACTCTGGGTCCTCTGCTGTTCATCACATATAATGATGACATTGTACCACACTAATGAAAGTCTCTATGCGGCTGACGGCTCAGTCCATCAGCCTGGCTACTGAACGACTGCAGCTTCACTTTAACAATCTCCAAAGAGCACCCTTTGATCTTGTTTTAAATGCAGAGAAAACTGAATTTATGTCGCAAGAACATATGAACATCAAATCTATGAATATAAATATGTACTTGAACTTTCAGATTGATGACAATCTCTTTAGAACACATGTCAAAGTATTAACCAATAACATAAGGGTATTTCCTTTTCCCTATTGTCACAGTCATAGGTTGTTATTTGTCTTTGTGATTGATTGCTAAGCTTCAAGAGGACAGGTTCACTTTCCAGCCAGTGTCGGAAATTAAGTTTTTTGCCCACCTGCCAGTGTGGCTGGTGGATTCCAAAATCTACCAGCCACTCAATAGACTACCATTGTTTTTTTTGCTGGTGAGTGAAGCAAGTCTAGTAGCCACTATTATATGGGTCTTGCTTCGCCTGAACAATGACCGGCTCGCTGTACATTTTCCCTTACTTAATAACTTACTGAAACATTACCTTCCACCTTCTCTCCCCCCCCCCCCTCTCAAACACACACACACAGAGCAAGCAACGCGGCGCTCCGTCCATCTCTGTGATTGTGTCAGTCCAAAAGTCAAAATTTATTGAAAAAAGATTGATGTAATCATTTCCAAAACTCACAACATGTTTTTATCTAACAAAATATTCTGCTTCAGTCCATATTTGATAGCGTTAAGCCTTTCAAAAACAACAATTTCACTACAGTAAAAACGTTACCCTCCTGCACGCACCTGTATTAAAGGAGCGTTCTAGCCGCAATCTAACAGCACCATGAATTACATTTATATAACCACTATAACCCCAAATCATGTCTGAAAACTGCCGATAGTATGCGACCCAACAATTTAAGAAGACATTTAGAAACATTACATCCCAGTCACGTCGAACAAAGTTTGAGAACCACTGGTCTAGCGCAGAGCAGACGTCAGAGGATGAGAGTAGAGGAAGAGGAGAGTGGCGTGCTGTGGATAGCGTAACTCTTTGTTGAGACCATGTTGGACAATCAAAGGTAGCTCTGAAGTGTTTTTTAGTGTCTACATCTATTTGTTAACCTAAATTAATGGATTTCGAACCCATTTTCTAAAATGGGAAACGGGTTGAAGTCTTTCCTTCAGGTTTTACTTTTCTATGGAAAATATCTTTAGTGAAGAAACGGACGCACTCTTCTGACAGGCTGTTGCAGTGCCGGCAGGTGTTGGCACACTAATAGCATGTGTGTGTGTTAGGTGTTAATTGGCCCATCACATCTGCTGGCTGTAATTATGTAGTTGTGTGGTGTAGTGTTTCTGACAGGCCGAACCTGCCGGGATGATCACAAGACACATGGAGCGATTAGGGTTGAAATCTTTGCTACAGTCAAATGATCAGCGTGACGTCTCTGTTTTCGGAGCTCTTCATCTTTCCTGTTTGTGTGCTCTTCTATTCCTATATTTGTGGGGACCAGTTTGACTTTTAGGCTTTAAGTTTAAGGATATTTTTGGCATTAGAACAAGGTTTAGGTAAAGGTGAGGGTTAGGGACAAGCAAATGTATTATGTAGGGCTGTCAAAGTTAACGCTATAATAATGCAAATTTGTATTAACGCCACTTATTTCTTTCACGCATTAACGCGACATGCGATTTTTAGGTTGTAGCGGGCTCAGTTTTTAAAGCTAGAGTGAAGATACTGGTATCATATGAAACTAGAAAACCTAAGGAATCCATTGGTACCAACCATGTCATACTAGTGAAGGAGGCTAAATAACGCTCCAAACTTACGCAAAATTTTAGCGAGGAAAAACTGGCATGGCCGTTTTCAAAGGGGTCCCTTGACCTCTGACCTCAAGATATGTGAATGTAAATGGGTTCTATGGATACCCACGAGTCTCCCCTTTACAGACATGCCCACTTTATGATAATCACATGCAGTTTGGGGCAAGTCATAGTCAAGTCAGCACACTGACACACTGACAGCTGTTGTAACTGTACATGTGAGGGTTTCTGGACAATATTTCTCATTGTTTTGTGTTGTTAAATGATTTCCAATAATAAATATATACATACATTTGCATAAAGCAAGCGTATTTGCCCACTCCCATGTTGATAAGAGTATGAAATACTTGACAAATCTCCCTTTGAGGTACATTTTGAACAGATAAAACATGTGCGATTAATTTGCAATTAATCGTGATTAACTATGGACAATCATATGACAGCCCTAGTTTAATTCAATACATTAAACACGCGTTTACTGCGACCATAAAGTGACGCCAAGGGGTCTGACAAAGTATGTGACGAGTTGGGATGAGAACATGTTGCTATGGCAGCCTTGTGTCTAATTCACATACCCACCTGACACATAATTACTGCATGTGATGTAGATATGGCATGCTGTGTGTGTGTGTCCTGCCATCTGTTGAGATGTGCAGCATCAGCAGTTTGAGCGTAGCATGTGGTCTACACACACATACAAACACACAACACTGTATGAGGGATGAGCTGCCATGTTGGATATTCAGTGATGCGTGTTCAGGGACTTTCTTTATCTTACACACACACACACACACACAAACACACACACTAGTGGTATTTACCTCTTTCTCAATTTCCCCGAGTAGTCTGATAGTATTCTGCACTTTGTCTGAACTCTTAAAGTTTTTTTACTTGTGTTGAGTTTATCTTGATTTGACATTCCTTGAAAGAACAGCTAAAATCTTAATGGGGCATTTTACTTTCCGCATATGTTGAACTTTATGCTCTCCTGCAGACACATTTTACATTTTTGTATGTTTGAAGCTGCTGTGCAATTACTAAAAGATTCTCTAGCTTACATTAGTAATGAGCTGGAATTAATTAACTGGAAGTGTACTAATTGAACACTGCCTCTATTTCCCTATTATAGGTACTAAATTAAACAGGAGTTTTGCAGGAGATACCTGTTAAAAGATAGATAGACCTGTTAAAAAAAAAAAAACGTGACTCAAATGTCACAGAAATCTGACCATCAGTTGTTATCTTGAGATTTTGAGCTGACGGTGACATTAGAGAAAAGGTCAGGTTGGATTGATGGATATCTGCTCCACTGTAAGCAGAGCAACAGGACATACTGTACAGAGAGAAGACAATAAGGGACTGATAAGAAAGAAAGAAATGACACAAGGAAGACACAAAAGAACAAGCTTTAACAGGGGAGGACATAAAGACGACACTGCCGGTTCCACTGAGACTAAAGCACCGCTCAGTTTGAGGAGGTTAATTTACAGCGACTGTCGCTCACTCTGCTGCTGTTCACCGGCTAGTGAACAAAGCTCAGTGGCTGCCTCGTGAGTGTGGATTTACATCTGAGCCGGTCCAAGGCTTCAAATGTGCCTGTCAAATGTGGAGTGAGTGTCTGGTAATGGTCAAAAAAGGAGACAGAAGTTTGAGGTTTGAGAAAGTTAGAAAGAATTCTCAAAGTTTTTCGACACCTTAAAGGTGCTAAACGCGAGATTGGGAGCATTTCTATTGCCTCCGCACGGCTCTGAACATGGCGACGGATGAGCAGGTGGCTCGCAACTAACGATGCTAACAGCGCTAACACTGCTTATGGAGGACAACAAGAACAGCGCCGTCGGTGGGGAAGGCGTTATCAGCACTAACTGGCGTATGAGAGCAGTGGGGCACACTGACATGCATGAACATGCACTGAAAGATTAGACTCAGATTACAACACACACAGAGGGAGAGACTTCATTCTCTGCTCAGGTAGACATTACTCCTCTATATCTTTACATAACAAATAGATGTTTGATGCTACATTAATGCTCCGAATATAGTATAGAGCACCTTTAATACAACGGTGTATTAGGGTTATTGTAGGTAAAAAATAAATAAATAAATAAAAATACAGAGTTGGGGGAGGGAGGTAATATTCTGAGAAAAAACTCAATTTTCGTGATTAAAGTTGTAAATTTATGAGAAAAAAAATCGGATATTTTAAGCATTAAAGTGGCAAATTTATGATAAAAAAACTCTAAAATTTGCAAGATTAAAAAAGTCATAATCTATGAGAAATAAACTCTGAAAAATAGTACACTGCGTTACCATAGTTACACCCTGACACTTTTAAGGGACCGTGCCCAACTGTCATTGTGTCAGTGTGAAGGGAAAAACACACAGAAAAGGCACATAACATATCTGCTTGTGTTGAACCACAGATTATTATTATGGTGACCATGCTTAGCCTGCTGCCCCCGCGACCCAGCCCCGGATAAACT
This sequence comes from Sebastolobus alascanus, assembly GCA_916701645.2. Classification (NCBI taxonomy): domain Eukaryota; kingdom Metazoa; phylum Chordata; class Actinopteri; order Perciformes; family Sebastidae; genus Sebastolobus; species Sebastolobus alascanus. The sequence continues at coordinate 3,890,013 of CAKAOJ020000024.1, read as the reverse complement.
GATGAGAATTCTTGGATGAAGAGTCTGCTACGATATAATATATTTTGCACTCAGCGGCTCACGCTACCGCAGTGTTTAGTGGTGGCATATGTAGTGTGATGAGGTTGATCCAACCTTTGCAAAGTGAAGCAATGTGGTTCCTTAACAAAAAAAAAAAATCCAATATTTTTTATTATCATGTTTTTGCACTCCACTATTTTTTTCTTGTAAATTTATGACTTTATAATGTCGCAAATTTGTCATTAATAAATTAGCCACTTTAATCTCAGAGAATATCTGAGTTATTTTCTTGTAAATTTACGACTTTAATCTTGGAAATTCGTGGAATATTACCCCCATCCCCAGCTCCATATTAGTATTTTTATTTTTTTTTTACCTACAATGGCCCTAACACGCCGTTGTACCTGAATGACTTTCTGTCTGGTGGATGATGCAGAGAGGGAGCAAGACGACTTCTCTGACCAGCTATAGGTCGACACACCACAAACATTAATTTGCTGTATACTTGTTTCTGAGTTTTATACACAAATGTAGCTGCTGCAGCTACACAGTTTCACTCTCTGAGAAAATGGTTATTTATTCTCCTACAGGCATTTTGGATCCCTGCTGAGAAACATGTTTCCATTATGCACAACTGACTGAAGGCAACATTTCCGTGCGAGTGTGTGTGTGTGTGTGTGTGAGTGTAAAGTGGGCTTTCGAATGCTTCTCGTCACCATCAAAGCAGCAGCAGCCTGTCAGGTAACAGCACAGTGGCTGAGTGCTGCTGCTCAGTTTCATTACTTTCTCTGGGTGAAGCAGCTTTTCGACCCAAACTTCTGCTAGAATTGGTCACAGTTTTTACCCAAGCAAGGATGAGAATCCAAGAAGTCCTTATGTTTCCCCCTAACTGCAGGGGCACAAAGCACTCCCACTGAGCTGTCAGCCATTTAATGGAATAGCTCAACATCATGGGAAACGTGCTTATCTGCTTTCTCTCCGAGATGAGATGAGAAGATCGATATCAAACTCATGTCTCGGCTGGCTCTGTCCAAAGTTCAAAATACACCCACTAACACCTCTAAAGCTCACTGATTAGCATGCTGTATCTCACTTGTTTAATCCGTGCACAAATAGGAATGCAAAAACGTCAATTTGTGGCTTTAGAAGGAGTTGCATGCTGGACTATTTCTTGATTCCCGAGGTTGCCAGGTTTGGTACCTTCGTGCCTGTACAGAGGCTCACCGACTGTGTCTGGTGAGATATAGCCGGAGATGCTGCACAGATTATTACACGGTTGTTCATCAAGAAATAGCTTGAACACTCCTTCTAAAACCACAGTTTGTCAGTAAACAAACACAAATACAACATGTGATCAGTGTGCAATGTCATCAGTAAGCTTCAGAGGTTTCATTTTGGACAGGACTTGGCTCGCTGTTTCCCCATGCTTCCAGTCTTTATGCTGAGCTAATTTAACCACGTCCTGACTGCAGCTTCGTACTCAACCCACAGACATGAGATTGATCTTCATTGATCTTGTTAATATAATAATAATGATAATATTAGGGCTGTCAAAGTTAACGCGATAATAACGCGTTAACGCAAATTTGTTTTAACGCTACTAATTTCTTTAACGCATTAACGCTAGTCGGTCTTTCGGAGGTTTTAGCGGGCTCAGTTTTACAGCGAGAGTGAAGATATACAGTATGGTATCATATGAAACTAGAAAAACCTAAAGAATCCATTGGTGCCAACCATGTCGCACTAGCTAAATTTTGACGAGGTTCTCTGGGTACCAACGAGTCTCCCCTTTACTGACAGGGGTCCTGGTTCATATACCTTTTCCTTTAAATATTCTGTCTCTAATTTTATTGACTCTTAAACTTGGGGCTCGAAAATTGTCTATAATTTGATTGATCCTATTTTAACCATTTTAATCGCATGGTTCTTTTGAGTAAATTGTTCAGTTTCAACGTTGCATTTTGATTCTTTTACCCTTTTTGTTACGCACCTTGAGATTCTGCTGTATTTTATAGTGTGCTATATAAATTCATTATTGTATATAATATATCATTGTTTATCGTCGATTAATCTGTCGATTATTTCCTTGATTAATCAATTAGTTGTTTGGGCTATAAAATGTCAGAAAATGGTTGAAAATGTGTTTCCAAAAGCCCAAGATGTCGTCCTCAAATGTCTTGTTTCGTCCACAACTCACAGATATTCAGTTTACTGTCATAGAGGAGTAAAGAAACCAGAAAATATTCAGATAATTGTGACTTTTTTTTCTTAAAAAATGAGTCTAACCGATTAATCGATTGTCAAAATATTGGGCGATTAATTCAATAGTTGACAACAAATCGATCAATCAATTAATCATTTACAAATCTCTGTTGTCCAAATGAATAACTCCAAGTAAATTGTAATTAAAAACTAACAAAATAAGGTATTGAGGTTTTATTTTTACTTGTATGAAGAATTGTGTATGATAATCCACAAGTTGATGTTTGTAGGATTTACGTGCAGCACTGAGGAGAAACAACAAGACAAGATCTCATCAGTAAATGACAGAAACCAGAGTAGAGTAGAAGAGCTCAGCTGGCAGGTACGTTTAAAGTGTTTGCACATTTGTGTTTGCTCCTGTTTTACCTGCGATATGAGCAACTGCATATAAACTCACAATGTAATAACTCTGTTATTGTCAAACTCATAAGACACACAGTCATAGAAGCAGACATACGGTGATGTGACAGGAGAGATAGTGGAAACTAGAGATGAGCAAACAGCTGTGTGGGTGTTAAACTAAACCACCTGACACACACAGTATACACACAGAACACACATACACACACACACACACACACACACACACACACACACACACATCAGACATCAGGCGAGAGTATGTGGATAAGATCTACAGCTAGACTCATTTCCCAGAGTCCACTCAATAATGTTGGTCTGAGGGTTACAGCCAACACAGGAAATCAATGTGACGGCCCACAGCAGAGTGTGTGACGGTGTGTGTGTTTCCTCTTTATATTCATTCACGTCTCCTGCTGTGAGTTAGTGTCAGTGTGTCAGTGCCCTTAAGGAAAAACACACAATAAGAGCGATGCAACCGCTCATTGTTTCTATTTTTGCAAATTAACATTGTTTTCTAAGTAAGTCAATGACCACCTGTTGCTACTAGGACGACTGTTGACCTTTGAACCTCAATACTTTATTGGTACAAACCGAATAGCACTGTGTACCAAAAACATTAAGTACCGAAAGCTGTCTCAGTCATCTGGTTCAATTTGCAATCTCAATCTTTCTGATTTAAATTGAACATTTGACCTATTTTAGATTGTTTTTATGTCTGCTAATTTCCTTTCTTGTGTTCAGGTAACATTTTATCCTCAAGAACATTGGCTTATTTTGTTAAATGAGAAAAAACATGTTCACACTCCCAAAAGTATGGTAAAAAAAAAACTATCACTTTGGGATTGGCACTAAAACCCCTGAACAAATATACAACATCACAATTGCTATAAATTAGCAGAGCATGTATACACCACAATTACAGTAGAAACCTTTTCTGCCCTAAGGCAAATGCAGAAACTACATATTTGGTCAAAACTGAGTTAAGACCAGAATCTGACTTTTTGACATTGTACTTATTTTTTATTATTTTTAATTATTATTATAGCTCCCCTGGTGGAGCGGGGGCACCATGTACAAAGTCCTTACCGCAGCAGCCTGGGTATGAACCTGACCTGCGGCACTATGCTGCATATCGTCCCCTCTCCCTCCCTTTCCTGTCTCTCTTAAGATAAGAGATAAGATAAGATAATCCTTTATTAGTCCCACAGCGGGGAAATTTGCAGGATTACAGCAGCAAAGGGGGACAGTGCAAACACCAAGAGGCATCAGTAAAAAACAAAACAAGATCTAATAAACAAGCAGGTATACAATAAAGATTTAGTAAGATGTTCTATCCAATAAAAAGGCCCAAAAACATTTGCTACATTTGGAGGGAAAAAAAGGGGGAATTCATAAGAACTACAAAACAGAGGTAAAAACCAAATTCCCATGTACTTCACATTCCGTGTGACTGTTTTGTGTCCTTTTAGTTTAATGCATTTTTTATTCTGTATTTGACAGAATGTGACGATAGTGGTGAGGAGAGAGTTTGTCCTAAAACCAAATATCAGTCCAGTTTAACTGAAAGAGAACATTACTGGGCCTTTATTCAACATTACCTATGTTGTTTCCACTAAAACACCAGCATTAACATCGTTACCGTCCACCAAATCAAAAATCTCCTCCTAACCTCGATGTTAGTTGCATTTATAAGGAGGTGCATGTTCGCTAAAAGGGAAACTCCAACACACAAAGCCCCCATATGATGGTACCGCAACACGGGAATGGGAGGACAAAAATCAACAAGTTCAAGCTCAGTTCCAATATTCCATTTGGGACCCGCCCTCCAACAGGAAGTCGGATCAACCATTTAGCTTAAGATTCGTGAGCTGTGTGCATCGGCCTGCAGTTACACATTAAAACCCTTCTCTGTGTAGAGCTGCGGAGGTGTTCATGTGTATCTTTGCAGATGATAATAGTTTAAACAACACACTTTTGAACATCCGTTCGGTGACAAATGAGAGGCCAAAGGCGATTAATGCTGGGCACATACTACACAAGATTCAAGCCGGTTTTGGGCCTGATTCCCCCCCTCCCGACAATGGTCAGCAAAGCCCAGATTTTTTGATGGTTCTAAATATTATCTTGTCAGATATTCCTGTGGTGTGAGCAGTGTTGAAAATTCAAGTTTTTGTCCACCTGCCACTGTGGCTGGTGGATTCCAAAATCTGCCAGCCACTCAATAGACTACCATTGTTTTTTTGGCTGGTGAATGAAGCAAATCTAGCAGCTACCAGCTTATTTTACCAGCATTTGGCTGGTGGCTGGTGCTAATTTCCATCCCTGGGAGGTATGTTAAGAGTGTTTTTTACATCCTCCGATCTGCTCAGAAAGTCCATCCTGGCCGCATCAATTTCTAATCGCAAATAATAAACATGTTCAATACTTCATCAATATTTTTAGACTTTTTCTTCGTCAACATTTAGTACAAAGTAGTGCAAAAACTAACATTGCTAATTCTTCCTGCCCGACGTCTGCCATGTATATTTACACATTTGATCGCGAGGGATTTTGCAAGATTTGGGGTTTTTAGAGTCGGGCCACCTGTTGTTCATGAATGGAATCTGTTAGTGTGCTGTTTTGGCCAAATCATTGCTCTCCACACACTATAGGAACAAAACTGTTAAATTTATCTTAACATGTTGTTATGTGTGGGGTCTCTCACATTTCCAACATCTGTTGAATATTTGAAAAATCTTTTAGTATGGGCCAGCCTTAAGACATATCAGGAAGCACATTACGTTGACGGGCTTAAAATCAAAAATGACTGGAGAAGCACACTCCTAACTGTTTGAGGTGCAGACACAATGACCTTGCCTTTAACAGTATGTTATCTAAAAATCAAACCGGACATTGAATATTCCATATATCTATATTCTCATGATGGAATTAAGATGCAAATATGAAAACTTATTGCATTAGAAAGGCCGTGAAAATGAGCCTGACGGGTGGAGAAGCCAAAAATAAATCTTTGGAAAAACCAGTATGTTTGACATATCTTAAGACAAGGTCAGAAACCAGCAAGAGAAATCAAGAATTACTATACTTCTGAACTGAATATGATGACGGGTGTTAAAAAAGAGGATGCCAGTCCCTCCCAACCCTTCAATTCACTCTTTTTCTGTTCGAGCAATGAATCAATTTTGCCCTGATTACAGCTCAGCTGTCGGCTCAATCCACTCCAATCCAAAAACTGTTGCTATGCAGGAGTCACTTCACAACCCCTTTCTCTTTTAAAAACACTGCCGAGACAAATACACACAACGGGAGGCGGTGACGAGGAGCAGAGGAGAAGAAATCTGTCTGTGTTATTACAGGGAGGAGGAAGAAAATTGCTGCTTTAAAGTGATAAGTATACAGCTCTGTCTCTGCTTCTCTTTCCTGCTGGGGAGGCCACTTCTGGCGCTGACTGACAGAAGAGAGAGAGAGGAAGAGGAGGAGAGGTCAGCTGAGGGAACGACAGAAAAATGAAGAAGAAAATGACGACATGCACGAACTCAAATCACGCCTTGCAACCTGGACTTGCATCACAAACGCGTAAATCGTTCGCGGAGAGAGAACATTTAATAAAAAAAAAACACACACACACACACACTGCAGTGGTATACATACCAGCAGTGTTACATGTGATTCCCATTCAAACACACTCACATACACAGACAGAGCGTCCTGTTTATCCATCAGAAGACTAATCCAGTTAGCTGACCTTCATGTTGGAGCAACTCCTGCTGAGCATCTAAGACCTGCAAAGAGGAGGAGGAGGAGAAAGAGAGGAGAGGATGCCGAGGATGGAGCGGCAGAAAATGAAAAAAGAAAGAAGATAGAAAAAACTAATCGAGGCGCAAAATTAAAAACGAGGAGTGGAGGGGAGAAAATGACGCAGGCTACCAGAGGTGAAAAACATCTCAACTAAGGAAAAAAAAAAAGGATGGAGTGAAAATACCTCTTGGAGCGCCGCAGCATGCTTCTCTCGGGCAGTGAGAAATTGGAGAGCACCGTCCAGAAGGAGTCAGACATGCTAACGCTAACACGCGACCATCGCTCTGACACTCGGGGGCAGAGGACGTGGTTAGCAAACAGACGCTGGCTTCCACCTGTCACACCGGCGAGAGCGAGAGTGTGTGTGAGAGTCGCTGGTGTGTCTACTCTCTCCTCCCTCCCTCTCTCTCTCTCTCGCTTTTTCCTCTGATCCTCTCTCTCTCCGCTCAGCAGAGCCCCCTCCCTTCCTCCCTCCTTGATGCTCTTTTCTTCTTCTCACCCCTCTGTTTCTGAGTGGAGCTGTTATTGACCTCAATATACAGCAGAGCAGGGACAGACTGATTATCAGTGTATCGGCAGATGTTTGACTCCACCAGTGAATTGCATCAGTGATATTTAACTGCCGATAACCCTCGTATGAACACAGCTGGCTGGTGTTTCCTTATGTTTACATAAATGCCTTTTTTCCACAGCACTGTTTCAGGAACCCAGGAACTTTTTAAGGAACTCAGGAACTTTACCTGCATTTAAACTGGAGGAAGCAGGGTCTTCCGCCCTGACATGAGTTTGGGTGATATGACGATATATACCTTAAAACAATATACATATTTCTACCATCATATATTTTGCCATATTGTTTATAATGTGGTCCCTTTAATATATATGGGTGTATTAGAGTCTAATAGACCATTGTGGTACTTATTGTTATTGCTAACAATAAGTACATTTTTATATGAATTAATTATATATATGTTTTTGGTTATTTTTTTTCTAGAAACGTCACTATATATCCATATTGATAACAAATTATAAGACATATACATTTGTATATTGCATCCATATCGCCCACCCATATTGACAAAGTTCCTTGACCCCAAAAAAAAGTATTACTTTCTGATGGCCCAGGAACTATACAAAAGCAAATACAAGAGAAAAGTCAGGAAAAAAGCACATTGTATTTCTTATTCTGCCAGGAGATAATGAGACGGTCATGTGTGTGCATCTCTGTGTCTGTCCACGGCTAATCTCGCATACTGCTGCACCAAACTGCATAATATTTTGGGTGCTCATTTATGGCTGCATTCTCAAGGATCTCTCATGGTTGCATTGACTCACACTTTCTCAAAACACCTTTTATTGGCTGTTTGATAATGCCATTGATTGACTGCTGACTCCTCACTAACTACTCTTAACCGGCCCCCAGCCGTTAGAGGGCCACAAGTGATCACACAGCAGATGCATCGCTGCCGCTCAGCCGCTGCTCTGCGGCCAGAGACACAGAAGGAGAAAACAGTGTGCTCACTTTTATTGTTTTGGACAGTGTGTTTGGCTAACAGCTAACTGAAAAAAACAGTTCACACACAGCTGAGTGCATCGCCACCGCTAACAGCTAACAAAACTACACACACAGTTTGGTGCATCGCCACCGCTGCTAACCAAACTACATACACAGCTGAGTGCATCGCCACCGCTAACAGCTAACGAAACTACACACACAGCTGAGTGCATCGCTGAGCACATCGCGTTTACAAGTGTATTGTTGAAAAAATTGACTTTAAGCCTAAATAAATTCTACTGAGTTCACCTTTCTAGTCTCCCCCTTGTGGGGTGGCAAGAAGTTGGAAAACACTGTTGCACGATTAAATGGAAGTTATCTAGTTTGACTTCCTGACCTATCTGTAATGAGAAACATTTGATATCCGGCAATTCAGAGAGCTAATGAGTGAACAAGAGAAAAAAATCTGTTATTTGAATCAATGTCGTTGCATAGTAAAGCAGAAATACATAACAGTAAAACACTCAGCAGCATCACTTGAGTATCTCTTTTCCCACTTCTACCTGTCTACTTTGCATCTATTAATTACTGCACTTACTATTCCACTGAAACAAATTGCAAAAAAAACAACAACTTACTGTTGAAAATTACATCTCAAACTAGATTGTTTTTTAATCTATTATCAGTCTACTTTCAACAATCTTCACAATTCTCCGGATGGACTGTGTAAAAGGGACTTTTCTGATGTGAGTTACGGCCAAAACGAAAAAAAGTTGCAATACAAAGAGCATTTCCCCTGAAAGCAGCCGGATAACGGCTCTAATAAGTGGATGTTTTCTACAGTCATCAGCTCATTAGTGCTGGGTGCCCTTTCAGCTGTGCAGTCTTCTGCTAACGCAATCGTTGGCTGACAAAAACAGAAGGTCAGGAAAGTCGGTAATGGAGGCAAACAGAAGACAACCCACAGACTTCCTAACAAACAGGTGTGTTATGAGGTGACACAGCACGCCTCTTACCTCCAGAGGAAGGGGTTTCCCAGCTGGTGAACAGGGGCTGACAGAGGGCCGTCAGAGCAACAGAGGGAGGGAGAGGAGGAGGACGACGACAAGGGGGAGAGGGTGACGACGGGGGGCTGAACGACGGAGGGATGAAAGGAAGTGGGGGACAGCAGGTGCTGGAGGAGGCTGCTGTTGCCGTGGCAACGCAGCTGAGCCGGCGACCAGATTCTGCCAACAGAGGAGGGAGGGGAGGAGTGGAAGAAAGGATGAAGAGGGGAGGAAGAGAGCAGGGTGAGGACAGAGGGTTGTGTGATGAGGACTGACTATGTGTGTAGTGACGAGACATCAATGCTTGACTGTATTTAAAAAGCTGTTAAGGACTGAGTGGAATTATCCATCTGTTCTTGAACATCTGTTCTTTAACTTTTCTCCTCCATCTGTCCTGCTGCACCTTAACCTGTTATATGGTGCATCATTTTAGGACAACAGCTTTCCTTTTTTTAACTGTAATTTCAATAGTTTGGACTACAATAAATAATTTGGATGGTTCAGTCGAAAATAATAAATACCTGGCACAAGTTACCAGAGACCAAAGTAGTGTCTTAAAGTGAGCCTATGTAACTTTTGCTGAACAGCAGCCACTGTTACTGTTCATGAAGTCAACAAACTGACTCAATTATGTCAACTACACCAGACCAACTAAGGCTTTAAAGTCAAAATCCCTGAGTGTTCAGTTTCAGTCAGTGGGCAACCTCCGGGTCTGAGAAGTGAAGCCAATGAGGAAGTGCCTTAAACTTGCATTCTTTCTAACAGCCAGCTGGGGGCGACCCCTCTGGTTGCAAAAAGAAGTCTGATTGTATAGAAGTCTATGAGAAAATGACCCTACTTCTCACTTGATTTATTACCTCAGTAAACATTGTAAACATGAGTTTATGGTCTCAATCGCTAGTTTCAAGTCTTCTTCAATACAGCATGATGTTCATTTAGTAAATTATGGTCCCATTTTGAGTCAAATAGACCATAAAGCAGGGTATGCTTTAGGGCGTGACTACCTTGTGATTGACAGGTCGCTACCACGGCGTTGTCTGGTCTGGGAGTTGGCCGTGTTTTCGTCTTACAACTTTAACCCTTTCAGTGTGTTTTCAGTTCATGAAAATTAATTATAACTTTTTTGGTCGCCTAAAAATGTCTTATTCAGCATTCGGTTGTACTTAGCTCCACCCTCTTGTGTCACCTCTGGTTGCAAAAAAACAAGATGGCGACAAACAAAATGCCGAACTCGAGGCTTCAAAACAGCAGTCCACAAACCAATGGGTGACGTCACGGTGACTACGTCCACTTCTTATATACAGTCTATGGTTTTTAGTTCAGTTTCATTTGTTTCATTGTTTTCATTTTTAAAACGGTGCATTCACTCGCTTTAAAGATACCAAAGCCAGTGGGTTTAGAATGGTATATATAAATAGAGGTAGGTCAGCAAATCTGCATATTTGGTCCGCCTGATAGGAAGTCAGCCATTTTGGATTTTGTGCATTCATTTTCATTTTACAAACACGTTTGAGGATTTTAGGATGAACCAAAACTCATGAAACTTTGCAAACATTTTCAAACTAGTAATCAGTTCAATTTGATGTAGTGATTGGGCTTGGGCATGGCACGTCAACTCTATAGCGCCCCCTAATCCCCTTTAGCCTTAAATCACATTTTTGACGCACTTGGTAAACTCGAAAAGTCACGAAACGTGGTGCAAAAAAAGTGCTGGAATTAAGTCCCATCAAGACATTGGTTGGTCAACTGACTAAGAAGTTCAGCTCTTGGTGTGGCTGATTTTAGACATTTCAGTTGTGTCTGGAGACATGATTTAGAATTTCTGGTAGAAGCTTTACTAGATAGTGGCTGACAGTATTGAGTTCATACTGTTAGAGCGTACAGCAGTGCCAGGCTCTACCCACTGATCCGTACTGTCTCTGCCTGCCTGCAGATGTCCCCTCGCAGCAGGCACGAAGCCTCGCGCACTAACTTATCACAGTTGGAAACGGCTTGACAGAAAGTTCTGGATCAACTTCACAGAGCTCAGTCAGAACTCCATGAGATGCTTGCAAGCACTCAGTCATATTAAAACTTAGACTTGCTCTACCTGTCACAGGAAGAAGCACAGATATCAGTTTAAGAAGTCCAAACTGATGTGAATATAAAATACAACTTTTAGATCTACTTTTAAATTTAAACGCTCTATAAACATCTCCCCTGGCTCTACAGAGTTCAGATGGCAGTTGGCACAGATCTGCAGGGCACGAGGACCTTATGGTGGTGGTCTCCATGTCCCCTCCCCCCTGCTGGGTGGGACAGAATGGGTGACACCACCTGCTGGGAAGTCAAGGGCTACACAGTGTTCCCCCTACATAATGTAGGGCCATCTGTGGTGCACTGCCACAGTTTCAGCACGGCCATCGCGGGAACCAAATTAAAGACAATTTGATAATGAAATGCTAGACTGAATAATAATTTGAGCCATCTGGCACACCAGTGGACAAACAGCGCTGCTGTCACAGACATTGGTGGTGGAGAGCAGTTTGACCAGGTTAAAAGGTCAAGTTTTGGAAGAGTTTTTCAGAGATGAGGTCATATAAAGACCATATGAACAGGATTAATTAACAAAGGAGACTAGAACCAGAACCCGGGGCCAGACTACATCAGTCATGTAAATGCAGCCAGAGACTGCATAGAGGTTTACTTGTTACCTCCACTAAGGAGGTTATGTTTCTGGATCGATTTGTTTGTTTGCCTGTTTGTCAGCAGGATTACGGAAAAACTGCTGGCCCAATTTTTATGAAACTTGGTGGAAGGGTGTAGCATGGGCCACGGAGGAATCCATTCAATTTTGGAATGGATCCGAATCATAGGATGGATACAAGCATTATTTTTCACTTATGGAAACCGCCTCGGTGGAGGTCGGTTGGTTCTTATCCTTCAAGTTATTCAATTGATTAAAATATTTAGTCGCGATTAATCGCATAATTGTCTGTAGTTAATCGCAATTAATCGCAAATTAATCACAAATTAAATCACATATATTTTATCAGTTATAGGTACTATAAACTTTTCAGATTAAAAGTTAAGAAAAACTTAAATTACCTTTTAATTTACAATGCTTTGTTACAGAGTAAATTAAACTACACAATAATATTATTTATTTATTTATATAAATCATAACCTTTATTTAATCATAACCTTTATTTACCTAGGAAGTCACATTGAGAAAAAAAAAAATTTGCTCCACCTCAACAAGCTTTAAGTTAGAATGCTGCTTATATGTTAATATTAGGGCTGTCAATTGATTAAAATATTTAACCGCGATTAATAGCATGATTGTCCATAGTTAATTGCAATTTATCGCAAGTAAATTTATCGCAAGTATTTAATACACTTCAACATGGGAGTGGACAAATATGACGGCTTTATGCAAATGTATGTATATATTTATTATTGGAAATCAATTAACAACACAATACAATGACAAATATTGTCCAGAAACCCTCACAGGTTCTGCATTTAGCATAAAAAAATATGCTCAAATCATAACATGGCAAACTGCAGCCCAACAGGCAACAACAGCTGTCAGTGTGTCATTGTGCTGACTTGACTATGACTTGCCCCAAACTGCATGTGATTATCATAAAGTGAGCATGTCTGTAAAGTGGAGACTCGTGGGTACCAATAGAACCCATTTTCATTCACATATCTTGAGGTCACAGGTCAACGGACCCCTTTGAAAATGGGGTTAACGCGTTATTATGGCGTTAACTTTGACAGCCCTAGTAAATACTCTGAGATCCACCTTAAAATATAACGTTTATGTCTGGAAGTGACCTTAAGTGACTCTAGTGATTTAATTATTGGCAGAACTAAAAAGGGGTTCTGGGCTATAATTAATACCTGACAAGGAACGGGAAATTACATGTACATGAATGAACTCTGAATGGAGATAAAGTTAAAGTACTAAATGTCTTGTGCAATGCAATGAATTAGTTCATTTAACTATATACTATACAATATACTTTGATTTCCGTATTTTGTAATTTGGTTGAATATCAATAATTAAATGTTAGAATTATAATTACCCCCAAAGTTAGGGGGAATACTGACATGTGTACACACGTGTGTGTTGAAGAGAGAGAGCCACTGTGGTAACTGGAGCCTGTTGAGCTGATGACGGACTTCCTTCCCTGCTGGGATCTCACTCTCATACTTTCTCATGTTTCTGTCTCCTCATGGTTTTCCGTCCCACCGACTCGGTATGTATGTACACTATGCATGTACTGTATTATGAATGTATGTATGTAATGTAAGCCAAACCTGCCCCCCTGTTCACACCCATATACTGTATCTAGTGATCGTGACGAAGCTACAGAAACAATGTAAGCCTGTCAAGCTTTTATTTTGGGGCTGGCTTCGTCTTTCTCTCTCTCTTCCCAAACAAATCTGTCACGTCAGCTTGTTATATTCAGCAGGAATTATAGTTTGTAAACACAGCAATTTTAATGTCACAGCTAATAACATTATAATTTATACATCCTGGCAGAAAAGAATGCAGACAAAAGGTATGTTTACATCCAAATGTTTCCAAATTTCTGAGAAAATATCCCAAAAGTCATTGAAAGAAAAGACATATGAGTGTATTTCAATCAGCTTTGTCAATATTCTGAGGAAGATTTAAACACCAAGGAGTGGCAACACCTTTAAACCAAGTCTATTATAAGCATTTCATATATGATTTTTTACACTTATGTTAGTGAAAGCTTGGGTTGGTAATCTTCTTCAAAAACAATTTTGTTATATTTTTAAGGGGGGAGTGTCTTTGGAGGGAGGCCTGAAGGGACAGACTGTCGGTGGTGCCGACTAGGCGACTTTCTCGCTAGATTTAGCGACTTTTGGAGCTAGTGCTGCTAGTTACTTTTATTGGAAAAGAGTTGGCAACACTGGATTGGATTTTTCAGTTGGATAAATTTAAACATCTAGCATACTCTTGCTAGTTTCTTAACATTACCGACCCCACCTTTAATTAGTTACATTAGTTAATGTCCCCCCAGTGATCACTTTGGTGATCCTCTGTTTGTTGATTTTTTTGGGACTGACTGAGTGATGAAGTTACACGACTGGTCAGCCGAGTGTTGGAGTTTCCTCATTGGCCGTTGCTCTTTCAAAATGAAAAGGCGGGAACAGTCCTTTTATGCAAATTAACCCGTCCAGCGCGACGTGTCCGGCTCGTGAAACTTGGACCAAGCTGTCAAACTAGACGATCTAGTTCTAAAATGAAACAAGATCCAGCAGAAGCATCGCCTATTTCTCGCTTAAAATCTTTCAGAAGTAGATTTTGGTGAATTGTTGTGACGGAATAACAGAAAGTTTACGAGGCCGCCATGTTGTTTCCTGTTTGAAAGGACAAGCAGAAAACCAGGGACCAATCAGGTGCATTCCACGAGAGGTTACGTCATCACTTGAACGGCCAGTTCAGTGGAGCAGCGCGTCCCCTAGTCTCCTCGTTGGATTTAACACATGACCACTGACTATTTATGTAACAATTTTGTCACAAATTCAGTCTTGTTTCCTTTATCACCACCATCAACATTTTAATTTCTCCAATATTTTGTGACCAAATATCAGCCTCTGCTCTACTTTGTGTGCTATAATTAGCAAATGTTAGCATGCTCACAGTCTAAATTAAGATGGTGAACATTATACCTGCTAAACATCAACATCAGTGTTGTCCTTGTAAGCATGTTAGCATGCTGATGTTAGCATTTAGCTCAAAGTACCCACAGAGCCGCTAGCATGGATGTAGAGTTTCAGTCTTGTTTATAGATATTGTGGATTTTTTCCCCTAATGTTTCTCTTCAATATGCATAAAACATTTGGATGTAAACATACTGTACTGTAGCTACAAATGAAAAGGAAAAGGTAAAAAGAGAATTAAGTAAGAGACATAACTGGTTCCCTTGATATGAATCTGACCTGCGTTCTCTCTAACACACACACACACACACACACACACACTTAGACACACTCTTACTGGAGGTGAAGGCGTGGGGCTCCTGCTCTCTCCTTCCTCCTCTTCATCTTGTGTCCTGGGACAAAAGGCTCAACTGTAATCTTTAATAATCCACCGGACTGCATCAGCTCATCTGCCTGTCAAACTCATACTGTAGTGTCCATCCGCAGGCTCCACACTTGACCAAAAATGGTCCCACAGTCAGTCTCCCATGAGTCAAACCACTGACTTTTATACATAAAGGAATGACCACAGTGTGTGTGTGTTACAATATGTCAACACCTGGTCTTATCTCCACACAGAGACACACACAGTTATGTGAGGTATCTGGGGTAGAGTGTTCCTTCACCAGCAAGCACGGGCTTGCTGAGTCACAAACTAAACACACACAGAAACACGCAGTCTGTGGAGCGACTTGCAGACCACGCACACATTTATCTGAGCTCAATACTCATTTCGTCTTCCTCTGAATAATCCAAAGAAAGTACATTGAACACTCTTCCTTCCTCTTCTTGCATAAAAAATAATCCAAAAAAGTCATAGAGAACACTAAATTCTGAGTAGCTCCATCATGTCAGACAAGAGGAAACTGATCCTTAGAGTTGAGACTAGTCGCTGGTAGCGGACCCTCAGTTCCTGCCACCGATCCACCAGACAAAAGGCTCAAGAGGGACACTCCCAGCGGCATGTCCCCAGGAGCAGAGTGCCCTCCCTGGGTACAGTATGCCCAGTTAATCCCTCTCAGTTCCTGGAAGCCTCAGCTTGTCTGATCGCTGTGACCAGCCTGTCCGCTGTGAGACGAGAGGACTGACTGAGTCCTCAACAGACAGCAGTGAGAGGGACGGAGAGACAGAGGGAGGGAGGAAGGGAGGAGGGTGAGAGAGAGGGAGGCGGGGATATGAAGACAGGAGGGAAGACTGAGATGTCTTCACTGCTTCATACTCATTATTTAGTTTGGATTGTCTAAAGAAAGCAGTATTTTCAACTGTAGAAAAAAAACAAACTTCAGGTTCTCACTCATGTAGAAGTAGGAATGGTGAAGTTGGAACAAACAGTTATATGGCTCGTTTATAAGATAACTAAAAAAAAAATTTTTTTTACCTATGTAGGTCTTGTTTCAGTGTTTAATGTTGATTTTTTTCATGACTTTATACATTACTTTTTAGGATTTAGTTTTAGTTTTGAATGACTTTTAAAACAAGTTTATTTTCTTCTTTTAAAACTTTAATTTATTGAACTTTTAATGACTTTAAAAGCTAAATTTATTTATATACATTTAAAATTATTTTTTATTTATTTATAAAAAATCTTTATTAAAAAACATTTACTTATTTATATTTGAAATGACTTTAATGACTTTTTAAAAATAAATGTATCTTTTACTGTAAGGGCTTTTTTTATAGGTACATTTTTAAAATGATGTTTCTAAAATAAAGCAAAACTTTAAAGTTCTGTTTTACTTTGGACTTTTGAAATTACTTTTTAAAAATACTGTATTTAATAACTTTTAAGATTATCTTAATTTTAACGACTTCTTAAAACATTTTTTTTACATAATTTTATTGATTTTTTTTAAAGACTTTTTCAAATTTAACCAACTTTTTAACTGATTTTGTAAAACTTCTTTTACTATGAAAATAAGCTTTATTCAAGACTATCAAGTTTTTTCAAACTTTTTAAAAAAAGGCTTTAAATGAAAAATGTTACCAGTTAATGAAATCATATTCTGAGCTGCAAAGCCTGTACTGCAATCTTGGAACCCATCGGTTATCGGTCTGACGACGGATAATCCTCTGGGGGCAAGGGGCTATATTTCTGGGGTTCCGGTGTAGCCAGCAGATATCCGGGCCAAGACTTCCTCTTTCGTTCCGCTGTTCACTGTTTACAGTCCAGTTAGCAACTTGAGATGGGAGGCTGGAGTTGGAGTTGAGAGACGATACGTACGGCCAGATTGTTTTACATGTAGCCAGTTTACAAGCTAATTCTAAACCAATAAAAAGCTAAATCATCGTCAGATGATAGCCAGCGGGTTCCCAGATTGCATTACGGCCAATTCGTTCCGCCTCTTTTGCTCTCCACACGGACTGTTTACCTGCATTAAACCAAAACCTACCCAAACGTGATTGGTCAATACTACTCTGACTAAAAACGGAAAAACCAGAACTCTTCTGATGCCAAAATCTTGTCCCGTTGCCTACAGATTCTACATGTGAATGCAGTATCGGTATATAGAGATTACCTGTACTAAACTGTGCTGAACAGAGTCATCTGGCAGCAGGATATGCTAAAACTTGTTGATGCGTTGAAACTAAAGGTGAAGAACTTCTTACAGAGAAACATCTACTTCTTTACTCTTCTTCCAGTTCAGGTATTTGTCTTTGAAAACTCACAGAAGCTGAGATGTTCCAGCGTTGATCATACATTAAAACCTTGTAGGGAAGCTTCTCTTCCTCTCTCTGACACATTGACTCAGGGGACGTTGTCGTGATATTATCAGAGCAGCTGTCCTCTCTCTGTCTCTGCTCTGGTTTCTGAGAAGCCCGGGGACACCGCTGACCCTAATGGGCTAAATGCAGCTCACAAGCCAGATTGCTAATTCATAAACAATGGACTGGATCACAGACGGCTCTGACTAGGGTAGGGTTACACACACACACACACACACACAGTTAATGTGGAGTGATTACTGACGCAGGAGCAGCCGCAGGACACGAGAATGTCATTACACACCAATCTGGACTAGGGTGTGTGTGTGCCATGAGAATCTGTTACCAGTTCAAAATGAAACCTTGAAGCAGTGATTTTCTGAGAGATTTCTCCTGCAGGTTCCTCCATGTCCACCCAAGCCAACACAACTCTGTTCTTGATCTTATTGATAGCCATATCATAGCTAAAAATGGCCAAAATTACACCATTTATCATAGTCAGAATCTGTAAAAACAGAAATAATCGTCAGATTTCAAATTTCCAGCAGTCCTTGAATAAAACGTAACCAAATCTAAGCTTAAAATTGTGATATTTCATCAAATCCTTTTTCCCCAATATTGGTAACACGTGTGGTTTTTCTTTTTATGATTTATATCATTATAACTGTTATACTGCACAAAAGACATGTTTGAGTTCTCCCTACTTCTAGCCATGATTGTGCTGTTTCCATAGAGGTGCATGACTTATATACTGTAGTGAGTAAAATGTGACAGCAGCAAAAGAAAAACGCCCCGAAGCTGCTCGGCATTCCGAGGTTGATCTAATTGATTTATTCAGTTGAGTTTAAGATAATAAATTGAATTAGGAGACCGCAAACAAAGCATCTTCTGTGTCTCTATATGAAGCATCCTAAACTCTCATTTAGCGCAGAACAATTTATAATTTTTGGATCAAGTTTGAATCATTTATAAATAGCAAAAGACTAGACGTTTTAAATCTAATTTTAATCTAAAATCGAATCTAATCTAAGTAATCTCTTAATTGTGAGAGGAATTTTTGTCAGCAATTGACAACAGTTGTCAACTTATTACCTTATATGGGCAACTACAGTATGTAACTGCTGTCAATCAATATATTGCATGGTGGAAGCGCAGCTTTGGGCTGGGCGCTGATGTTGCAATGGAACAAACAATTGATTTTCACTTCTTGACAATATACGTTCTTTTGAGCGAGTCCCCTCTTCGCGGAGTCCGCCATGTTGCTACAGTAGCCCAGAACGGACAAACCAAACTCTGTTAACTTTTCCTGCTTGGGCCGGAGTCGATATTGTTACTCGCTGCCGTTTCTCTCTCTTGCTTCACCACTCACTTCCCACATATACACACACACACACACACACACACACTCTACGCACTGGCTCTGCTCCAAATGACCTACGCTACTCTTACAACAACTGGCTCTAGAGAAGGCCATTCGCGTCGGCCACCGTAGCTCTCCAACACGGGAGATGTTTCAGTTAATTGCAATCTGCAACCTCACCGCTAGATACCGCCAGATCCTACACACTGCTCCTTTAAACTACCCCAAAATATATTATTTAAATTCGCTCCACCTCAACAAGACTTAACATTAAATTGATGCTTATATGTTAATACATCAGTGATGATAATCTAATAGTCTAATATGTTATAATGTAACTCTGGATACATTGATCAAATATATGGTTAGACACTGTAGGGTAGTTTTTGGTAGTGTTGTTATCACAGTATCTGTCCATTAGAATATATTAGAATAATACTTCTTTATGTTATTCTCTCTTGTTTTCTCTTAATGTCAGGAGGAGACATGCTTGATTTGCAATTTCGTGACGCAGCTACTGTATAAAAATATGATCTGATCTGATTTATGTGCAGCAGAGGAAGATTAAAGAGGAAAACAGACACCAAAAATACACTAATACGGAGAATCTCAGCAGTAAAACAGCGAGAGAGCGAACCAGAGAGAACTGCCTGTCTTTGATTTGACAATCGGAGACAGAAGACAGACTCTGCTTCAGTGCCTTCAGTTCCTGATCTGTATCCATTAAAAAGAGTTCAGCAGACAGCAGGACGCCGCCGCTGGCCCAACTGTCACTTCCACCGAGTCGACTCGGACTCACAGAGGCTTCACAGCAGCCGGCACACCGCCTCTGAGCTCACGGCAGAGCCGGAAGATCACACACACACACACTACCAGTCAATGAACACACAGAAACACACCATCCGACCCCTGTGGCTCTGCTCTGATATTAAGAATCTGATAGAGCAGCTCTGTATCTTCAAAGAGCTACCAGGAGATGTGGGAGAGATAAAAGCTGTTTTTATTTGGACCACAGCTACAGGCACAAATTTATACTATCATAGATTTTATTATTATTATCTTATTATGGTTCGGCGAGTTAGGATCCTAAAGGGAATTGGGAAAACAGGATTTCCTCTACAGGCTACAAGAGCAAACCTTTGGATGACTAATACAAAAACTGCAGATTTTTATAGGCAGGAAACCTTCATAATACATTTGTTTTCATTACTTTGCATCATGTGCCTCAAACAATCTGTTCATTCAATTCTATTTCCTAATCCTAGACACTGTAGAAGGGTTTTCTCAGACGTTTCAGGTGTTGCACACTGCTTGGGATGATTGTGCAACTGCTGTACCAATAACAGGTTAAGATGATTCAAGTTTCTGTCAGTCATACGGTGAGTACTTTTACATGCACACCTGGTAATAACTGGGTATGTAGAGTGGCCAGGTCATGTGCTGGCATGTAAAAATCAAAACCTGGTTTCAGAGCCCTTATCTCTGGAGGAGTCACAGACATGCCCGCACCACCACCACACATGACCAGAAACCTAAATATGTCCATCCATGTTTCTCTATATTCAATGTGAATAGCATATCCTGAATATGATCAAAGTCAGGATACTAGTGTGCATGTAAATGTTTCCACCCTCAGTCTATTAAAGGTGCTTAATGCGAGATTGGGAGCACCTCTATTGCCTCCGCACGGCTCTCAACATGGAGACGGCCTAGCCGGCGGCTCGCAGCTAACGGTGCTAACAGTGAAAACAATGGCTACAGTGCTAACAGACAGTGATAACAATTGAACCGGAGGGTGGGTGCTACGCTTCCGCAACAGCGTCGTCAGTCGGGACGGTGTTATCGGCTGTAACCACCGTATAAGAGCAGTGCAGAGCAGCGGCCGTGAGCTAGCCAGCGGGGCACGCTCACATGCACGAACATGCACTAAAAGGCACACACGGCCGGCCGGCCGGCTGTGTCAACAAAGCACGGAGAAGCTACCTTTACATTGCAAATAGTTGTTTCTTGCTATATATATATATAAATATTTCTTCCCCGTAATAATTAATTGGGAGTCACATCAGGTGTACAGAAAAAAAAAAAAAATAATGCAGATGTGATTGTCCCTCCATATTTTAGTATTTTTCCCCCAAAGCCCCCTCCAACACCCACCCAACCCTCACCCATTGCCGATGTAATAAAGAACAAAAAACAAAGTTAAATTTAAAAAAAATTGCGTTCAGTCGTCTCATAAGTACCAAGCTCAGTGACACCAAGTGCAAAGCACCGTGTACAAATGGACAAATTAACTGTTAGTGGTCATGTGTTTATGATGTCAAACATTTTAGCTGATGGAGAGAAATATATGCCATAAGTCTTTTAGTCTGCACAAATACACTACGCCCAATTAAAATTAAAACATATACTACAAAAAATACAAGTGGTCTTAATCATACGGAAGCACTGTCAGTCGGTCAAAATATACTGCTATATTAATGCTCTGGATATTGTATAGAGCACCTTTAAGCTTGAACACAAATACTAGTAGTACTTGAAAACTGTAAAATACTGCATACAGCTTGAAAATACGACTGTGTAGAGGACCTGCGGCTTGTTTCTCCACTGCAGTAAACAGTGCTGACTGAACCGACCTGCACCTTATCCGACCCCTGTTGTTGTGCTGTTTTTAAGGTAGCTCGGGGAAACAGGGGAACTCCAGAGTGAGTTATGAGGATTACACCATAATGACGGATCTTATATTCCACCAGTTCTTCAGGAGCATGACTGTCAGTCTGACTTTTGTTACCAAACATGTAGAACTTTTCGAGCGGGACGATAAATCAGCTGCCTGGCGCACACACTCTCTGATATAAATAGGTCTGCATCTATACACAGTGGGATGCTCAGCTGTTCTGGTACACACACACACACAAACACACACATACCTGGACTCAGTGGCTTTTCAACTTTGACCTTTAACCCTGTACTGGAAGCTCTCTCCGGTAAGGATTAACAGCTGAGACACAATGAACACAGACGAACTTGGAACATGGTTTCCAGTGATACTTAAAGGAGTAATGTGTGAATTTTTAGACTAACAGTAGACAAACACTTGCACACACACACTAAAATTCAACTCTTGCTAAAATCTGCACACTGGACAGAAACTCAAAGTCTCCACAGAAAACATGAAATGTTTTAAGGTGGAACAGCAGCTTCTCCTCCACCGTTATTCAAAATACCACACCTTATACCCCCGTATGTATCTGTGTTTGGTTCATTGCATCGCACGCTCAAAGCAAAACAACGCAGCCAGGACAGGCTCTGATTGGACAGAAGACAGAGGGGATGATGGGTACTTACAAACTGCCTCTTCTGGGAAGGCTCAGCTCCTTCTGAAAGAGAGAAAGAAAGAAAGAGATGTTTTAATTATTTAGTTGATCACTTTGCAGCCAATTGGTGAAGAATGCCATTTACAATCAGACAGTTTGATATCAAACTGTGTTTGTGTCGTTGCAAGAGGTCAGTACAGCTGTTTGACCAACAGGTGTCACTGTGACATCACTTCACAAGGCAGCTTCAACATGAGATCTCATGTTTTTCCATCAGTGAAGTGTTCAAAGTCTGTTAATGTGCTTAAAATCTACAACAATAACATATACCCTGTTTTATGATGTATTTAACATGAGTGGTACGATTACACAAACAACACAAATATCTATTGCAAATCATATAAAGGACAGTAGTAAATTTCAAATCAAAATTAATTTCATTAAGCTCACAATCTTTACAGATCCTCTCATCTCTTACTATGATCCAGCTAGTCTCATCCCCACATCTGGAACTCAAGTATTAAATTAAAAGAAGCCAGGAAACCTCAGAGTCTGTAACATAGGTGTACAGACCCTGTTGAACATCTTCACTTTGAATTTGAAAATAGAATCCATAAGATTATGGCCCAATCCCAATGTCCCCCCTAAGGCCTGAAGTCCTGAACCCTCAGGGACTTGACTGACGTCACCTGGTACAGTAAATGGTTGAGTCAAATAGGCTGCAAGGGCTTTAAATGGTTTAAATATGAATGGGACAGCACTTTGCGAAGACATATCACGTTACCTTGACGAAGCCAATTGTGGGTATTTATTTCACATTTTTTTTTTGTGCCTATTTGAACGTCTTCCAGGCTCTTGACTTACGAGACTAGAGGTAACTGTCAAAAAATACTTGTTTTCTGTCAAAATTCATTAAGCAAAATTAAAAGAAATGGTTAATGAATAAACCAGATGGGTAATAAAGTCTAATAAGTGCATTACTCTGATTTCATGTGTTTTTTATGTACCATCTTAAATCCTTAATGTTTCTTTGTAAGTTTAAATATGCCAGGCTGAACACCTATGTGCCGTCCTCTTTGTTTACCTTTTTGTTTACAGTGGTAACAGTGTGTTTAACGTCACAACACTACAACTTGTGGGTAATTCGCCCAAGCAAAGTCTGCAGAAATGCGGACTTACATATAGTGTTCATAAAGGGCTTAAAATGTCTGCGAGAGAGCCCTCAAGGACTTTGACAGTGGGACAGCCCTAAACCCTCATAGACTTTGCAGGAACGTGCCTCAGAGTCTGTGAGTGTGGACAATGGGATTGGGCCCATGTGTCCATCCATGTATGAAAAGGTTGAGTTTCATTCGTGCACCTGAGCTGCACTTTCCACAAGCGACCACAAGGGGGCAGAGGAGTGTCATCATAATCATCATGAGCTCATGGAGGCCACAACTCTGCTGCTTTATTTATTAACAGACAATGCTTATGAGAAGCAGCCTTCCACTTTTGAATCTGAATGTCTGAACAAGGTCTGCTATTTGTCAAAGAAAGCTTTATCCTGTTGCTGCTATTATCTTGAATTTTGGTACGTCTGAAACGGTGAAACACAGAACTCATGTACCTGTAACCTAACATTTCCTTGAAACTGTTTGAGAAAACAGACTACCTACATTACAGCCCTCCTGGAGAACACCACCTGGCCAATAGCACCAATCAATGTGTGTGTGTGTGTGTGTGTGCGTGTGGTTGGAGGTATGGATGTTGAAAGTGTGTTGTGTGTGTTGCCAGACTCCCAAAGTAGGTCAACAGCTGGTTTTACTTTGAAAAACATCGTTAACACCTTCATCAGCGTCCATCAGTGTGAACGGTACAGCAATACTTCATTCAGACTGAGCAGAACACACACACACACACACAAACATTTTTTTTTTTCTGTATTTCCTATCCATTCATTTCATTTTTTTTTTAAGTTATGCTTGGAAAGAGTTAAAAAAGAAAAAACTTATTAGGGCTGCAACTGACGATTATTGACGATCAATCTTCCTATTCATTTCTCAATTAATCAATTCATTGTTTAGTTTAGTTTATGTAAAAACAAATAGTGAACAACATTGCAAATTGTCATGTTGATAAGCTAAAAACAGAAAATGGTAGAAATGATTGAAACAATTACTTGAAAAATATAAAATTAAAATGAATGAATAAATTGTCGAATAAACAGTCTGTAGTTGCAGTCTGCAGAAATGCTGCATTCAAGTGCAATCTTACTGAATATACAAATGACTTCCCTAAACAGCTGTTAGTTTGTGAACGCAGCAGCTTCCCAACAGCACATGAAAAAGAACAAACAGCAACTGGATACCAAGAGGAAGTCACGCCTCGATCATTTATAATCATTCCTCCTCTTGTCTTACATTTAGGTTGCGCTGGTGTTTTTTAAAAAATCTGCTGCTCTCTGATTAATTCGAGGACCTTCCTGTGCTCACTGAGCACGCTCCGAGCACTCTGCAGAGAGAGATGCACCTTTTGGGCTCTGTTTTCCAACCTGCTTTTATCTCTCCATCACACTTTCTGTCTGTCACACACACTCTGTGTTCCAGCGTGGGACGGCTGTGTCATCAGAGTCTCACTCTATCTCTTCATATCTCTCTGTGCAGATAAGCTAATGGACATAATGGAGTTTAGTCGGAGCACAGAGAGTGGGTGAGTGGCTGTATGGCAGAGGTCTGCAGAGAGAAGTGTGTGTGTGTGCTACGATAACATCAATCAAAATTTTGCTAGTTTTCATTTGGCCTCCCTAGAAGAGAACGGAGCCAATTAGCTGGTGTGTGTGTGTGTGTGTGTGTGTGTGTTCATGCCAGTCAGACTGGACCCAGTGATTCTATTAGTCCTGTGAACAGATGTTGTCCAGAACTAGAGGGACGGGAAATGGCTTGAGTATCACAAGAGAGGAGGCGACCTTTTATAATCCCCTCCTGTAGGCTGCGTTTACACTACAGGCCTTAATGCCTCGTTACAGTGGAGCAGTGAGAGTTTCCGTCTGTCCACCTGTTCATCCACTCTTAAAAATGCCAGGTATGATTACACTGAAAACAACGACAAAACTTGACATGTGAACCGAACCTTTTAGCAGAACAGTAATAATAACAGACGACAGGGGGTTACACATTATGATTATTGACCTGAATGTCACGACTCATCAGACCTAGTTCAAGTTCCACTCTACTGTTTTTACACATAAAGGTCAGTTTACCAGCCATGTCGAGAAACTAGTCACAATGTGAGGGAGGAAGATGTCATTTCAAGAATTTTTAAAGAGGTACTTGGGTCTGAAAAGTGAAGCCAATGCGGATGTGCCTTAAACTTGCATTCTTTCTAATAGCCAGCAGGGGGCGACTCCTCTGGTTGCAAAAAGAAGTCTGATTGTATAGAAGTCAGAGAAAATGACCCTACGGCTCACTGGATTTATTACCTCAGCATACATTGTAAACATGTGTTCACAGTGTGTTTTCAGTTCATGGAAGTTAATTATAACATTTTGGTCACCTAAACATATTAATAACATTAATTAACATTATTAATTAATTTCTAATAATAAACATACATTTGTTTAAAGCAAGCACATTTGCCCACTCCCATTTTGATAAGAGTATTAAATACTTACATTTTGAACAGATAAAAAAATGTGCGATTAATTTGCGATTAACTACTTTATTCGATTGACAGCCCTGCTTAAAACATATTTCGATGGGATCTTTAGGACTGGAATCCGTAACGATGAAGGCACAGGTGCAGTATGTGTGGGAGAAATGATATAAAAAATAATTTAAAATGGTGCCGTTCATCAAGTGAGAGGGGAAAAACAAGTTACTTCAACAGGCACTTTAGACCCTCTTCTCCATCCCTCTCAACAACCTCTTAACATTTCCCTCATTACCCGTCTCCCCCATCTCTCCCTCCTACCTCACCTCTTCAATTTGACTCTCCTGTCTGGCTGTGAAACACACACACAAAAGAAAATAGAACTAGAGATGGGGGAGAGAAAGAAAGAGAGGTGTGTTTAAGTACTTTCTGCTCATATCATCCATCCGCCCACACGGAGCTCTGTAATGTGAAATAATGCTCGTCTGAAAACCCTCGTCTGACAGTTTATTGCATTATACCGTTTGCTTTAGTGTGTGTGTGTGTGTTGTAGCTGCTGCTATCTGAGGCCTGAGGGAAGATGTTCACCCCAAAGCCACCCTGCAAAAATTACCCAAGAGGGAAAATAAGCTAATGGCTCACATAAAAACACACACACCGTATACTGTACACACACAGCCTGCATGTATTAAACAAACCACAATGAGAGCTGGGATGAAATTATCCCCAGTGACGGTTGAGGAGCAGAACACAAAGCCTGAAGCAATCTACCCGATGGGATACAGGCATCGATAATAGGCTTTATGGCTGAGAGTGAGGGAGAGGCAGACGGGTCGGGGGGGTAATGTGATTAGAGAGATGGAGGGAGAGAGGAGAGGGTGAGTGGAGGTAAAGAGATGCAGGCTAAAAGGTAACGGCTCAAGCTAAACATGTAAAGATGTGATGTCAGAGGCTGGCCTGCTGAGGGAGAGTGGACTGGTCGAAGACTAATTCTTGGTTTCACGACTCCTACACAAGTGTGTTTCTGCGAGCCCTCGTACCCGCCCGGCACCCACAACGTAATATGATTTATCAAACGTCATGAAATCAAGAAACACAGTTTCTGTAACTGAGGTAAGGAATTAGAGAATCCTGATTTCCCCAACTAGATTTTCTGAAGAATTTCCTGGTTATGTACAGATGTAACAAGGTTTCTGATCTGCTTTTTTTAGAAGAGAGCATGTGCAGGACAAAGACCTCAGACAGGGAAAGTATTGCTGTGACAGCAGTGCAGGAGGATGAAAGAAAATAAATCATATGTACATGAAGTCAATGCCATCTTGTATATGAAATAATTCCATCCAAAGTTCAATTAAAAAGTTGCAGTTTTACGTCCATGTCTATCCAAAATGTCATCACTACAACATTTTATTCTATTAGACATTTGTGTGAAATTGTCGTGAGTAGCATATGAATTCTTGAGTTATGGCCAAAAACGTATTTTGTGAGGTCACAGTGAGCTTTGACCACCAAACTCTAATCAGTTCATCCTTGAGTGGACGTTTGTGACAAATTTGAAGATATTCCCTCACGGCTCTCCTGAGATATTGCGTTCACGAGAATGGGACCGAGAGAAGGACAACCCGAAAACATAATGCCTCCGGCCACGGCTGTCGCTGGCGCGGAGGCATAACAAATAGGCTCAATAAGTCAGTTTCTACCACTGAACATTTGACATGACTTGATTTTTAAAATCCAGACATGTGCCCTAAAGGAAAGCTGAAAGCTAATCAAAATTGAGGAATCGTCTTGACACACTTTTCCAGTTAATAGATTAGTAAAGCTTTTAAAATAAGCCTGTGGTATATGCTGAATATTTTTTAGTTCATATTTTGGACATTTTATAGTTTTATTTTGAGAGGCTGCTGTAAAGAGATGACATGAAATGAGAGGAGAGAGAGAGAGAGAGAGAGAGAGAGAGAGAGAGAGAGAGAGAGAGATGGGGATCACATGGTACAAAAGTCCCTGGTCTGAGTTGAACCCGTAGTGGTCAGCGCTCCAAACCCCTCGGCTACCTTATACGCAAATGTTACAGTAACCAGGTTACCACTAGAGTTGGGTTGATTTCCGGTATAGCTGGTCCGGTCCGGTGTATGAGCTCAAACCGGTTTGATTTTATGTAAACCGGCGGCTGAACAAGCATTTGTCATTATGACACGTTCTAGCACATTAAAAAGTAGCCGACATCAGCGACCTGTACCGACAGCGTCACGGCGCTAAATCTAATTTGTATTCCATTTGTAATTAGCAATATGACAACGTGACAGTATTATGTTTGCTTTTAAATGGACTAACAATGCCACTATTGTCTGACAGGCCGTGCCGCTGTGCACAATTTGCTGCAGAACAGGCCGGCAACATGAAGGAGATCAAATTTCAGTAGCGGTGGGAGGTGCGAAGAGGCGCACGGCGCATGTTGTGTTAGTTCACTAGAAAGTTCCTGTGTTTTTTGTGATGACGAGACGAGACAGGGCAGAGTTATTCTCAATAGAAAACCAAAACTACACCAATATGGCAACATTTTGGATTTGAAGCCGACGAAAGAGGCAACGTAACGGGCCTTTCATACAGAAGCACCACTGCGCTCTGAAACCCATTACTTCCAATGAGCGCTGCGCCCCAAAGTTCAAACTGGTTGAACTGTGGGGCGTACCAAACTGTGATGTGTGCTGAACCCAGTGGCGAGCACAGCGCAAACCGCATTCTGTGTGAAAGGCCCATAACGTGGTGCCGCTTCACTCTCTGCTTCTTCCTCTTATTTAGTTTATTGCCGGTTAGCAAACCAGCTTAGAGGTGCATTATTGCCACCAAGTGGACTGGAGTCGCTACAATCTGGACTCTCTCAGTCTCATTATGTTCCACTTGGGAGCGGCTGCTGCATCGAGTGCACCTAGTGGTAAATTCGGTATACCGTTCCGGTCCGGTGTTTGTCTTAATTTTGAAAGTGTTTCCACCGGCCCGACCCCAGTTCCCACATCAAACTCACTAACTGGCTGAACACAATGAACAGTCGCTGCAGTCAAGCATTAACTCTGTATCCACGGTAACCCCCACACTGCTGTACCAAGTCTGTGACTGACAGCATGACAAATGAAGCTACCAGCAATCAGACATGCCAATCACGCACACACAAGTCCAGACTGATGGATCAACGCGTCTATGCAGCTGTCAGCAGGTGTCAGGAGGAAACACACAGCAGACCGGAGAGGTGACAAATAACCGAACAAAAGCACACAGTCAGGTGGAGCTGTGTCTACCAAATACGTCCCTGCGTGACCCCAAAATCTCAACTTGCCAATTAAGTAAAGCTCTGCAGTATTTCTTTTAAGGCCCTAATATTACCTATGAAGACAAAACACACTTACTTGCAGTACTTTCCAACCCAGTGAACCCATTATACAGATTCATATTCATGGGACAAAGAAGATCGATGCACTAAATTGGGTCTTGGCTCACACAAATAAGTCTGTTCTCCTTGTGTTCTTTGCACTGTGGCCAGTATTTCCTCTGGAGTCTCTGACAGAAACATTACTCTCAGTCTGCTCAGATTTTTTTTTATATTCACTTTATTGGAGTTAATTAAACTTTGGCCTGCTTACAGGCCAGTCTCAAAAACACTTTTTGAAGGTCTCTTATAAAAAATTAAAAATATGCTCAAATCACAACATGGCAAACTGCAGCCCAACAGGCAACAACAGCTGTCAGTGTGTCAGTGTGCTGACTTGACTATGACTTGCCCCATCTGCATGTGATTATCATAAAGTGGGCATGTCTGTAAAGGGGAGACTCGTGGGTACCCATAGAACCCATTTTCATTCACATATCTTGAGGTCAGAGGTCGTAGGGCCCCTTTGAAAATGGCCAGGCACATTTTTCCTTGCCAAAATTTAGCGCAAGTTTGGAGTGTTATTTAGCCTCCTTCACGTCAAGCTAGTATGACATGATTGGTACCAATGGATTCTTTAGGTTTTTCTAGTTTTATATGATCCCATCGTATATTCAGTCTAGCTTTAAAACTGAGCCTGCTACAACCTAACAGTGATAAAGAAATTAGTGGCGTTAACCAAATTTGCGTTAACAAGTTATTATCACGTTAACTTTCACAGCCCCAATGGCAATAAAAGAGGTGAATGAAAAAGGAATCAGCAGGCAGGTAACACATCGGTAGATGTTACCTTGGCTTGCAGGAGGGAGTGAGTTTACTGAAACAAAAGCTTGACAAAAGGCTGAAAAAAGGCAAAGTTGGCTGAAGGGTTTGACTTCTGTCAGCCATGAAACAAGTGTTAATTTCATTTTAAAATAAAGAATTTTATTTGTAAAAAACATATATTTTAAAATGAAACCAGGAATAGGATTGTGGCGGTAGTTTGAAGATATTTTTTTCCTGTTTTAATTAGAAATTAAACACTAGTTTTTGGGGGATGATCACACACTTTCACGTCATAATCATAGAAAAACTCACCGCGTTTACCAGCAGACACAAACATTCAGCAGCATTTATCCAAGAAACGGGCCTTTAGGACTCCACAGCATCATGAGAATAGATGAGTGTGTTAATAACAGTGTGTGTGTCTGTGTGTCGAACCAACCTATATGTTCAGTAGGCTACATGTGCTTCTGTGAGTGTGTGTGTGTGTGTGTGTGTGTGTGTGTGTGTGTGTGTATGTGTGTGTGTGTGTGTGTGTGTGTGTGTGTGTGTGTGTGTGTGTGTGTGTGTGTGTGTGTGTGTGTGTGTGTGTGTGTGTGTGTGTGTGTGTGTGTGTGTGTGTATTTAGCTGTTCCACCCCAGGGCCCGATCATAATAACATGTTTTAGTTGAGCTAAAAACATGCAATTAACGGGCGGATGCAGGGGAGCCGAGCTCCGTCGGAGACAATTAGAGCTGCAGCGGCAGCCGGCAGCCATAATTCATTATCGACACTGTGAATATTGATGAGGAAACAGTGACAACAAAGAGACTCCAGGATGACACACGCAGTGCATCCACACGAGACGCAGGGCAGAAAAAAACCACTGATGTTTAATGTGTAAATAGTCCAAAGAGAACAAAGTGATCTGTTGTTACAGGGAAATTCTGCTGTATTTTATTATTTAATTGCTGCAATTAATTTGATTTGCTTCTGGAGGCGACGTTACAGATTACAAACCATGTTGACAGAGCTGACCTTTGAGGGAACGGAGGAAGAAGGGAAGCTTTCATATTAGCTGTGTTGCACCATCCATTTTTATATAACCCTGGCCTGTCAGAATATAAACTAATCCACAAGAGAGATGTGGCGAGGTCTGCAGCCAGCTGTGAGACTTTGAGTTGATGGTACCAACACACATTGTCTGCTGGGCAACTGGCAGGCTGCTGTGGCTGTCTGGTGCCAGCATGATAACCACCAGTTAGGATATTAGCAGTTAGCTGGCCAGTTAGCTGTAGCTCGCCAGCTTGTCCTGTAAATCACTACATCACCGAGATTACAAGACCACGCACATGAATTCAATGTTTCGATCACAGGCTAGCAAGCTAAGCTACCATGTTACCGTGCATAGTTTATTAACTACGGCACTGCTTAAAGGACAAGTCGATCGACAGAAACTTAATCAACGGATAATCATTTAAGCAATTTAAATAAAACTAAAATTAAAAATAACACGGAGCATTTTTAATTGCTTTCAGATTTATAAATGTCATATGAAGTGTGTGTCACAATTTCGATTCTAAATCGGAAATCGATCGAAATTAACTTCTGATCTTGATCATCGAAAACAATCATGTCATACTAGCTTGTCGGGAAGGACAAAACTTACACTAACCTGTGGCGAGGAAAAGCTGTCATGGCCATTTTCACAGGGGTCCCTTGACCTCTGACTTCTAGATATGTGAATGAAAATGGGTTCTATGGGTCCCCACGAGTCTCCCCTTTACAGACATGCCCACTTTATGATAATCACATGCAGTTTTGGGGCAAGTAATAGTCAAGTCAGCACACTGACACACTGACAGCTGTTGTTGCCTGTTGGGCTGCAGTTTGCCATGTTATGATTTGAGCATATTTTGTATGCTAAATGTAGTACCTCTGAGGTTTTCTGGACAATATTTGTCATTGTTTTGTGTTGTTAATTGATTTCCAACAATAAATATATACATACATTTGCATAAAGCAGCGTATTTGCCCACTCCCATGTTGATAAGAGTATTAAACATTTGACAAAGGTACATTTTGAACAGATACAAAATGCGTGATTAATTTGCGATTAATCGTGATTAAATATTTTAATCAACTGACAGCCCAAATATAAATACAATTTAAAAGTTTAAAAAAGAGATAATAAAGACAATAATCAGTTGCAGACATACTATACAATAGAATACAAAACGCAGGTCTGAGAGCTTCATCCAGAGCAGAGACATGACCAAGATATTCTTCTAATCCATCAGAGGGTTAAACACTCAGACATACAAACTCACAAAATTAATCTCAGCAGTGAC
The DNA here is from genome assembly GCA_916701645.2 of Sebastolobus alascanus. Classification (NCBI taxonomy): domain Eukaryota; kingdom Metazoa; phylum Chordata; class Actinopteri; order Perciformes; family Sebastidae; genus Sebastolobus; species Sebastolobus alascanus. The sequence continues at coordinate 3,857,801 of CAKAOJ020000024.1, read as the reverse complement.
TCAAAAGGAATGGACAGGGATGTAAATGGTGCCATATGTTGGATTTTGTTTTAGTGGTTAGAGACTTGAGACTGACTTTGTGCTTAAATAGTTAAAAGAATCTGCATTAATTAAGCCCTTTTCGATTGCTGGAACTTTCCCCCAGAACTAGGGAACCTTTTGAGGAACTCATTGTGTTTTGACCGCAGAGACCAGGGTCCAAATTAAGTTCTTGGGACATTTTACCCCCCAAAAAAGCCCTGGTCGGGGGGTAGTACTTTCTGAAAGTACAGTAACTTTCGGGGTGGGGTTTGCAGGGATGACCGTCGTCTGCTTCAACTGTACCTCTTCATTCATAAAACAAGGAAGTACTCTAGTATCGATTTAGGACCATTTAAGGACGAGGGGAGAGCATTTATTTTTGTTTGATAAGATTAAAAGTAAAGTTAGGCTCTGCTTTTGGCTTCCTGACTCATTTAAAAAAAAAAAAGACAGAAAAAAGAGAGAGCGATCGCGTGAGCGAGCTGAGAGGGCGAGCGGTAGAAGAGACAGACAATGAGAAGCAGACAATAGTGGGCTGAAGAAACCTTTTAGTTCCTTGAAAAGTAGTCCCAGGACTAAAATTATTTCTTGCTGGAAAAGCACTTTTACAGTAAGATGTATTAACCTCTCAGTGGGTTGGTACAGAATGGAGCAACAGCTAAATACCCTCGTTAATCTGGATCGGTGTAATGACTTGTGATAATGTGGTGAAACTGAACAATCTAGAAGTGTAGAAAATTGTGTTTATATTTGTCAGGACCGCAAATGATCACAAACTAAATGAAATCTCTATATATATATTGTATATCTTATATTAAACTAAACAGGGACAAACAATTAGCCCTGTCCTGTACATCAGCAGTAACATGATGGACAACACCCATAATGTTGGAGATTCGTGCGAGAATGAAAAATCAGTGGTGGAGCAACTATAAAGCTGCTCTGAGTGAATGAGCTAATTGTCTGGAGGACATAAGCAGCGTCCTAATGAAAGCTGTGCTGCTGCTTAACGGCCGCCAAGAGAGACTCTCCACCACTGAGAGAGGCCCACTGGGACCAGTAAGGCTCTAATAGAAGGGTGTCTGTCTTTTACTGTGTGTGTGTTTTGGGTGAGGGGCACAAGAGTGAGTGTGTTTGTGTCCCAGGATAACACACTTTACTATCGGAGAGCATTATAATTCACCTGGGCCACACACTGACACATTAACACAACTAATCTCCATTACTGGGAAAGAAAAGTGTGTGTGTGTTTGTGTGCGTGTGTGTGTGTGTGTGTGTGTGTGTGTGTGTGTGTGTGTGTGTGTGTGTGTCACCAGGGGGATGACATCCATTTGTGTTGGCTTTTAATCTTCCAAATGAGCAGACATAACTCTTCCTACACTAATGCCACTAACAGCCAATTATTGTGTGTGTTCACTCAGCGAGAATGTGTGCGTTTGTGTGGTAATGTGTATGTGAAGGAAGAGGGCAGTCTTTATAGGATTGCTAGATTGTGCGTGTGTGTGTGTTTTCAATCATTAAGATGACTGACTGAAGCGAAAGTGGGACTCTTAGCAGAAAGTGCAGCTGTGACCCATCAGCGTTAAACCCTTTAGGTCCATCATTTCCAAAGATTTGTCACCAAATCAATTTGCAGAATTTCTTCCACCGTCTTTTATTTATTATATCTGCAGTACAGCTTTGAGCCACATGAGGGAGCCTGAATGCTCGGATTGTTCTGATAATTGTAGCCTACTTATACCGTTGAATCGAATATGAAAAGACTAGTGTACATTCTGTGTGCTTTACTGACGAGAGGAAAAAAAAACGAGAGCCTGTTAACGCCGCCTAAATGCATTTATTTGGTCTCATTTTAACATGTTTTCAATAACACATGCATACAAAATGTTTTTTAGTGATTCATCAAACGTGTATCTCTTTGAAATGGCCGGTTTACCTATTCAAGATAATATAAGGTGATGCTGAAATGGCAGTAAAATTGGTCCAGAACGTTCATTTATGCATAAATTTGCTCTTCTCATGATTTATAGATATAAGGCCTATTGAGAATTAGGTCACAATGGTTTGTCATTTTTAAAAAGTGGGTCCCCGGAATTTTTTTTTTTGGGGATGAACAAGACAGCATTAGAGATGACTGTGATTTTAATCAGTTCTTCAACAAAAGCCTTAGCTGACGGCGTCTGAGAGCTCACTGAGTACAGGATCTGTCCCGTATCTAATAAGCTGGAATATCATTTTATTTTTGAGAAACAAGATGAGCTGCCTTGTCTTTAGTCCTTCTAGACCAAGACCTAAAATTTATGATGTCTCTCAGAGAACAGAATTATTATTTTAATGTCATCTTTAGATACTTTTTTTCTCCAATTGGTGGTTGAAGCCTGTCTCAGTGTACTTTAGCTGGATGTCCTGAATTGACCTTAAAGAGCCTATCAGGGCCGAGCGTTACGACCTTCCAATGCTTTGTTTATTTCTTTCCGTTGTGATTTCACATAAACGTGTCAGAAATGGAAATGTTTTACCTCTTGTGGCAAGGTGAGTGTTGAAGTGTTTGAGATTGGAAAATTAAATTAAGCATAAGTCATTTGGATTTCCTAGTATTCAATATAATAGCAGAAAATTTCAGTAATCCTAAAATACAAATTATCTATAATTACGATTCAAGCAAAAATGTGTTAACTGAAGCTTTGAAAATGTGTGAATGTGCTGCTTTTCTCGAGTTCATATCATCTCAACATGAGCTTTTGAGGTTTTTTGACTGTTGGTTTGAAATGTTAATACATTAGTGGGGTGGCCAATGGTACTACAGATAAACTAAGGGACAATGTCTTGCATTGTCCTGAAGGGGTTTATTTCACAACAATGACCATTTAGCTGCACATTATCCCACTTATTACACGGCTACTTACTTAAGAAATCAATAATTTGACACAAAAATGGTCCGCCAGAGTCCGAGTTAAGAAATGCGTCCGCAACGGTCTGCTCTAAAGAAATAACAGACCGTAGAAAGCTGTCGGTTAATCAATTAGTTGATTTAAACGAAAGATGTGTAAAACTGAGTTTCCCCACAAAGAATCACACAAAAGCACCACTTTTAATCTGGCGTTTACCACAGATGTGCTTATAAGTTTCTTTGAAATAAGTCATTCAGCATGAAAAACGCATTTAAAAAAATGACGAATCGACGAAATCAATCATCATCAAAGAAATCCTTCACGGAAAATTCACAGTGGTCATACAAAAATGGTTTGGCTTTCACCTCCAACATCCATCTCTTCCTCTATTGTTTCTCTACAGCTGCACTATTCACCCATCACATGACTCCACACACACTTCCTGTGACACTGCAGGACCCCGACATACATGTGCAGCTGTGGGGTCTATCCAACGGACAAATGGGTATCTAGAAGTGTACAATTACCCGGGCAGCATGTTGGTGCTCGTGCCCTCCACGCAGACAACCTGCTAATTAGTTTCAGCTACGAAGAGCATCACCCACCCACACACACACACACATATACACACACACACACATACACAGCTGAAAGGAGCTAATCTGGCCTCATCAGCTTGTCTGTCATGAGTTCCAGCAGGCCGACACTTCCTCTTAGCGACATGCTAAAGCCGCTATCAGCGCCGGCAGAGACAACAAGCTAATCCTAATTGGAATTTACACATTCAAATGAAATGTGCAACGCCTCACTGGAAGGGTTTTATCTGCAGATAATACAGAGAGGGAGTGGCAGGGTGGAGGGTGGAGACATGGATGGAGAGGGAGTGTGTGTTTGTGTGTGTGTGGGAGGTGGGGGGGGTAGATCGGCAGGTGGATTTGAAACAAGCTTCCCTACAATAATTAAAACAAAGAGCTGGTCTGGTGTCTGTTTCAACATGCTGAGCTGAACTGATCCACACTGGGAGTGTGTGTTCAGCATCCACAGTGTGTGTGTGTGTGTGTGTGTGTGTGTGTGTGTGTGTGTGAAAGAAGTAATAAAGTTTGCCTTGTCTTGGTTCGGACTACGGAGCCTCCGTGTTGTTGTTTCATAAATATAAGCGTAACTCAACCCGTTCCGCACAATGTGATTGGTAGATGCCTTTATTCGTGGTTCCGGAGCAAAAAATGATGTCGCTTTTTTGCCGCGTAGTATTTGTGTTCTGTGTGAAAAAAAAACAGCTGTTTGAAAAAATATATTGACGTGCGAATCATTCGCCGCCGGTCCGTAACGGCCTTAAGACACTTTAAAGTTTCGACTTTCATAAATCTGCTCCCTATTGACTGATAATTATCAAAGAAGTGAAAACTATGGTAGACTGTGTAAGCACATAGTTAACTAAACATACAGTAGTTAAGGTTGTGGTATCATGTTTGCCAAACTAATTTCTGAAATCAGTTAATTTGTGGCAATGAGTGGCAGGTGATCACAGGGACTGCAACATAATCAAATTTGCTATAAATTATAAAATTGCGCTGTATCATTAAAAAGTGCATATATACAGACGGGGACTGTTTGCGCCAATAAAACAAGCATATTGTGTCCATTACTCCCACCCATGTTAGCTTTGGGCCAATAGAAACTCTAGCACCTACTGAGAGTCAGTTTTAGACTGGTAAGTTTAAATATCTGGATTTATTAGTACTATATGCCAGTCTTGCTACTGTTCATTTTCTGAAAGCTTTTAAAATCAATGACTTGAAATGTAGACTATACATGCTCTCAGGTTGAGTCCAAATGCAATTTGAATAAAATCACCCTCTGTTTAAAGGTATATAAGTGGTATTCAACTCCGACTAATAAAGGATTATCTCATCTGATTAAAATTGAAATGTGTTTCTGTTCATCACTATGAAACAGGTCTGAAGTGTTAAAATTGAAAAGTTTTAGAATACAAATAATTGGAATGGCATCTAAGAGTACAACTAGTAGTAAGCCTATGCTTAAACTGTGTTACAATGAAGAGGGGGTCCTTGGAAAAATTTCTCCCCCGTAAGGGGTCCCTGGCCCCAAAAAGTTTGAGAACCCCCGACTCCGAGGTCTCCTATTAACCGCTCCTGTACATTTTGTGTATTCTGGATTGCTGCCTGGTCCCACATCTGCTTTATGGTAATTTGATTTAACACATTCATTTAGGGAAATGCAACATATAGGCTATAAGCACAAAACTGAAATAATGAAGGTCTTAAAACTTATGGTCACATTATAGAGCAGGACGCACTATAAGGCCCTCATAGGGGCCCCTGGAGGTCCGGGGCCATGGGGCTGTAGCTTAATTTACCCAGTTAATAATCCAGCCTTAATGTGCTCACACAGTTTTACAATGCAATGGACGACTTTGTCAGGCATTTTGGGCATTTGTGAACACTCTTAATGCTGAATAACCAGCGTCGTGTCAATGCCGCTGTATCAGCAATGTTGTTGGTGAAGGTAGAGGTAGCCAAAAGTACAAAAATGAAATACCCTTTAAGATCTTACAGGATAGAAAAGTTGTTAAATGTGAGCAGGTGTTAAATACCATATCTAATATGGATTTAATACAAATTTAAATGAGACAACTTGATGAGATGAGTGTCTTTGCCTGCAGGCGGTGTGGGTCCTGCAGGGTCTGTGAAGCACTGAACTGTGGACCGGCGTTAACGCTGACTCGGTCTAACGGCCTGATGGGAATCGTTCCTGAGTGACAGAGGTGGGGTTTCACCTGCCTCTCCTTCCCCCTCTCCCTCCAGCAAACACAGCCTAAGAGATGTGATGCACTTCAGCAGCTTGTTTGAAAGAACAGAACAAACATGCACACAGGCTGCAGCTTCATAAACATGTGAAAAGTGGTTTTGAAAAAGAGGTGAAGCTGCTTCACCGTGATGTGTGACCCAGATTTCAGCGGCGCTGTCAGACGCAGACCTCTCTCTGCTTTTATGAATCACAGAGGCGCCAGGCTGTGTGTTCCAATGTATGTCACAGAAACAAAGTGATCTATATGTATGGAAAGTCATTTTTCCATTCCTTTGTGTCTCTCTCTTTTGATCCCTCTGGTCTGCCCTCGCTCGCTCCTGCAGTTTCAGTTCATTATCAGGAAACCAGATGAGTTTGCTCCAGCGCTCTGCCTGTCTTCTTCACTCGGCCCGAAAACTGCTTCAATTTGCACCTTTCTGCTGCAAACCCCCTCTTGTCTGTCTGTCTATCAGTCTACTGTACACCCTCCCCCAGCGCTGGATCTAACAAAGACAATACCAGCTGTAATACTCCTGCTGAGGGAATTCACACCAATATCAACCCAAATGTAAAACACAGCAGTCAGACTTAGCTACAACTAACGATATTTCCTCTTTGGTTCTGAAGATCATGTATTTTTACTGTGTGAGGGTCTTCAGGGGTTCAATAGAGCACAGAGCCGCAGATCTGCCTCCAAAACATCCTGTGGCTGAATGCAACATTTATCACACAGTTAGAATAAAGGAGCGGGCTGTATAGACCCTTTTACAGCCAACGTCATGATTATGTCACGGTGTTAGCTGGAGGCAAACACGAATCACTTCAGCGTAGTGGGGTAAAGTTACACATCAAAAATGTCACCTTGCTGTGTTGTTGGGTGCCAGAATCGATATCGCATACATTTGAGATGACATGGATGAACTGTGATTTGAGGCTCTAAGCGAGCTACAATATCGGCGAAGCTTTTCAGAGATGGCGAGAAAATGTTGCTAATAGTTTAGTTTAGCCTTTTGCTAACCTTATTAGCAAAATTTTTTCCATCTCTGAAATGTTTCGCTGATATTGTATGACTGACTTTTCTGAGTTAACTATGGGCATCCAAAGATTTATACCTCCTCAATTTGTCTTTACTGCACTGCCGCTGGCCACCAGCCCGCTGGTCCGACGGCTGGCTACTTAGCTAGCTTGCTAATTCCGCCATGCTTTCATACAATACTGGTTACAGAAAATGAGCCAAACAAAGTTGTCACTCATATGGTGATAGCAATGTGCCTTCATACGCCGTTACAAGAGTGTGTGGATGAAGCATTAAGTTGTTACATTTTACTCATTTAACAGCTAGCTAGTTAGCCAGCTACCTTGCTAATGCCACCATGCTTTCATGCTACACTGGTTACAGAAAAGGAACCCAGCGGCTAGGTCTAACGGTCCCTTTGCCCAGCCGATTGGATTGTTTTCAGGCCATTAAATAGGCATTATCAATAGCTATAAGCACCATAGATGTGGGTCAATAGGGGCCTACCACACCCAATAGTAGGTTTATCATCTATAAAAATGATAGATCACCGAAAGAAGGTATAAAAGAACATGACAGAACATGTCGCCACTAGGGGACTACTTCCCCGGGAGGAGAGCAGGCATTAGCTAGTTAGCTTGTCTGCCTCCGAACAAGCTAGCTAGCTAACTAGCAAGTTCCAGAGAAGGACAAGCTAGCTAGCTAACTAGCCAGCCGTCCTCTCCTCCTGAAGTAGTCTGCCAGTGTCTTAGGGTTCGGCTAATCGAGTGAGTAACTGTACATATTGAGAGAAACTTCTTCAGCCATTGTTAAAACAAAACAAGTCAACCAAACTTGCTAGCCAGTGTTAACTAACGTGTTCAGAAAATTATTCTGCCTCCACCTACAAAAATACATATTCATGTTTACTAAAAGAAAAGGGGTCTATAAATCTTAACACACTGGCTGAAACACAGGTGGGATTTTTTTCAGATTATAAAGTTGAACATGTTCAGTCCAGTCCTGTCTTGGTGGCCGCTGAGCAGTTAGGGTTTAAGTGCCTTGCTCAAGGGTGGTAGAAATATTGGATCTTTCACTTTCCTTCCCCACATTTTTGCCGGCTGCTTCTGAGATTTGAACCTTTACACTTTCGGCTGCTTGAGTGAACTTTTCTAACATCTACATCGCTGCCAACCCAACAGTTACTTGGTGCAAAAATATTCAGATTTTCATAAAAATACCAGCAGAGCAAAAAGGAGGGAGATGAAGAGAGAGTAAAAACTGGATGATGAAACACTGAAGCAAGAGAGCAGGAATCAGAGGGAAGTGATGAAAACTTTCTGTAATGGGATTAATCACACTGGAAGAAAATGAGAGTGAACAGAGTGAGGAAAAGAAGGAGGGAGATTAACAATTAGAGGCGAGATGAGAGTGAGAAAGAGAGGAGTTTGATAGACAGTAAGAGGAGGGAGGTGATTCCCTGGAGAGAAAGAGGCGAGGAGAAAGAGTGACATGTGATCCGTCTGAAAGAGAGTGCTCTTTCACTGCCTCCCCTCCTCTCCTGCCCCCCCGCTGTGCTCACAGACAACCGAACTCACAGCTCATCTTCATTATTAAAGCTGATCTGCTTACAGTGAGGTTTCAGTGAAGGGTGGGTAGATATACTGTACAGGGAGCACAAGAGTGGATGGGAGGGGGAGCGAACATCACTCCACACTCGAAAGCAGTCGGCCACTAAGGACTTCAACAGTTATCATCATCGGTTACAAACCGCTCTGATTTCAGCGCTCATTTAAAATCAGGGCAGTGCACCCACATCTGGGAGTAAAAATCCAATTAACGTGTTCTCTGATCGCTCCAGAGCAATTGTAATCCAGCTGCCTGATGGACATTTCATTTGTCTTTGCTCCTCGAGGTGATGCGTTCACCCTACCGTATCGTCAATGTGCTGACATGCAGATGAAACAATCTCCGCTTGAAAACCTGCTAAATTTGAGACCAAAATCAATTAATTTCATTGGGATTGCAGCAATCAGTGGATTCCCTCACAGGGACAAAGTAAATCTATGTTGAGCTGTGGAGTAGAGTTTAATGTGATAAGTGAAGCCAATGCAGAAGTGCCTTAAACTTGCATTCTTTCTAATAGCCAGCAGGGGGCGACTCCTCTGGTTGCAAACATAAGTCAGATTGTATAGAAGTCTATGAGAAAATGACCCTACTTCTCACTTGATTTATTACCTCAGTAAACATTGTAAACATGAGTTTATGGTCTCAATCGCTAGTTTCAAGTCTTCTTCAATACAGCATGATGTTCATTTAGTAAATTATGGTCCCATTTAGAGTCAAATAGACCATAAAGCAGAGTATGATTTAGAAAGTGGCTACCTTGTGATTAATAGGTTGCTACCACGGCGTTGTCCGGTCTGCGAGTTGTTGTGTTTTCACAGTGTGTTTTCAGTTCATGAAAGTTAATTCTAACCTTTTTGGTCGCCTAAAAATGTCTCATTCAGCGTTCTGTTGTACCAAAGAATATAAAAGCAAAGAGACGAAAGTCCAATGTTGTTTTGACAATGGTTGTCGCAATTTTGGAAATGCTTATTATATTTCTAATATTTTATTGTTCAACACAGGCCATTTCGGTAGAATAAGACAATAAAATAGAAATAATTTTGTTTTACATTTGTACGGTACTTTTTAGTCGCTTTCAGTCTAAAATGGCGGAAGTGTAGCTTTGCTGCTGGGCGCTGATGTTGCAATGGAACGAACAATTGACTTTCACTTCTTGGCAATATCTGTTCTTTGGTTGTACTTAGCTCCACCTTCTCGTGTCACTTCTGGTTGCAAAAAACCAAGATGGCGACGGCCAAAATGCCGAATTAGAGGCTTCAAAACGGCAGTCCACAAACCAATGGGTGACGTCAGGGTGACTATGTCCACTTCCTATATACAGTCTATGGTCACACTTGAGATATTATGGTGCTGGGCAGGTAGTGTACAGTGAGTTTATCAGAGCTGAACCACACACTAAACGTTTAGTAAAACATAAATTATAACTTCAAAGAGGTTAAAAGACCCTGACTTTCCATTACACATTAAATGTCGACATTTCAATCATTGTTAATGTAAGAAATATTGATTAGTGAAGCTTTAACGGTTTTGTTCCAGCTGTGATGAAAAGGCAAATATCAAAGGCAATCACACACCATTTTGAGAAGGAATGTAACCAATTTTGTAGTATATGGAAAAGTTAAGAACACCAAAGCAACCAGTGTAAAAAGAAAGTAGCAAATGGACTTTTTGTTGCTCTCTACAGTATGTGAAATAATAAATAAATGAGTGCTATCTAACAAATAGACTGCACGGTGCTGTGTTTGTTGTTGTCGAGTATAAAGAGTAAGAAAAGAAATTGGCCGGAGGATATAGGACTGAGGTGTGTGTGTGTGTGTGTGTGTGTGTGTGTTTGTGTGTGCACGTGTGAGGACGGGGTGACGTCTAGACATTCAATTTCACACCCTTTGAAGTTTTCTGCCCGCTGGCCAAACGCAGCCGTGTGGATGAACTCAACATGAAGAGACAACATGAGGGGAGGAAGGAGGGAGGAGGAGGAGGAGGAGGAGGAGGAGGAGGAGGAGGAGGAGGAGGAAGAGGAGGAGGAGGAGGACGAGGAGGAGGAGGGGACGTTACATTTTCCCTTTTCCTCCTTCTCTTCTTTGATTTCATGAGCAAAAGACTTCATTGGTTTCACAGCAGGGAGTCCACATCAGGGTTATTAGTACAGTATGTCTAGGTAGAGCTTCATCTCAGCTGTCAATGCGCGCCTGTCTTTGAGGATAAATGGGGCTTATTTTAACTTTTATTATGATTATTCATTTATATTATGATATTTTTATTATATTATTCATAACATTTTTTTTTTTTAGTTTGGTTTTCCCTACTTCATTGAAAATCCTTCCTTTAACTTCGTCCCTTTTCACATATTTTTTTTTTTTGAAGTGAAAAGTTCGACGGCATATTTAGCTGACATTGGTAGCATGCTAGCTGTGTAACATATAGTGGTTCATATGTCTTATAACAAAATATTTCACAAAAATGGGTAAATATGCCGTTGAACTTTTCGCTTGGAAAAACAATTTATAAATAGAGCTGTATCACATTCATCAATCAGTTATTAATTCGCTAATTCCACAGGATGTTAGCATTTTATGCTCACACAGTGCAAAATGGTCTGTCTGTAATCTGCTGCAAAAGTTCAATATTTTCAACGTACTTGAGGCAAATTAGTTTAGTCCGGTTGACTCGCATATGTTCACTTCATTTGGTTTAGAGGGCGCACCGAGCTGAGGAAAATGTACCGAACCAAAAGTCCTTTACAAAACAGTTTGGTACAAATATAAGTACCTGAGTATCCTGAGATGACTCGCAAATATATGTAAGAGTCAAGTAATGCCATTAATGTGCACAAATAAAGTGGTTAAGACACATACTGTATACAACACTCCCAGTTTGCGCTATTATATAATGTCATACCACTCTCTCTCCTCATGTCTCCTATCTATAGGAATGCACCAATCAGATTCGTCAATACTACTGACTAGCGGCTCATATCTGCTATGAATTGATGATCCACATATGACAGCATACAGTTCTTTTGTCAATATCATTAGAAAAATTCAGTGTTTCCAAAATCATTTACATCCATTCAGTCACGGTGACCTGCCAAATGGTCCTGATGAGTTCCATTCTGGTTAACAGATTTGAAATGTGGGAAAAAGAAACACTGGTATTGGACTGATACTTGATATATGCAGATACTTTAAGTTGAGTTATATGAACCGGCGTGTTGAGAGAAAAAGTTGGCTCCCTTCCTATCTTTATCTGTACTGTAAAACTATCGAAGGCCTGCCTGTCTCTCTGACCAGCTGCTGTAGTGCTGATGTGAAGTGCTTCTATGGTTACAGGTCACTCTCTCACTCTCTCTGTTCAAAGGATGAGCTCATATTGTTCTCTCAGCGGTCGCCGTGGCTACCGGATGAGCTCATAGCTTGTTTCTAATTGGCTAATCCAGTCTGCTGGCGGGAGACACAGAGAAATAGAGAGAAAGAGAGTGATGCACAGTGTGTGACTTAGACAAAAGAAAGAAAGAGTAAGAAAGCATAGAGAGATTTAGAGAAAGGGAGAGAAGCCTGAGCACAAGAGCTGGTAGATGTGGGACAGAAAACAAACAACAGAACTCCTGTTCCCACTCTCCTTCTCACTCCCCTCAATCAATCCATCCATCCATCCATCCGACCCTTTCTTTTTCTAGAACAAACAACAAGAGAGGCAGCCAACAGCCAAAGTCCAGCTAAGCCCTCAAAGCTGTGTTTAACCTGCTCTTGGGGCTCAATGTGGCTTTACAGTATCTAACTCGGCATCTAAACAAGCCCTGACCCCCGAAGGGACTCTATTAGGGCACATGCGGTTCAGAGACTGCTATGTAACACCTCCGAAACTTTCAGCAAGTTTTTGAACTTTCAATTCACACTTCAGGAGATCAGTCTTCTCCAAGAATGAAGCCAGGGTTCACGTAGAGTATTCGTACATGCACACTATTGTCCTGAGTTTGAGTCTTAAGCTGCCTTCACACGCTAAGATATTTGCTCTTTGCTCACTACGAAGTAGGGCGCAGAGCCTTGCAGAGGCAGCAAGTATATGTCACCAAAAAGTGCGCAAAGAACGTCATTCACTGTTTCTAGACAACAGCAACAGTTGCAGTTGTTCTCATTGGTTGCGCTTTGAAAGGTCAGCGGCAACCGAGGTCAAAGTGGAAATAATTTGAACTTTGAGCGCAGCGCTTGGTGGCCATTTCGAGGGTAGCGCTTCCGCGTAGTCAGGACGCACCGCTCTCCCCATAGGAAAACTATGGCATGGCCAGCACAGAGTGTTTTTACAGCTGATCATGTGTGGGTGGCTTTATGCTGGTTTTGATGATAATTGCGTAGTGCTGTCCACGACCAAAGAAATTCTTAGTCACCGATCGCTCATACGAACTTGTCGACTAATCGATTAGTTGATTTAATCGACAGAGTTTCTCCATAAATAATCACACAAAAGCACAACTTTAAATCTTGTGTTTACCAGAGATGTGCTCATTAGTCTCTTGGAAATAAGTCAATCAGAATGAAAAAAACATTAAAAAAATGACTAATCGCCAAAAAAAACTTAGACGACTACGACCAAAACGGCCGATTAGTAGACTAATAGACTAAGATGGGGCAGCGACGTAATGATTACATGGAACCCTAGAAACCTGCTTACTCACCCTTCTGATTAAATGAACCTAACATTATACTGGTCTCCGATCATGTGTCTGTCTCTTCTACATCCAGCAAATCTGTCAAATCTATTTCGACTGAGTTACCTAAACACTTAAAGAGGACCTATAATGCTCATTTTCAAGTGCATACTTGTATTTCTGGTTTCTACTAGAACATATTTACATCCTTCATTTTCGAAAAATGCTTCATTTTTCTCACAGCGGCTGTGGTGCAGCACGTCTTTTCACCCTCTGTCTGAAACGCTCTGTCTGAGCTGCCTCCTCCTCTGCTCCGATTGGTCAGCTGGCCCAGTCTGTTGTGATTGGTCAACGCAACCAAACTCTTCGGACTACCCTCCAGCTCCGCTCTAACTAGCTTTGTTTGAGGGGGCGCTCAACTAGGAGCTAGGCAGGTATCATTAAAATGTGTTACTTGGTGACATCACCACGTTACGGAAGAAAAGGCGGGACTTCAAGCAAGGTGTTCCAGGCAGTTCAGGAGCAGTGTTTCTGTGGGGGAGAGTAACTCCCTTTGGCGTGGACTTTGGGCTTTGTAACTTTTGCAGACCTTTAACATGCACAGAAAACTATGTAGCACACTAAAGGAAAGGGAAGAAGCACAAAGGCATAATAGGTCCCTGCCCACCTGAAAACTTGCTGGATTTAGTATTTCAAGGAGTCAGACTGACTTCAGGTGTCAGTGCAGGTGACGCCGACTGGGACTGATGAGCATTGCCCTCATTCAGACACACTGTACTCATTCTGTCACTTTGTCACTCTCTACAAGTGACTCAGTGTCCTCTAAGTGTCAGTGGAGGAGATGTCAAAGCTACGGCTAATGCTAGAGGAGTGCTGCTATTTGTCAGTTTTTGTTGTGCAAGTCTTTGTTGCTGTAGAAGGCTCATCATGTACAAGGCTGTGAGTCTAGACCCAGATCTGCTGCAGTGTGGCCTTTTGTTCTGTCTGTCTGTATCTGTCTGCAAAAAGGATGATAATAAACTGTTAAAATGACAGTTATCTGACTGACAGTGGAGCAGAAAATGGGTTTAACAATGCCACATACTTCCACCCATTCTCATTCCCCAACCACCCATGCACACACGTCCTGGCATTCAGCATTATTTTCTGACAATAACCCTCTGTGTGGTGTCGTATGAATTCTGAATCCACCCGCACTTGACAAGAAGGACACATCTGATTACGTTAGCGATGAGAAACTTCCCTATCGGATATTTAAGTCAGGGAATGTTTCCCCTGACGAGCTCCTGGTGTCATTCCAGCTGCATCAGCTGCACAATCTTTCATCGTGATTGGCCACAAACACCGGCTGCTCTCACAACCCCCGGGACGAACCGGGGGTACATCTGCTGAGCTGACGCAATGCGCCATGGGTAATTAATTACCAGATTTGCGGTGCATTCCAAAACATAGAGGTTACATAAACAACTGTGGGAAGAATAAAGTTGGCGAGAGGAAGTTTTCATGAAGGTTAAAATGACAGCGTCATTGTGCTTCCAGAGCTGAGTCATAGGAGAGTTACACAGATTGGACCTGACTGAAATATGTCGTGCTGACAACTGTCAAGAACAAAAATTTCAGAGATCATTACCCATTAAAATATTCTATAAGTTTCAGACAGTATATACGTATATATGTTTATATTTCTCCAAGTATAGTATTGAAAACATTTTTTGGGGGATATTTGTACCAAAACGGTTGCACCTTCACCCGTATCAAACATGGACTGTATTTAAAGATGACGACATGACAGCTCCCCAAAAGTGAAGCCAAAACATCTCTATCAACCCCCGGTTGGTTGGTTTCCCAAAGTTGGGTTCTGTCATTTTAGGTAGTTCTTATCACACTGTCCTGTACCAGGAATACTCACGAGCCAAAAAGTGTGTTGCGTCACTATGACAATCAACAACCGTGAGCGGTCAAATCATCCGCAACGGCTTAAGAACATATCTATCAGGGTTTTTAATATGGTGATTTTGAAATTTACTGTTTATTTCTTGTGTTTTGATATGTTTGAC
The DNA here is from genome assembly GCA_916701645.2 of Sebastolobus alascanus. Lineage (NCBI taxonomy): Eukaryota > Metazoa > Chordata > Actinopteri > Perciformes > Sebastidae > Sebastolobus > Sebastolobus alascanus. The sequence goes on along the minus strand of CAKAOJ020000024.1, from coordinate 3,842,756 downwards.
AAATGTAACATTAAAACGTAGGTAACATAAATTTCACCTCGTTTTTTTTAATTTTACGTGGGGAAACATTAAAAAATATAAAAAATATAGATATGGAAATGAGCAAGTCTTGCAGCACCCTGGGTCGTGGCATCCACTTTGAGAACCGCTGATCTTGTATCTACCCGGTGATGAGATGGTTCAGCTCAGCGGGAGACTTTGTGTGCTTTATGTTAGTTCATTAATTAATTGGTGCGTTGCAGTTTCAGGGAAAAAAAAAAGTTATCTGAGCCTGGGAATGTGAGAGGGAAAGCTCACTTAGGAGTAAGACGCAGCTTGTTCAGCGTAACCCTCCAAATCATGGATAAAAATAAAAATCAATTCTGTTCAAGCAACTAGCATCCAGTGTGTCTGACTTTCATAGATGAGGGAAGCAAACAAAGAGCTGTGCTGTCTCCTCCTTTTTTATTCTTTTATGATTTTCTTCTTTCAGCCTTGACGTTATTGTGGGTGATTACAATAAGTCAAACAGAGCTGTACATCTCTCTCACACTCAGGCTCCCACTTTCCTCCCGTCCCCCCTCTGTCTCTCTCTCTTAAACTTCGACACCGGGATGGCAGCGGGCTTGCCACCCTCTGGGCTTTAGCTTTTATCATGTCGAGAGATGTCTGCCCGCAGGACGACACATAAAAGGAAGATGAAGGGGGGGGGGGAAGGAGGAGGAGGAGGGTAAAGAGAAGAAAGTGGGGTGGTTGTGGAACCATGCAGAGAAGGTTCTTGGGAATCAACTGAGAAAAGAAGCTGCCAGAATGACAATGTGCCACGAAATATGTAATTATAATGTAGTGTGAAGGTTTTTGAACTTGAGTTCAGGGCTCCTAGTGAGCAAATCCAGTCTCACTGTGGGACTCAAACTCAGGGTGCAACTGATACTATTTTTCTTACCAATTACAGATTTTGTATTGTTTAATGTATGCCAAAACAATACACAATGCCGGGTACACACTACACGAGAATCAAGTCGATTTTGGGCCCGATTCCCCCCTCCCGACGATCGTCAGCAGAGCCCGATCTTTTGAAGGTTATAAAGATGATCTTTCCAGATATTCCTGTTGTGTGAGGTATGTTAAGAGTGTTTTTATACATCCCCGATCTGCTCGGAAGTCCATCCTGGCCACACTGATATCAAATTGCAATAATTAAATACGTTCAATATTTACGATCTGATATCATGTTGTGTGTGGGGAACCCCGAGGACAGCCGATGATGCAGTCACGTGGGGAAGAACGATAGCCAATTGGGAATCAAGCTGACTGAAGATGGAAGGACAACCACCGCCGTCTTGGTGGGGTAGTGTCTAGAAGGGAACCCACAAGTTGGGGAAACTCTCACAAGATGGTTAAGGTTAGGCAGTGATCTTGAATAGTTAATGTTAGGCATTGATCTCTAATAGTTAAGGTTAGGCATTGATCTCTAATAGTTAAGGTTAGGCATTGATCTCTAATAGTTATGGTTAGGCATTGATCTCTAATAGTTAAAGTTAGGCATTGATCTCTAATAGTTAAAGTTAGGCATTGATCTCTAATAGTTAAAGTTAGGCATTGATATCTAATAGTTAAGGTTAGGCATTGATCTCTAATAGTTAAGGTTAGAATAGGTCATCAGGCAGCAAGTCTCGCAAGAGTTTTTGCAAATCTCAGATTAGATTTCGCAATTTGCGGGTTACCTTCTACACGGCTACGCGGCTAATGCATGAGATGGACCTCAGAAATGGAGGATCAACTTGTTGATTTGTGGCAACAACACACATGTTTATTTAATGTGTCTCCATGACTTCATCCATCTATCGTGAATTTTCAGTAGTGCAAAGTGCAAAAACTAACATCGCTAATTCTTCCTGCCCGTTTTGCTATGTTTGTTTACACTGAAGTCACATTTGATTGCGAGAGATTTTGCAAGATTTCTGTATTTATCAGTTGGGTCTTTTGTTGTTCTTGAATGGAATCTCTTGTTAAATTTAACATGTGTGGTGTCTCTCACATTTTCAAAATCTATTAAGATTTGAAAAATCTTTTAGCGTTGGCCAGACTTAAGACATCCATCATGTCTTCTCAGAGCCCAGGGTGACGTCTTCAACAGCTTCATTTGTCCGAACACTAGTCCAAAAACCAAAGACGACTTTCTTTATAGTGTTCAATGAAGACAAATCAGGACAATGCTCGGGGTAACTCTACTTTATGAGACAAGGTTATTTCAATATGGGGAAATGTTGCTCCATCACTGCTAATCAATCACTGCTGAACCGTCCAGCCGACAGCATTAAATACTCTTTGTCCTCTACGCTACACGTCTGCTTTATTGATAGACTAACAGGAAGCTGGCACAAATTACGTCCATTTTTCTCGGAGCACACACAGTCCATTAATAGCTCTCTGCATTGTCAGATAGTGCTGAGCAGCCATAGCGGCGGATTTTCTGGGCTCTTGATAAGCAGCAGCTGCACTGATTTCAGCAGAACAGTGGACCGGGTCACAAGTTATTGCACCGCTTAACAGGGGCAGAGTATCGATTGACCACGAGGAGCAGAAAGGCACAAGAATAAAAGCTCCGGAGAGGGAAAATCAACAACTGGAAGGAACAAGATGTTCCTGTATAGTTTCTGAGAAACTTAACATGAACTCGTATAACCTAAACTTGTTCATAAGCCCTTTTTCTCTGTGTAATATTCAGCGGTGGAAAGTAACTAAGTACATTTGCTCAGGCACTGTAGTTGAGGCTGAAATACAACAAGTTCTTATCCTGTACATAGTGTTCATTTTTCAGTTACCTCTTGGTATGAGTCAGGCTATTCTCATACACCGTTCGTAGCTTTACCTACGAAAGGTTATGCACTATAATTGGTATATATCCCACGGAATCAATTTGTATGTAATCCACGTAATCATGAACCAGGAAGTATAAAGAGCGACAAACGCTGTGTAGGGAGGAGGTCGGGGTGGATGGGTGGGTCAAAAAAAAGACTTTGGCCCAGGATACCAGTCTTCGTATCCCTTCTGTTACGTATTACGTACACTTCCGTATTTTAACCCAAACATTGACTTATTTGTCACATAACTTCCATACTTAAGTAACGCCACTTCCACGATCTTTCCCTAAACCTAACCAAGTAGTTTTGTTGTCTAAACCTAACTAAGTTGTTTCCTGTGAAGACGGAAGATTATTTTGAAAAGACTGTATGCATGTATCGAGCGGAAATTGACACGTGTTGCTGGACTTTCGTAGGAAAAAGCACCAAAAATATGAGGAATAACTTTTTTTTTATATTTATGAATGAATGAAAGAAATATTTTTGATGAATGATTACGAAAAGTTGGTTTACATTTCCATAACATAGCGGTCGCAGTCTAATTTTCTTCCTTACTAAGCTACAATTTATACTTTACATTTCGGAAGGTAAATATACTTAGTTTAAATATCAATTATCTTTGACTTTCAGTACAGTTTCCTAAATTTCCTTCGGGATCAATAAAGTATCTATCTATCTATCTATCTATCTATCTATCTATCTATCTATCTATCTATCTATCTATCTATCTATCTATCAGTTACTACAAAACAGGTATTTGTACTTCACTTGCATACTTCTGTTTTATGCTATACAATGCTAACACTTCAATTCCACTTAATTTCAGAGGTACACTTGTACTTTTTAAGGCCTTTACAGACCGGGGGCGTGACAAATAAACAACACGAACAAGTGAAATACTCTCCTGAGAATATTATATGTCTAAGACTTTTATTGTGAAAACTAAGAATGGAAGGAGTGGATCTGGTGTGCGCTGCCTTTATCAAGTTTGAAAGTTTGTCATCTTGGTTCGGTCTACGGAGCCTCCATGTTGTTGATTCATAAATATAGGCGCAACTCAACTCGTTCCGCACAACGTGATTGGTTGATGCCTTTATTCGTTGTGCAAAAGCTCAGAAAATAAACCTCGTTCCGGAAAAAAATTATTAAAGTATTCATGAGAAAAACAACATTTCGAAAAAATATATTGATGTGCATGTGTTCGCACAGGAAAAGCCCTGTTTTACTTTTGTCCAGCTTTGTTGTCCTTATTTTTAGCTGTATGTCTAAAGTATTTCTGTGTATGTACATTGAGAGCAACAAAAAAACGAGATCAGCATATAAAATATCATAAATTATCCAAGCTTTAAATTTCACAGTAGTTGTGAAATTTTCACAGAGTATATGAAGAAGGCCTAGTTAATATTAATTCCAGCAGGACCAGCTACAACACTGAATTACTGCTTACAGGTGAATTTGAGGAAGCGCGTTAGTTAAATGGAAAACAGCCTAATGTCCTGAGTCTTACCTGGCTGAGCTCTGATGCCATCTCATTGGTCTCCTTGATAATATTCAACCATAAGCCGTACCAGCTGACCGAGCGTCTGCAGGCCAGAGACCTCTGGTCCCTGCCTGCTGCTTCATTAGTCTGGAGCACCCGCGGACAAGCCATCACCAACACAACACAATCAAACGCTTCCAGAGGAGCTCCGGCAGGACTGCGGTCCGCTCCCAGTGAGCCCAACACTTTTAATAACCCCTAATCCATAAAGCAGGTTTGCTTGTTTGCTTTTAATTGGCTGGATTTTGCCATTAGCCTCATCTGGGTTTGTTAAATCTCTCTTATGCACACTCATAACTCACCCATCATGAATTCTTCAACTCATTTTGCTTTGACACTGTTTCTCTGCCAAAGGACGAGATTACCCAGAGCTGTTGAGCTATAAGCCCGTAAGGAGACGGGGCATGCAGGGGTTAAAGCCATAGAAGGAAAAGTGAAATGTATTTTTTTTTTTTCCCTCTCTCAGCCTGGGTACCTCAGGGTTATCAATATTTCACGAGGCTGAGAGCGAGGGAGGGAGAGCGGCGGGCTCAGTCGACTGTGGCCGGAGGAGGAGGAGGAGAGGAAGGAAGAAGTGGAGGAGGGAAGGAGCAGAATCTCTCCATCATCCTGAGAGCCATGCCTCCACAGGGCACCATTACAACTTATAGCCTATATAGTGTATGATTAAAAGAGAGCAGGGAAAAGTACGAGAGTCAACGAGATCAATAAAAAGTTTCAGAGAAAATGATTAAGATAATGAGCAAAAGAAAGAAGCACAAGAAAAAAGCTGAGTGGGGTGAAATAGAAAAACATGTGAAGGTTGAACATATTAAACGCCACTAAGGTACTCTGGTTTGTCACTGTAAGATTTATATGTGTCATTAAACTGCTATACTGTAGATAGACTGCCACATTCCTCTTAATAAGGGCTACCAAGCGACCTGGAATACACCGGGACGCTGAAGTGCTTGTTATGTCCGACCAACAGACCAAAACCCAAAGATATACTGTAGAGTTGTGAGGTGGGAGGAGTTGTTTCAGGTGTCCAGGATTCTCTGGTTCATGTACTCAGTGACAATGTGAGGTGACTAATAGTTAAATCAATCCAAGTCTTGGATGGACATGAGACTCTTCTGGTTAAATGATCAGTACAAAAGACGAACAACAAATCTGGTCCTTTGATAAAAGGTCAAAGCCTGTGGCCATAAAAACTGAAGGAGGGAAGTCAACTGTGACTCCCAAGGTGCATTTCAGGTCCAGCTTCAAAACTTCAAATCCTGTTCAGCGCGGTGAGCTGAACCTAAAGGTAGCATTTCGTAGAAAGGTGATAAAACATTCAGCAGTCTAAAATCATTTCACATTCTGGGTCAGTTTGGGATGAATCAGCTACTATGGCGCAGTGTTTTGTTCCCAACTGCAATGACAAAACGTTTACTACAGTCTTATATACAGTATGCCTCTGACTGGCTTCTTGTTTTTAGTACTTAGAACTAGGACTGTTGATCGATTAAAATAATGAATCACGATTAATCGCACTTTTTTTTTTTTTTGTTCAAAATGTACCTTAATGGGAGATTTGTCAAGTATTTAATACTCTTATCAACATGGGAGTGGGCAAATATGCTGCTTTATGCAAATGCATGTTTATATATATTATTGGAAATCAATTAACAACACTAAACAATGACACATATTGTCCAGAAACCCTCAGAGGTACTGCATTTAGCACAACAAATATGCTCAAATCGTAACATGGCAAACTGCAGCCCAACAGGCAACAACAGCTGTCAGTGTGTCAGTGTGCTGACTTGACTATGACTTGCCCCAAACTGCATGTGATTATCATAAAGTGGGCATGTCTGTAAAGGGGAGACTCGTGGGTACCCATAGAAACCATTTTCATTCACATAAAGCGTAAATTTTGAGCGTTATTTAGCCTCCTTCATGACAAGCTAGTATGACATGGTTGGTACCAATGGATGTTTTTTTAGTTTCAGATGATGGCAGTAGCTTCACTCTAGCTTTAAAACTGAGCCCACTACAACCTAAACATCACAAGTTGCGTTAATGTGTTAAAGAAACTAGTGGCTAAAGCGAATCTGCGTTAACGTGTTATTATCACGTTAACTTTGACAACCCTAGTTTACAACAAAAAACAGATACAAAACTGCACAAATGCAGCAGGAACCACTAACAGTTTGCCACCTTTGCTTGATAAACAATTAGATCAATTATCAAAATTGGTATACATTGCTTTTCTGTCAGTTCAACACTAAATGAAAAAAACATGAAAGAAAAAGCAGAAACAGAAATGATTGTGTTTGTTGCCATGGTTTCTCAGCATTTCTTTTGTGTGACTAAAGGTTTATTAGGTCTGTGTGTGTGACGGAGGTATAAAAGACTCCAACTCACTCTTTTACTCACTCTGGTTTTACAGCAGCTTTATTTGGAGCAACTTTCTCAGTTTCAAGTTATTCATGAACTAAGTTTATTGTCAGACTTTGGTCTCAGACTGTAGAAAGTTTTGTTTTTATTTGTCCAAGTTTTGAGATTTCTGTCTCCACTTCAATACAATGTAGATAAGAGGAGAATATCTCTTTTCAGAAACAGTGTCCCTGTTACTCTGGATAATGTGACACACTGTCAACAGTTTTCTTTTTTTTGTTGTTTTTATTGGAGCCAGTTCTGCAGAAGAAATAGTCCCTAAGGAATAAGGAGATCGGGAAACCTGCTTGTATTTCATTTCCATGAAATTTGAGAGAGCAGACGCAGACTGAGAGTACGCCGGTGATGAATCGTCTCTAAATCCATGTGACAGCAATTTGGGATGGAAGCAGACGCCACCTGATAGGAGCCGACCACATGCGGGCCGGTACTCAGACAGGCTGATGTCAGCACGGAGCCTCGATAAAGATTCTGGATTTTATACTCAGTCAGGAACAGACAGGCTTTTGTTGCTGCTGTTGGAGCTGTGAATGGACGCACTAATCCTGCTTCTCACACTCATTCACGCATTCAGCACACAGCATCAATCCTCACCATTAACGCCTATTTCATGTACTGTAATGTTCCAATATATTGTGTGTATTAGGGAAAAACGAAAGGAAAAACTTCCTTGACAATGTGCAATCTGAAAATGAGGTACTAAAAATACAGAAAAACGAGTATAAGCAGAGATTGTGAAGGTGAAATCATAACGTCCCTCAAAAGGAACCATGTGATACTGACGGTATACACTTTGTCTGATTATTATGACTCATTTGATCTGGCTTTCCAGTAACCACTAACTGAAAGTAATATGATTCCATATAAAACACGTAAGATAATCTTAACGTGTGTGCGATACATATTGCTGGTGAACAAAAGCTGCAGTATCAATTTCATTTAATTTCTCAGTGCAAGTATAATGTGTTATAAAAGTTTCAGTCCTGATATCAATATGATTTTCAATAGCTTAGACAAAGGAATAAAGATTTTAATGTTCTACTGTAAAAATTAAACGTTTCCTCAGGTAAAAGGATTGAAAACTTCTGGGATTTCTGGTTTCTTGAATGATTTTGATCAAAAAATATTGCAAAGACTAAGAATCTGAAGTATTCAAACCTGTCACATTTCAGTAAAGGTAGAAAATAGGGATGCACCGATTGTGAAATTCTGGGCCAAAACCAATACCGATGTTTAAAATAACAACTTGGCCGATAGCCGATACCGATGTTTTTGTTTATTTTGTTTTTGCTGTTATTTATTTCCCCTTTGACCAGGGAAAGAAAGACCTCTTCATTATATAAAAAAAAAAATGGAGCTGTTTTAAGGTTATTCAGCATTTCATTACACTGTCACACACACTACACTACATTTAACTGTTTGAAAGAGCACAAATTCAATCATACAAATTTATGGAACAACTTTTAATGTAACTTTCTTTCACATGAAAAAGACTGCTGCGGACAGCAGTTCATCATGAGGCGTTAGACACCATTAAGCTTGCGATATTGCTTAATTACACTTTTGCATTCGCATGATGGGCACCCTGCATATCCTGCGCTCAGTCACAGCGTTGTGCACATCCTCAGAAATTAACACTATGCAGCCACAAAAGGCAATTAGCACATGACCAGTGGGGGCACTGTGTTAGGATGTCTACGTGTGCGCAGTAAAAAGCGAATATATCACACCTTATATACACATCTTCACTCCCTAGTTAAACCCGAATGATAAACAGTTAAACCTCACCCATTAAGCTCAGCCACAGTCCCCTCAGAGGCATTACAAACCCAGCCAGCACTGTAGGTACAGACACTTTAGCCCCCTGTACTAATGGCTCTTGTCTTGAACAAAGCCGTTTTATTGTTTTGCCCTTTGTGTTCCTCATTATCAGAGATTCTCTAAGAACAGCCCGGAGCCATTCATTTGCCCCTTAACCCCTCCTCCCTTCAGATTTCCGTCCTTACCGCCACATCCTGTAATGGAAACAACAGAGAGCTACAAATAGAAAGCAGGAACCCCCTCCACCCCAGAAGAGTGACCTAGAAGCTAAACACGGTCGCTATCTGTTTGACCTTTCACCCTATAACCACATTTTCTCTTTACCGTGTCTCTTGGCAGAGGTCAAGTGGTGGAGTTCTGCTCTCTGTTTGGTCTCTAAACACCACTCTGCCCTACATCCTCCATCTCATCCTCAGTCCATCAGAGCAGCCTGATAGAGTGCTGATGAAGTAGTGACCTCTGACCTCAGGCTATATGCTATCTGACCGGGAGGCTAATGAAAGGAAGCGTGACCTAACAGGGCTTCGAGGACACGCAAAGAACAGGCGCTTACTCAGTACTGAAGCGCTATATGTAATGTTACAGTAAGCGTGGGTTGGTCTGTTTTCATGTCCTGTTAAAGTGGAGTCCTAAGGCTGGTGATGTTGATTGGTCCATCCATCCATCCATCCATCCATCCATCCATCCATCCATCCATCCATCCGTCCATCCGTCCATCCGTCCATCCATCGGTCCATCCATCCATCGGTCCATCCATCCATCCATCCATCCATCCATCCATCGGTCCAACCATCCATCCATCCGTCCATCCATCCATCCATCGGTCCATCCATCCATCCCTCCATCGGTCCATCCATCCATCCGTCCATCCATCCATCCATCCATCCATCCATCCATCCATCCATCCATCCATCGGTCCATCCATCCATCCATCCATCCATCCATCCATCCATCGGTTCAAAGTAAGATATCTCACCTAGCATTGCAACTAATGATTATTTTCATGATCGACTTATCTATTCATAACTTACCTTTCTATTTTTCTCTATGAATTGATGAATAATATATATATACGCAGTATATAAAGTTTATAATGATATGACATTAGTGCTGAAACAACTAGTCTACCGACAAAAAATCCATCTGCAGTGTTTTTGATGGTTTAAATAATTTACCAAGAAAATATGTCAAATATTTCCAAGTTTCAGTTTCTCAAATGGAAACAGGAATTTCCTGTTTCATCTCTGTTTGTTATCACTGTAATTTATATATTTGTGTTATGGACTCATGGTTGGTCACGTTGGGAAATTGTGTATGGAGTTCATAATCTGACATTTAAACAATTGATTGATTAATAGACATTGTAATAGATCAGGAAAATAGTCATTACTTGCAGGCCTTTATGAGATAGAGGCAAGCTTCAAAAGATCCCATTGGAGAAGATGAAACCTATTTTATTTGATATATTACTTAATTGATTATTAAAATTGTTGGCAATTTCTTTTCTGTTGCTCAACAAATGGATTAATCTTGCAATTGTTGCAGCAATAATCTCAACAACCACTGCCTACATTGCCTTGAAATTCGGTACGGATATTCGTGATTTTGGTGACCTCCCCTGACCTTTCCTCTAGTCCCATCATCAGGCTAAAATGTCAGTTTCCCAACACTCTGATGCATGGTAATTCATCTTTTCATCTTGAAAACTAATGGCCTAATCTCCATGAAAGCTGCTCAAGACATTTATGGACTCCAGAGGATGATTGTGTTGACTGCCTGACCTTTGGGCCATAATTCCCATCTGCAAAGCAGAAATATAAGACTCTAAAAGGCCATGGTATTTCCTGATCACATTCCTGCTCCCTAGAGGATGAAGCTTTTGGATTTCAATGACCCCATTACGTTTCCTCTTGCACCACCCTTGGGACAAACTTTTAATTTTATCTCCACTACTGGTAAGGTTCTAGCTAAATGACAAGTGTGTAGGTGGTTCAATTAAACACTGCAGCCTCAAGGAGCCGAGGTTTCAGACTGTTGGTCGTGTTTTTAATCCATCCAGCTGACTGTATTGGTAGCCAACTGTGGGCATCCAGCCACAAACGGGGATTTACGGAAAGAAAACGTGCCAGAGGACAACCTTCCCAACAAACACAAACAGACCAGGCCAAGACAGAGCTGCTGTGTGGGGACAAACAAATATGCAGTTGTCAATCAACGTCTCAGTTTGTCTGCTTGGCAAAGTTTTCACATAAAGGGATCATCTGTCCACAAAAGTGACACATGTACACTACAAGATTCACATTTCCTTTTACAAAGTGTGCCAGTTATGGAGTTAATGTGCTTCTAGCTTCATGCATTTTTTTGAGCATGGAAGCATGAAAAGACATGAGAAGGCACTGCATAACAAAAGGCTGCTCTAATAATTGAGAGATGATATTCTTTCATCTACTGTATGCCATCTGTACTATGCTAATATATTTGTCCAATCTCGCGAGTGTCACTTATAAACACTTTTGTTGACAGTGTAGATGTAATGTAGCTTTTTAATGCAGCAAAACGTACTGGATCACATAATTACACATGTATACCCATGAAACAAAGTACTGTTGCATAGAAGTTTGCAATATAAAATAAAAATGAGATTAAAAAAGATCAAGGAAGAGTTGTTGATTACCTTGATGATGTGAGTTGAAGGTTTGTGATTTCACCTAAACTGTAAAAATACAGTTCACCAATCACAATCACCATACAGCATAAACTAACCACTTGCGGTGTACCTCAAGGGTCGATTCTGGGCCCAATCTTTTTTTCCCCATTTTCTTCGCCTTGGTCACGTAATAAGTAGAAGTGATATATCTTTTCATTTCTATGCAGATGATGTGCAATTATATCTTCCTGTCAACCCTAGTGATACTAGTAGTATCCATAATATGAGGATGGATATTTGTTCCAATATTGATATGCATCTCCATGCAAAATCACATATGAAATGATCAAAATATAGTAATCAAAATGTTTAATGCAATGAACCGTGTTCCACAACCGTGTATTATATTGAAAAACCTGTCACAAGTCTAAAACAAAACTTACATAACTAGCTACTTTTGGTAGCTTTTTATTACGATTTGCTTGAAATCATTATAAGTGCAAACTGCGAGATTGGGAGCATTTCTATTGCCTTCGCACAGCTCTCATCATGGCGACAGCTGAGCCGGTGGCTCGCAATTAACACTGTTGACAGTGAAAACAACGGCAACAGTGCTGGCAGAGCTCGTTGGGGAGAGCGGGTCGTCTTTTAACCACAAGGTTGGCGGTTCGATCCCCGGCTCCTACAGACTGCATGTCGAAGTGTCCTTGAGCGAGACACTAAACCCCAAGTTGCTCCCCGGGCGCTTGCAGCAGCTCACTGCTCCTAAAATACTTAGGATGGGTTAAATGCAGAGGTCAAATTTCATGTACTGTATGTGCCTGTATGTACCATTGCAAATAAAAGTTTCTTCTTCTTCTTCTTCTTCTTCTAACAGTGTTAACCTTGGAGGAGGGAACCGGAGGATGGGTGCCACACTTCTGCAACGGCGCCATTGGTCGGGACGCTGTTATCAGCTGTTACCGCCGTATGAGAGCAGTGCAGAGCGGAAATGTATACACTGTCAAGACTATTGCACATGAATACAGACCTGGCTGTCAAAACCACCTCAGTCTAAGACTAAACATAGTCAAGTCCAAGACAAGAGTCCAATAAGCCTGAGACCAAGAGGCAAAACCAAGGCCACAAAAAAAAAACTATTCCAAGACGAAGCTTTAACCAGCACACAGTACTTCTTAAATCTGTTATTTCAGAGTTAAATATGATGTAACCTTAAAAAACAACTTAAGACAATACAGCGGTTTAAATGTATCAATGTGCCATTGGTTTAACTGAATGATTGAAAATAAATGATAAAGCTAAATGAAGAGACTTTGTTATATTTTGTATAAATATGGTATCAAGAAACTATGATATTGTGAAACCTGTATCTGGATGTTCAAGCTGAGACAGAACAGGTGCAGTGAAAACCTGGAATCTCAGCAAATCCAGGTCATCTCTCCCTGCACGGTGTCCTCATTCGAGGCCTACTTCGTCCCCACACAAAGCTATTTAAACACTGTAAATACTGGATTTAGAACACAGTGTTTCAGTGTGCGTAGATCTTTATATTCTCATTTCTCCTGGCGGCTTTAGAGTGCGAGGGAGGTGCTGATGAGAAAGAGGTTATCTGAGGCTGGGAGCTAAACCTGACTCAAACATACAAAACACTCCCCACCCTCTCTCAGGGGGTGGGTAAGGGGGTTGAGGGGGGAGACTGGTGTTTGCTGCTGACTCAACATTACTGGAGCCTCTCCATCTACAGCCCTGAAACACTGAGAGCACAAAGCTGGGATGACAACGTCTGACAAATGCAAGAATGGAAAAATAAACACTCGATAAATCTGCCACTGACATTTTCTCACACATTCTCATCTGAATACCGATCGAAATGATTTAAAATCTTTTGCATGTTTTAGTTCATTTACTTCAAATCACATTTCGTTTTTATGTTATGTCTGTAGACCATGTGACACAGTGTTTTAGATGGTTTTTTTTGCCGATGTCTTCATACCTTCCAGGACGCCACTGGTTCCCATAAATTTAAGAATAAAAAAAATAAACATGCAAAGGCTTGAAACATGCTTTGAGATACTGTAGCTAATTAATCCCAGTTAACATCATGTTTCCTTGATATTTATGTTACCTTGTTGTACATAATACCATAATTTAGTGTGTAGAGTGTAAAACATCACTTGCAATAAACACATTTTAAGTGTCTTTTTTTTTTCAACAAATCTGCTGATTATTCATTTGCCTAATCACTATTTTAGTAATGCTTTAGTGTAAAAAAATGACATGAAATGGTTAAAAATGCCCCTCGAAAGTTCCCAAAGCCTAAGACGACATCCTCATATAGGTTATTTTGTCCTATTAACAGTCCAAATGCCAAAAATATTCAGTTTACAATGATATAAAACAGAGGAAGATGGAAAATCTTCACATTTGAGAAACTGGAACCAGCTTTTGTTTGGCTTTTTCTGCTTAATAAATGACTGAAAGGAAATGGATTTGAATGCATATTTTGAATATGTGTGGTGATGAGTTCAAGCTAAAACAAAGGTGATAAGATGCTCTTTAAGCTGATGTACATCCCACTCAGATTGGCAACCATTAAACGACTCAAAGGTGGGAACAACTAATAAGATAATGACCTAAACGATGCTAATGCGCTGGTATGTTTCTTTTTATTTATTAATAATGTTGTATAGGTCTGATATAAATATGACAGTGTGCCTTTCTGTGCGTTTTGATATATGATGGCTTGTTGTTGCTCACTGGGATGTGGCGTCATTTACTGATTACCACCAGAGAGAAACTGGATAAGTCTGGTGAGATGCTGTTTGTGTGTGAGAGTGCACTCTCACACACTCTCTAACACACTCTCTCACACAGTGAGATGCTGTGAGTGTGTGTGTGTGTGTTTGTGTTTGTGTGCGTGTGTGTGTGTGTGTGTGTGTGTGTGTGTGTGTGTGTGTGTGTGTGTGTGTGAGAGTGTGCGTGTGCGTGTGTTAAGAGTGCTGGTATGCTTTCTTTCCTAATACCAGCTGGAAATGTGATAGAGTGAATGAGTGTGACTGTTCGAGTGTGCGTTTGAACAATGAAGCAGTATCAAAAGAATCTGTGTCCAGAACTCTTAGTAAGCAAAAATGCTGAATGTACATTCTTTCCTTTAGCCCTTTAACCAATCAATCGCTCCAAGCCAAATTCCCAATGCATGACCTTTGACCCCTGAGGACTACAGAGGAACCCTGAGCTCCACTCTTTGAGAAACAAACCGGTTCTTACCTGGAGTCCCCTTCGCCTCAAAATACTCGAGTCATCCATGATTCCGTGAGCTCAGGTATCTTTTTTTTCCCTTCCCTTTTTGGTTTTCTTTTTACAAAGCTACAAAGTTCAGGCACTTTCCAAAAAGTCTGTCCACGTGGAGGAAGTTACATTACAACCCCCTCTTTTTTTGTCATCCAAAAACAGATTGAGTTGCCAAGCAAGTTGTCGTCTATCTAAGAGACTGTCCTCTTCTCAAAACTGGCCTCTCGGCTCATTTCCCAGGTCTGTAACAAGCTCTACAAGCCTTGTTTTTCCTTCAAATGAGTCTCCAGTTGAGCAGACCTGGTTTGGTTCTTTGAAGGGCATCCCTTCAAAAGAGAATTGGTGTCTAAATGAGCGAGTTTCTAATTAAAGTGGATCAAAAATGTAAAACCAAGGCTTCAGGGATATCCCATTTTCACCTTTTCTGATTCATTCCAACAAATGTTCTAAAAGACAAACAAGAAGACACCGTAGAGAAGAAGATTAGGGGAGGTGTTCTTCGTTTTGGGTCTGGATCAGAGCATCGCTGCTCTGTTTTCCCTTCCTTTATCTCTTTTGTTTATTCCAGCTGGTTGCAGAGGAAGGTGCGGTCTGGATGTGAACGATTGAGGATCGTCCTCTCCTCTCTTTCGTCGTCAGAGCACGTGTTGTTCCTGAGCTCTGCCTCCGTCGGCTGCTCTTCCATTCATCCGTTCGGCGCTGGACACACCCCTCCGCCTCGCTCTCATACAGAGGTAGAGAGAGTACACTCCGGCGCTCGGCTCTTCTTCTCTGCTTTCTAACCCTCCGTTCTCTTGTCCTCTCCTTTTTTCCTTACGCGTCCCACCCTTAAGGCACTAGTCCAGAGGAGACTCCACCGCCTCCATTATTCATGGGCGACTCGCAATAGAAATTAATGATGACAATGGGGCCTCAGGGGATGGACGGAGGGAGGGAGAAGAGGACTGAGGGGAGGCAAAACATAAATGGGGAAGGCACCAGCTTGCAGCCCTGTGGCTTAGCCAGAACTGTCACAAACGGGGTCCCGGAAAACACGCGCAGGGAGCCGGCTTTCGAGAGTTTTCTCTGAACGGGGGCGTCAGTCAGGAGTGTGTGGATTTACGAGTCCACAGAGTTTCTCTCAATCACTTTTTCTGTTTGGGAAAAAGAGAGAATCCAAAGAAACAATAACACACACTGCCCACGCTTAACGCTGCTGGACTCGCCTGGCGACACGGAGAGGAGACAGAAAACAAGAGGTTGTTTGTTTGCTAGCACTGGTCCACTGAGCGAGGAGGCACCTCGCATCCATCTCCATGCCAACCGGCCGGGCCAGATTCCATCTGGTTAAAGCCGGCAGGAGCTCGGGGACTCCCACACACACACTCGCAACAGTCGCCTCCACATGCAAGCCTGTCACACACACTAGTCATCTCTTCATCTCCGCCGTCCTCTTCTGCGTCCTCCCCTGCATCTCTCGCAATCTTTGGTGTTGTTCCAGAAGGGAAGGAGGAGATCCGGCACAGCTGAGGGGTTATAACGCAACAGGGGGAACGAGGGAGGAAGGACGAGTGGAGATATCGTTGTCCTCCCTCTGAGGGGAAGTGCAGATGTGGCCTCCGAGCAGGCAGATCCCTTCCTTCCTCTCCTCCTGCTCTTCAAATCTCTCCGTCTCTTCTGTTGTTGCTTTCTTTGCTCTCTCTGATGTGTCAGTATGCTCACATGCTGTGACTCCTCCCCCGTTCTTTCATCGCTCTCTCTCTCTGCTTCTCTTTACCTCTCTCTCTCCCTCTCTGCGGAGGCGTGAGCAGAAGACAGAGACTTTGCTCGCAATGAATGGAGGGACGACGAGCGCTCCGCCTCCACCTCCCTCACTCCGCTGCACTGTGTGTTCGCCGCCACAGCCTCGCTGGCTCTTATCAAAACAAGAGGGTGTGTTCACACCACACACACACACACACACACACACACTCAATCTGTGGTTCATGTTTTATTATTGCTTATGGATGAATTAATCATGAGCGCACTGATCAGAGGCTTTAGATGATTACTTATTCAACACGATAGTTCAAACACAGGCAGGTTTTCTTCTTATTCAACATTCACTGGCTCCGTCTTCTCAAATGTGACGACACGTAAACATTTCACCTAAATGGGATTGGTTGGGCATTAATGTGCTTCTCAAACGGACTACGATCTCAGTCTTTCCACCAGATTTTAGAACCCGGCTGCAGGGATTTGCTCTCTTTCAGACACAAGAGCAGTTGGGTGATAAAGGTCTGGCTCACAGTCAGTGTTCCAGTTCCTCCTGAAGGTGTTGGATGGGGTTGAGGTCAAATTCTTCCACGCCAAATTGGGAAAACCATTTCTTTATGGGGCTGGCTTTGTACACGGAGGCATCGTCATGATGAAAAGGACAAACGCTAACTGTTGACACAAAGTGGGAAGCACACTGCTTCATAGGGCATTCACTCATCTTGCGACTTTAGGTTGTAGTGGGCTCAGGTATCGTATGAAACTAGAAAACCTAAGGAATCCATTGGTACCAACCATGACATGGTTGCAGCATTAAGATTCTTCGTCGGAAGAAAGAGGTCCAAACCAGGAAAAACAGAGCCAGAGTATTTGGACAGCAGTGTCCACATACTTTTTACCATGTGCAGCACATGTGATTAGAAGTAAGTGGGCTAAAACATGGAAATAACACTGTTACGTAAAGTGAACAGTTTTTGAATGTTGGACTGTTGGTCTGATAAATGAATCAGTTTGGTTTCTTGGAAATTGTGATGACATTATCACTGTTTTAGGACAGTTTCTATTGACATGATATGATCGACTGAAATTAGATTATCGATAAGGAGAGTAATTGTTAGCTGCAGAACTAATTCCAGGAAAGAATCATATTTTTTGAGAGTTGTTTGGAGTTGGATGTCATTAACGTTCCATCTGAGCAAAGACAGGATGACAGATAATGCATAACAGCCTTTGCTGAAAACCAGGACACTATTTTTAACCGGTGAGCCTCCTCCGCAATAAACAGACGGAGAGATAGAAAGGGAGAAAGAAGGGAGAATGAGGACACAAAAACAGATACAAAGGGAAGTGGAGGCAGAGATTTCATGGTAGAGAGGGAAGAGAAGGCAGAGTGGCTGGTGTCCTCCTACGCTCCGCAGAGAGCGCTGTACTGATGACTCACCAAGAGATGAGAGATTTGTTAATGAGGGGGGATGGATGGGTTGAATAACTAAGAAAAATACCAGCACTTCTCTGTCGGTTGAGGCTGATTTATAGTTGTACGTAGGTTCTGCCGTAGCCTACGCAAGTAGCCTATGTTTTAAGCATTTATAATTGCGTGCTGGTGTGTCTGCGTTGCTCTACAATTATAACGCCAAAAAGGCTAGTTGGCGATGGGGTTTATATGCTACTGTGTTAAGTTTCTTCGTGTACTTCAAACAGTTGGATACTTCCGGGTCTGAAAAGTGACTTAAAATTGCATTCTTTCTAACAGCCAGCAGGGGGCGACTCCTCTGGTTGCAAAAAGAAGTCTGATTGTATAGAAGTCTATAAGAAAATGACCCTACTTCTCACTTGATTTATTACATCAGTAAACATTGTAAACATGACTTTAACGTCTCAATCGCTAGTCTCAAGTCTTCTTCAATACAGCATGATGTTCATTTAGTAAATTATGGCCCCATTTAGAGTCAAATAGACCATAGAGCAGGGTATGCTTTAGGGCGTGGCTACCTTGTGATTGACAGGTTGCTACCACGGCGTTGTACTGTCCGAGAGTTGTCCGTGTTTTTGTCTTACAACTTTAACCCTTTCACAGTGTGTTTACAGTTCATGAAAGTTAATTGTAACATTTCGGTCGCCTAAAAATGTCTAATTCAGTGTTCGGTTGTACTTAGTTCCACCCTTTCGTGTCACTTCTGGTTGCAAGGAACCAAGATGGCGACAGCCAAAATGCCAAACTTGAGGTTTCAAAACGGCAGTCCACAAACCAATGGGTGACGTCGGCGACGGTGACTACGTCCACTTCTTGTATACAGTCTATGACTTCAAACAATGGCAACTGACAATGAGCAGATCATGTTGGAGTTGGAGCTAATAAATGTTGACCTTTACTTTTACTGAAATTACTGCAACACAGAAAAGAGAGAAGACTAGAGAGAGACGAACATCTGATCACAACAAATGTGTAGGAGGAGATGTGATGGTACCAAGCAGACCAATCTCAGTTGTTGCGGTCAGCGTCGCCGCGATGTGTTGTTACATTTCTGGGGAGGTGCACGTCAGGCTAACGCAGAAGTATAACCGGCCTTTACAGGAGAGAAGCAGCTGGTCTGCTGTATGCACATACTGTGATTGTCGAGCATGAACACATCTTGTGCTCCTATGTACAGATCAGTATGTTCAGAATCTGCTCTCTCTTTGTGAGGAGAAACCAGACCCTGAGTAATGTTGGTGAAACAGTGCGAGGCCCCTCCTCTCTCTGTCGGGCCCCCAGCTCCTGGTCGAGCCTCCGTGTTAATGAGAGCAAAGGCCAAAAGGGGCCACGCAGAGGAATGTTCACACAGCCACAATGAGACAGACTGACACCAGCTTACTGACCGACCGGGTCGACTGGCTGGCGCTTCACCAGGCCGGTTCTACAAACACACAGAGGCCCGGCCGAGTAGCTGGCTTGTTGGCTCTGAAACACCTCTCACATATTTGTTAGAACTTCATTTGTTCAATGTGTGAGACCAACCTGAATACTTAATATTCACATTTATTTAAGTTCTGAGAATTAAACAAATCCAATTGCAAGTACAACAATGTGTTAGTCTACCTGTCAATTTTCTGACTTCCTGTCTGTGGCTCTCGGTTTGAAGCCCATTGGCTCCTGCTGTAAATCTTCAATATCTCACAAATATATGGTTGCATTTTTTTTAAAAAGGCTCATTAATTTCACAGCTGGTCACTGCACTGTAGTTTTGAACAAACGCTACTCAAACAGAAGGAAATGTTTAATTTGTTAGGGACCATTTTCAGCGGTGGATGAATCCTTATTTGGTGCTCTAGTGAGTATTTGTGGCAGCAGGACGGTGTATGTGGGATTGAGTCTAAATAAACTACAGTGTGTGTGTTCATGGTGATGAAGGAACATGTCAACCAGTGCAACAGTGTGGCTCATTGATGTGTTTAGTTTCTGAACAACAGTGGAGCTCTATGGCACAGAGGAAGAAGATATATGAGGCTTTGATACACACACAATGCTTGTAATATACTATATACAGTATATTATATAGTATATGCACTCACTGTTGGTTTGGTCTTTTCATGGGATTTGTTGACAACAAGGAAAAATAAATAATATCACTCATCCTATTCTTTAAAAATGCTCTAAAGAAACAACTTGTAGAGTGAAAGTGAGCCTGAGCTGAAGTTGTCACTAACTTCGGGGCCTTCACTTTAGTCAGCAGGTGGTAAGCAAGGCAAAGGAACTTGGCTTGGGTCTTGAGGAGTTGAAGCATTTATCAGACAAATAAATTGTACCCAAACTGCACTGCTTCTCTCTCTCTTGGCGACCGCACACTCGGCTAACGCTGCTCGCTAACGCCGGTATCACTTTTTGAATGTTTAGGAAGGAGTTGCACTTGGACGGAAATGGTGAAACAGACGTGTTTGGGAATTTCAAAATAAAGGCGTTCTTAAATTTAAGATACGCCTTTATTTTGAAATTCGTTGAAGTATCACTGTTTCACTTTGCATCAATGATATTGGATCACTGATCATTACAAACCAACTTAATAAACTCCTGAGCTCTCTTAAATGTAAACATATTTTTAAGTCAGAAGAAAAATGATAACAAGCTTTTATTCTTATGGGGATAGCCGTAAGTTTTTTTTTTTTGTCTTTCACTCAAGACTACATTTTCACTTGGACCACTTGATAAATACAGACCATGAGCTAAACCACTGGTATATTTATACTGTATGTCTACCATGAACTACAGGAACCAGTGGATTCTGTTACTTGTGTCTGAAGCCACAGAAAGAGATACTGTGAAACACAAGACGCCCAGAAACCAGAGAGGAGAGAAAACAGGAAGAAAGAGTGACGATGAAAGAGCGAGGGATGAGAAAGGCTGTTTTCTTCTCTGCTTCATACACAACTAATTAAACCAAAAGCCTGTTCCTGCTCTGTTTTATGTCTCTGCTGTATTGGAGGTTAATTGAAACGTTGGCCTTGGCTGTCCCTGTCAATGACGAAGAACTGCCAAGACCAGCATTTTCTTTCTCTTACTTCTCTAAATCTTTTCCGAGTCTCATATACAGAAAAAAAAAAAACTCTTGTTTCTTTGACCTCCCACCCTCCCTGTTGGACCAGAGAATCACTCAGCGCTCAGATAGTGGCAGGGCTGTTTTTAGCTGACAGCGTCAGGCTTGTTGAGTCCTGTCAAAACCAGAGACCCAGTTACCTGACCTTCTGCTTGTCTTTACTAGAGACCGCAGACACAATGGAGGACGGAAACTCGGTCTGCGAAATCAGACAGAATATTTCTCTTGACTTTTTGGTCCATTACATCTCAAAAATCCTGTTACAAAGCTTCAATAACTGCTGGAGTGTGGAGGGAAAAAGGTTTTCTATAATGGCACCAACATGGCACATTAAATCAAAACTGCAACACTATAGTAAAATTAGAACTCATTAGAAAACTGCCAAAATCTCCTAAAATCGATTTATTCAATCCCGGCTTACCTCGGTTTCATGTTCCCAAACATCGCAACTTTAATAAAACAATAAATCGTGAAACTTTAAAAAAAAAATGTGTTGTGCTGTAAGAGATACTTTTATAATCTGATTTTCAACTAGATTAGATTTCTAGGAGTTCTCATAGTAGGATAAGATTTATTCATTTCGTTTTAATTAAATCTGCAAATAATGAGTCCAAATATGGCCAGACAAAATGGAAGTCATCAAACATGTGGACACACTCAGCACTCAGACTTGCTTGGTTGATAAAGACATCACATAATACAGAGTGATTTATCGGGGGAGTGACTGGCAGTTTGCAAAGTCAAATGGTTGTGAAGTGAGAGGTCAAAGGTGACAAAGGCACATACACACATTTCCATGCATACATTTAAGAGTCACTTAAGAGTTTACACTGGACACTTTTACATCGGCATGTTATCGTTTCACATTCCAGAGCAACATTCAGTCTGACATGACGATATGGAAACATGTGACCTCTGACTGGTAGAGAGGCTGAAGATAGAATCTAATATCTCTGACCATAGAGCTAGATATTGCCAGATTTACTAACCAGACGTGGCATTTTACTTGCCCAGGGCAAGCGGACAGTCCTTATTGTTGAGCCCTGACACATATGCATACATAATGCTGATAAATATACGCCTAAAACAATCTATCAATCTATAGTTAAGACCAACGTTTATGAGGCCATGGGTTAGTATTTGGTGGCTAACTAAATCCTGCCTGCAGCAGCTTCACAGTAAAAGCCTTCGAGCTGCCACGACAGGCTTTTACGCTTCACTTGCAGCTTGTGAAAAACAAATATTCTGTATTTTCGCACTTTGGTTTGAAACACTGCAAAGAGAACTGGACTTTATTATAGCAATTATATCATCTGAAAAACCACAAGAAAACTGGAGCAGGTGCTCTCTGAGCCTTGGCTGTAAGATCATTGCTGTATTTAAATCATTTCTCCTGTAAATTACATATGTATCATGTATTTTATGTGCTCTTTGTGTGTATTTATCTTCTGATTGTTTAAGCCTATGTCAGGAAAGCACTTTGTAAAACAGCTGAATATATTAGTCAATTGACAGAAATATAATCAACTATTTGGATAATTGGTTGATTAAAGTCACCTTTAAGCAAAAAAAGCCATACTTTTCCGCAACCCAGACTCTAAATTGTGAGGGTTTGTGACTCCTCATTGTTTTATTTGATAGTAAACTGAATATCATCAGGTTTTGAACGGTTAACCGAACAAAACAATCAATTTGATGACATCATCGTGGGCTTCAGGCTTATTGTAGTTTGAAATGTTCACTATTTTCTGACACTATATAGACTAAACTATTAATTGATAAATCTAGAAAATAATCTGCAGATAAACTGATAATGAAAATAATTTATCATCATTTTTCAGCCCTACAGTGTAAACCTTTTTGAAAAGCGCTATATGAATAACAACAATTATTATATTGTAGTAAATTACACGGAAAAAATGATTTACAAATACGCGATACACTGTGCGGCTGCAGTCAGTGGGTAAATCGTTTGACCTGGTGACCTTCCAGTATAGTATTTCTTCTCCAAAGCTCCATGAATATTGATGTAGATTTAAGTGACCCTTCATTTTGCTGTCCAGCTCTTCGTCCACAGAGAGTTGTATATGTTCTTTTTTATGGAATCCTCCTTTTATTTACAGTTTGGTTACTAAATTAGAAACTATTGACCAGCATCCGAACCACAGATGTGCACGCTAACTCACATCCACCAACACGTCTGTCATGCAGTCATGGCCAAGTCACACTTGCTAATGAAAAAACAGGAATAGGCAGTTATTTGCGCGCACGCACACACACACACACGGGCTGTTGTGCCGGACGAAGGCCGTCATCTGCATTGTGTAATAAAGGAGCAGAGATAAAGAGCTCCTGTTTGTGTGACTTCATTCATCAGCTTGATGAGCTGCTCTACTGTCTGTCTCAGTGTCCTGCAGCCAGCTGGCCGTCTGTCTGGACAACGGCCCGGCTGATACCTCCGCTCAGATACACTGAGCCTGAGCAAACAACGGGGGTAAATGAGGTCTGGGGTGATAAAGGCATGTGCTAGGAATAGGTAGCAACAATTATATAAAACACAACACTAGCCAATACAACGTCTGTTCAGTGCAAAGACGGACATGTAAAGGAAAGTTAGTGAGAAACACAAGAAGGAAGCAATTAAAGAACGCTTGAGAGAAAGACAGAAAACAGCAACAATCCGCTCGGAAAATGAAAATCACTGACAGCTGAGTGTGTGTGTTTCTGCATTATGCTGACAGGTTGCGTGCTGCTCTGTCTGCGCATTGTGCTGACGGTGTTTATGAATGTGTGCGTCAGCCTCCTCAGACAGGACCGACGACCGACGAAGCTCTGATGGGTGCGCTGCGTTAGTCAATTGCATCCACGGCGGGAGAGGGAGGGTGAATTCTTTAAGAGAAAGCTATATCGACGCGCGCACGTCTCTCGGTCTCGCGGCAGAAAGAGCTTTGACCTTACATAATCACGAGCCTTGGAAATCACTTCCCAGTCCCACCGCTTTCTCTCAGCGAGACACTTCTTTATCATCCAGGCCGGCAGAAACGGCTGCTCCGCTCGGCTTAATGAGGCTGGATATGTACAGAAGAGCAAGAGGGAGATGTCTTTTTAATGCTTGTGTAAGAAGCCAAGTGTCATGGGAACTGAATTTATTATAGATACCTTTATAAGAAAAAAGGTTTCAACTCTTTCATGTGGTGAAATCTAACTTACAAGTCCAAGTAAGTTAACTATTAGGTCCCGTTAACACTTAAAACTCCACTTTTCTGAACTTTTTAGCTCTTTAAAAAGCAACTAAAGTGCTAAAAAATCTTTGATTTAACTTCTCAATGCAGTGATGTAGAAGTGTACTCCAGGGTGTGTCAGTACACCTTGACATCACTGAGACCAGGCCCAGTCGCACCTTTTAGTGATGCCAGATGTGGTTGGGGGTGCAAGAGAATAAATTATGGACTCTTTCGAATGCATGCTTTACAGTTTTAGGGCTGTCGAAGTTAACGCGAGAACAGCGCGTTAACGCAAATTCGTTTTAACACCACTAATTTCTTTAACGCATTGACGCAATTTTCGATTTTGCGATTTTTAGGTTGTAGTTTTAACGGTGGAGTGAAGATAATGGCATAATATGAAACTAGAAAACCTAAGAAATCCATTGGTACCAACCATGTCATACTAGCATGTCACGAAGAATGCTAAATAACGCTCCAAACTGACACTAAATTCAAGATATATGAATGAAAATGGGTTCTATGGGTACCCACGAGTCTCCCCTTTACAGACATGCCCACTTTATGATAATCACATGCAGTTTGGGGCAAGTCATAGTCAAGTCAGCACACTGACACACTGACAGCTGTTGTTGCCTGTTGGGCTGCAGTTTACCATGTTAGGATTTGAGCATATTCTTTATGCTAAATGCAGTACCTGTGAGGGTTTCTGGACAATATTTGCCATTGCTCTGTGTTGTTTATTGATTTCCAACAATAAATATATACATACATTTGCATAAAGCAGCATATTTGTCCACTCCCATGTTGATAAGAGTATTAAATACTTGACAAATCTCCCTTAAAGGTACATTTTGAACAGATTCCCTGCTGTTCAAGGCAGCCGATGGCTTCCATTCATGTCAATAGGGTTATGTATATCACATTCAGTCTACCTGCATGTTTCTGTCAGTATTACATTATTTCTGTATGATGATGCAGTTAAGTGGAGATTGATTTGGAAAGTCTACAAACGAAATAACGTAACTCTGCCAAAAGAAATGCAGACTTCATGTTTACCATGATGGATTACACAACTCAGGCGAGTTTAAAGTTTCTTCTAATTGATTTTCATGTTGTACAGAACTGAACACCACCGGACACCAACTGCAACCTTGAACAGTAGAAAATGTACATTCAGACCAGACTCCAGAACAAAGATAACATTCTATTCATGAACTAGACCGAAAACTACAAGAGACTGAGAGTTTGCTACGACATCCCTGTTGAAATTCACCTTGCGACATTCATATCTTTTTAAAATCTTTTCTAAACACTAATTTTCATAAACTTTATTTCCTATCAGGACAGAGCCAAAACTCGGTACTGCCAACAGGATGCAAAACAGTCTTATGCAGCCTTAGAACTACTCGTTTTAATTAGTCGAGGCCAAAAAAAAAAAGAAAAAACCTCAGTCCAATTTTCCACATTATAAATGCAAAACATAAAAAGTGTCAAGATAGGTTCAATTTTCTAGTCTTTTGCTTTGCCTTAAAAAAAGACATTTTATCACAGACTTCCCCTCTAACTCTGCTGCTAAAAGCCGTGTAACGAGGGCTGTGCTCCCATTTTTAATAACGTGGAGATCGAGGCATCACATTCTGTGATGAAGCTCAAACCAGATCAAAGCTTAAGAGAAGAAGAGAGAGGGAAGTGGAAATGAAGAGGAAGAGGAGATGAGTGAGGAGGAGGGGATGAAAAGGACACAGCGTTGCATAAAGCTTTTTCCCCATCGGAGGGGGGTTGATAAGAAAATGCTGAGTAAGCCGGAACAAGCTTTACACAGTGATGGGGAGAGAGGGCGGATGAAAGGGAACAAGGGAAAGAGGGGGGACATAGAGATAGAGATAGAGAGGGGGGGGGGGGGGGGGGGGGGGAATAAGGCAAAAAAGGCCCCAGAGAGACAAACAGAGGACAAACTGTGAAGACAGAGACTAATGCTGTGTCCCATTTCTTCCCTTCACCCTCAACTTTTCCTCACTTTTATGATTTCACTGTCCTTATATGCAGGGTTTCAATAGCCAGTTCAGTTTGGATGTGATCTTAGGTTTATAAAAGAGTACACTGCTTTGATCAAATGAACCTCACAATGTATCTTTTAACAAACTTATCTCTTTCAAGTGCAACATACAAAACATTTAGGCAGCAGGCTTGTTATTTGGCGTTGACTGTCATTTTCAATGGTTATAATGACAAACATCGCTGTTAGCTGATTATATCAGATGTAGGAAATGACATTAAAGCCGTATGTTACTTTCCTGAAGGACCAAATTCAATTTGGCTTCTAGTTAACATGCTCTCTGCAAGCTAGTGTGTGTACCAGGGTCTGAAAAGTGAAGCCAATGAGGAAGTGCCTTCAACTTGCATTCTTTCTAACAGCCAGCAGGGGGCGACTCCTCTGGTTGCAAAAAGAAGTCTGATTGTATAGAAGTTTATGAGAAAATGACCCTACTTCTCACCTGATTTATTACCTCAGTAAACATTGTAAACATGAGTTTTATGGTCTCAATCGCTAGTTTGAAGTCTTCTTCAATACAGCATTATGTTCATTTACTAAATTATGGTCCCATTTAGAGTAAAATAGACCATAAAGCAGGGTACGTTTTAGAGGGTGGCTAACTTGTGATTGACAGGTCGCCACCACAGCGTTGTCCGGTCTAGGAGTTGTCCGTGTTTTCTTCTTACAACTTTAACCCGTTCACAGTGTGTTTTCAGTTCATGAAAGTTAATTACAACCCGTTTGGTCACCTAAAAATCATATTCAGTATTCGGTTGTACTTAGCTCCACCCTCTCGTGTCACTTCTGGTTGCAAAAAAACAAGATGACGAAGGCCAAAAAAACAGATGGCAAATGCCAAACTGGAGGCTTGAAAATGGCAGTCCACAAACCAATGGGTGATGTCATAGTGACTACGTCCACTTCTTATATACAGTCCATGGTGTTTACTGAGCCAAAGATTGTGTGTTAAAGAAAGCTGCACCACTCTGTAACACCACTATACTAGAGAGTATGTTTTTATAGTTCGACAAGACCAACAATGGGAGTGGTGAGTCTTCTCCGGGGAAACAAAATTAGCTCATAGACAATTCAACAGTCGGAATCTCGCAGTTAAACTTTGACTCATATCGTTCGCAGGCGTTCAATGTGTCCGATGCATTTAATGAATATTTTCATATCTTCTGCTGCTTATCTCATTGTCAAATTGGAGGTTACAGGTTGTGAACATCAATTAGGCTGACGCTCAACACTGCAGTGATTCTATCATCTTTCCTTTCATCCAGCTACACTATACCGTCACAGCAATACTATCCCGATCTGAATACTTTGTCATGGACATGCGCACATGTAAAAAAAAAGCAGATTAGAAACACCGTTTAAGCGTCTACGAGAAATCTGCTTTCTCCAGGAGAAATTTAGCCGGGGGAAATGAGTTTCTCTAGACTCTTAGCAAAATCCGGTTCTCTACATGCATTTAAACACACTGAATGAGAGTACGCTGGAGCACCTATTCTGTCTCCAACTACCCAGAGTCTTTTCAGAGCTCATACAGCAGCCCAGCAGGAGTCAAGTGGTGTCTTATCACTGAGAGCAGTCAGCAGAAGTCTGGTTTGGTCCTTCTGACCAGGGTTGGAGGAGCTCAACTTGACTATTTCTTCTATCAGGGGAAAAAAGGCCAATTGGACAGCAAGCTCTTGACAACACAGAGGCCCAAACACACACACACACACACACACACACACACACACACACATAGGCTGAGCTTATTTAAAAGAGCTGCTGAAGGCTGTTTTATAGACCGGCCAAGTCAAATCTTCTCTCTGCACACTACTTTCAGCTGATCTCTATCTAAGTTGGATTTACTATTTAACTAGCGGGTGGAAAAGTTCACACTCGTGATGTGTTAAGTGTAAAATGACTGTGTGTATTTTGTGTGAGTTCAAACTCAGTTCAAACCATTTGCTGGCAGCAGTGTTAGCTGAGGTCAATGCACTTCTGTGCTGTGTGTGCGTGCTGCTTATTGTCCGTTCAGTCGAGCCACCCTGGAGACTTTTCGGTGGCAACAACAAACAATGCAGGCTGTTTGAAAGCGAGGCTGAGTTCCTACAGACAGACAGACTGCTGTTGCTCTGTCCTCGTTCCTTCCTCAGTACAAACAGCGAGCGTTTTTTTTGGACTATACAGGCCGACACACTGGAGAGACCTGAAGTTCGCTCTAACACCATGAGCGAAAACAGATGCGAGAATATAGGACTGGAAACAGGTTGACCCACCGTCGACCCACTTCCAGAGAAAGGAACATGACTTAGTTTGGACAATGAGCTACAACAGGGAGAGATTCTTTTTCAGAATTACTCACAACACTGAGAACATGCAGGCAGATTCACCTTAGACTAGACAAGACAGAGATGTCTGGCAGAGTGAAAGCTTAGTCCATTAAAGGCAACTTGCATCTACGTCCAGTAAGTGTTGCAAAGATGTTTCACTGCTTTTATGAGGAGAACTGAGTCAGGCCATAAAACCAGAGAAAAATTGATTAACGCTCTCGTCATCATTTTCTCAAACTGAGTCGTTCAGACTGGACTAAAAAATCTATCGCTTCATTTCTTTGGGAATCAAGCTTTGGTAACACTGTAACAGAGGTTGACATGATGCTATAGACTGTAGAAGTGGTCGTAGTCACTGTGACATCACCCGTTGGTTTGTGGACCGCCGTTTTGAAACCTCGAGTTCGTCACTTTGGCCGTCGCCATCTTTGTTATTTGCAACCAGAAGTAACACGAGAGGGTGGAGCTAAGTACAACCAAACACTGAATAAGACATTTTTAGGAGACCAAAATGTTACAATTAACTTTTATGAACTGAAAACACACTGGGAAAGGGTTAAAGATAGGGATGCACCGATTGTGAAATTCGGAGCTGATACCGATGTTAAAAATAACAATTTGGCCGATAGCCAATACCGATGTTTTAGTTTATTCTCTTTTTGCTGTCCTCCTTTCACATGAAAAACATTCTTTTTTTAAAGAAATAACTGCTTCAGAAGCCTTTTAGTAGCTAAACAACTACTTACTCAATGAGAAGAATGTTTCAGAATGTTTCTTACAGAGCCCAACAAAAATATTAGTTTTGTGAAACAAAAATTGATTAGATTTAAGATTTAAGAAATTTTAGATTAGAAACATAAACTGTGTTTCTCACACATAGACTTCACTTGGAGGAGCCGCCCATATATTAATCGCCGTCCAAGTATATTTGGCGACCCATTTCAGCAATTTTTCATTTGTATTTATTTATCCGTCTGAGAGAACGACGCCATCTGCGATCGATTAACTAGCGGCACCAGTTATCATGCCAGAGTCGTGTCCAGCCAGTGGCTTCTTCTCCGAATCAGCAGCTGGTTCCTGTTGTCCGAGACCGACCGCAAATAACCAACACAACATTTATCCGGCGCAAAATTTATGCAACACAACAGGTAAACATCAGCCACTGCCATCGGCGAATGTCATCTTATTTGCCGACAGGCCGATGGCAGTCAATAAGGCGAATAGAGGCTGATACCGATGTTGGGCCGATAAATCGGTGCATCCTTAGTTAAAGACGAAAACGCGGACAACTCCCAGACCGAACAACGTCGTGTTAGCGACCCGTCAATCCCAAGGTAGCCACGCCCTAAAGCATCCTCTGCTTTATGGTCTATTTGACTCTAAATGGGACCATCATTTACTAAGTGAACATCATGCTCTATTGAAGAAGACTTGAAACTAGCGATTGAGACCATAAACTCATGTTTACAATGTTTACTGAGGTAATAAATCAAGTGAGAAGTAGGCTCATTTTCTCATAGACTTCTATACAATGAGACTTCTTTTTGCAACCAGAGGAGTCACCACCTGCTGGATATTAGAACGAATGCAAGTTTAAGGCACTTCAGCATTGGCTTCACTTCTCAGAACCGAAGGTAGCCCACTGCATGATGCATGTGGAAGGGATGAGAGAGTTTGTCGAAGACTGAGAACGCCACTGCCCGCTGCCTGATCCTCAACAGTCCCAGGAGGCAGTGAACACAACCCAGATGACACACACCCAAATCAAATTACACTGAGGATATAATCTTACACTGAACTGCTTGCTCTTCTTCTTTCTGCGTCTCTATCCAGAAAAGTTTCAGACTGTTTTTATCACATTATTAACGCACTGTGAGAACCGTGTTGTACTCAGCAATCGGTGTAGTCTAATATTTAGGGAGGTGAAGACTCACATTTTTCATATCTGTGTGTGTTCCCTGTGCACAGGAGATAACGGCGGCTAACAATATGTAAACAGAGAGAGCAGAGTGCCAACACAACACAGGGGTTTTATTAAAGGATAATGTTCTGTGGCTCACAGGCACAAAGGAGAGATGTGGAGGAGAAAGAGGAGAAACAACAACGATAGAAAGAGAGGGAGGGGGGAGCGTCGGTTAGATGGAAAGACAATTCAATTTCCTCTCCGTCATCAGAGATGGGGGCGATACGGTCAGAAGTGGATTACCTCATCCCAAACAGAACAGGACAGGGTTTGAATGTCTGTATGTTAATGTGAGTGAGGTGCAGGAAGCAACAGTAGAATGCTTCACTGAGTCAAGTTGCTTTCTGCTAAACTAGGATGGACTGGAAGTCTGATGACCTGTGTGTAACCTGGGACAGACATCGGCAGAGAGATCAGTTGTTTTTGAGATTGTATTATTTTTGATGACTGCACCAAATATGCACTAATATTACAGCAGACGGACACTGATAGACTAGCTGGTGAAGAAAGTAGAACATATAGCAGCTAAAGAGCCAGATATTTCCCTCAGGAGTTGGTGGAGACTAAAACCAGAGGTAAAAGAGAGTGAATATTGGACATATCAGGTGGACAAACACGTCTCCAAATGAAGTTAGCATTAACGTTATAGCTGAACGTAGCAGTGCAGTGTTTGAACAGTCTATACAGCTATGTGTCAGTAAATACATTTCTTTAATGCATTAACGTAATTTGAGTTTTAAGCCATAGTAGCTGGTCGCAAAGGAGGTTAAATAACACTCCAAATTTATGTTAAATTTTGGCAAGGAAAAACTAGCATGGCCATTTTCAAAGGGGTCCCTTGACCTCTGACCTCAAAATATGTGAATGAAAATAGGTTCTATGGGTACCCACGAGTCTCCCCTTTACAGACATGCCCACTTTATGAAAATCACATGCAGTTTGGGGCGAATCATAGTCAAGTCAGCACACTGACACACTGACAGCTGTTGTTGCCTGTTGGGCTGCAGTTTGCCATGTTATGATTTGAGCATATTCTTTATGCTAAATGCAGTACCTGTGAGGGTTTCTGGACAATATTTAATCATTATTTTGTGCTGTTAATTGATTTCCAATAATAAAAATATACATACATTTGCATAAAGAAAGCATGTTTGCCCACTCCCATATTGAAGTATAAAATACTTGACAAATCTCCCTTTAAGGTACATTTTGAACAGATAAAAAATGTGCGATTAATTTGCGATTAATAACGATTAACTATGGACAATCATGTGATTAATCGTGATAAAATATTTTAATCGATTGACAGCCCTAGATCAAATGTGTGGCAATCTCAGAACCACACGATTTAGCCTCTGCGGGCAACAGTGACTCTGAAGACTTCCTCTTCTATGCGCCGGTCATTGTTTATAGTCCGATAAGCAACGTGAGATGTGAGAATGGAGTTGGAGTTGAGTGACAACGTCTACGGCTAATCTCTATAAACAGATATCTGCATGTGCATGCAGAGAAATACATTAAAAAGCTGATAAAAAGCTGAACCGTCGTCAGACTGTTGCCATTGCGTTCCGCCTCTTTTGCTCTCCACACGGATTGTTTACCTGCATGCAACTAAAGCCTGCTCAAACATGATTGGTCGATACTACTCGAACTGCAAACGGAAACCAGAACACTTCTGATGCCAAAATCATGTCCCGTTGCCTACAGATTCTACATTCACATTCAGATATCTGTTTATAGAGATTAATAGTGTGGCTGTTTCTCACATCGCTCCTTACATGTAGAAACACCATTAACAATAATCCATCCGAGTCCACTGTAACATTCTTCATCAAATGTGATTTTCAGAGACTTGACTTTTCTGTAGCTCACTGGGGAAACAAATGAGAACTCATCAGCCTCCAATAACAGCTTAAAGGAGAGAGTTTTGTATTGATGTGGCCAAATCAATCCATTTCCCTCAGCGGATTCAAGGAACACACTGCATGGACTCACTACTTAACGCTCAATAACAATCCCTCTGCACTGAAGATGTGAACAAATCTTCTGGCTTCCTTTCCATTTCAATGTCTGATCTCTCGCTTCTCTCCAGCTCATCCTCTTAACGCGATCAGAACACGAAAAGTGTTGAGAAGCTATCCTGTTTGTAAGGAAGATCAAAGTGCAGGAGGAAGCTCACCGCAGGAAGACGGAGCCGTGTGGTCGTATTCAGAGAGCCTTTGAGGGATGAGTCCACTGTAGTTCCTCTCATTTTGAACTTTCTCAAAATCAAAACCGTTGGCCCCTTGCTTTCCCGCTGCTGCCAAAGCATTTTAGAATTATTTCTCTTTGCCGTCGAAGCTTTTAGATGAGAATCCAGTTTCATGAAAAGTCTTTGAGAAATGTCTTTGGTTTAAAATCAAACTCTAATGGGAGAATTAATGGTGTTTGTCATCCCGTTGCTGATTTGTTTGGGGCTCGTGGTTTGTATTTTCACATTCCTTTTATACATTTTGGCTTGTGAGTCCAATAAAAAGCTGCTGGCACATGATGAAAAATGCTATTAGGAGTGAAGTGAGAGAGGAAAGCAGATGACCGTGAGCAGCAAATGGAAGCAAACAAACAGCATCAACAACAAGGAAACACAGACCGCTGAAAAGTCTCTAACAGCAGGCAAAGGAACACTGCATTTCAAGGTTTTCCATTGTAATGACTATAACTCCATTCAAATAGCGTAAAGTGAATTATAATAGCGTATGCCCCATTTGGAAAGGATTAACATTACAGGGGGAGATGGGGAATAAAATATACAGTACGTGTGCTCGTCTGTAATTCAACTCAATGTTCCGGACGTCATTTTAACCATCGGGGAAAGGACAGGATATGGTCTGTAATAGACAGCGACATTCTGCAGGACAAAAACAAAAGAGAAAGCCAAAAGCCTCCCTGGAGGGGGATTGTGGAAGAGTTAAAGGGGAGGCACGGAGGGAGAGACGCAAGGCAAAGATACTGTGCGAGGAGATTTGGAGTCAACAAATCCTACTCCTGCTGAGTCATAATTCAATCAAACCTGAACGCACAGACATGAAACACTCCAAACTAATGCAAAATGTTGTTGAGGAAAAACTGGCATGGCCATTTTCAAAGGGGTCCCTTGACCTCTGACAATCATGCGATTAATCGCGATGAAATATTTGAATCGATTTACAGCCCTAGAAATATACATTACATATTCATATCGATCAGTGTGACTTGCACTTCCGAGGATATCATTATCTCTGTCCATCGCAAATAAACGTCTATAAATTAGGGCTGTGTATTGGCAAGAATCTGGCAATAGGATAAGTATCATGATACTGGGGTTACGATTCAATATATTGTGATATATTGAGATACTATAGAAGAAGAAGAAGAAGAAGAAACCTTTATTTGTAATAGTACATACAGGTACATACATGAAATTTGACCTCTGCATTTAACCCATCCTAATTATTTTTAGGAGCAGTGGGCTGCTGCAAGCGCCCGGGGAGCATCTTGGGGTTTAGTGTCTCGTCCTACAGACTGCATGTCGAAGTGTCCTTAAGGAAGTGGAAGTGTCCTAAATGGAAGTGTCCTATAATAGCAATAATTTTTTTTTTTTATCTACTTGTAGGAAAACTGTCATAGTTTAAAGAACACACTACCATATGCATAAAATCTAAGTAAAAAAGTTGACTTTTTTATCCAATCAGACCAGTGGGATCTGCATTTGCATTTATGACAGTCTCTGTAACACCCAACATTATAGCACTACTTTCAGAGTGCACATACACTGAGAGGGCGCATCTCTTAAATGAAATAAAGTATTGACTGAGTTAATTGTTGCATGTAAACTATTAATTAAAAATCTATAGTGTTTTTGAGAATCGATACAGTAGAAAAAAATGCTACAGAACTTGCCTGAGAATCGTCACGTTTTTTACTTTTCTTCCGTATCAAAGTAATCCAGTGATAGGTGTCTCTACATACATGGGTACACTGCAAAAAGGAACTGCTAATAGCTAATTCGGCATACTTTCATTGGTGCAAATTTTCCAAAATGTAAACAAATACAAGCTATATGTCATCACATTGGTTCCCAAATAGACCCATATGTTGGTGTTTAGCATGTTTCCATTTATCAGATTAGTAAAAACATTTTTTACTTAACTCTTCACATAAAAGTCAGATTTGACCTGCGATTGGTCAAAGTCTGCCGTCACGGGCTAGATTTTCTAAAGCCTGAAAACAGAGCCATGAGGAGGAGAAGAAGTCTAGTTATCTCTCAGAACACTTGAATTACAATATGCTGAAAGGTTATTATGGAATTTTTGCCCAATGCCCTAAAAATATACTGCATACTGCTACTTTAACTCAGTCTTCACACAAAAGTCAGATTTTACACAGAGCTTATAAAAGAAAAGTAGAGGGACAAGCAGCTCTTCCCAGAGAAAAAAATTAAAGATAACACTTCAAAATACAAGGACGTCGCTAAGGACAAGACAGAGAGACAGACCGAACACTCAGACTGACGTATCAGGCTGAATCTGAGCTTTGATTTCTGTCCTGCTGCTGTGATCTGCAGTCAGTCTGTGATCTGCATCCTCTCTGCTCTTCTTAGAACTAACTATTCTGATTTCCTACCTCGTGCCCAACGTTTGAACCCCCAAACACAGCCTAACCCTCGCTTCACCTGCTAAGATTAGCACTGCCTTAGGTCAAATTTGCATTAAGTAAGTGGTAAGTGAAGTGAATTTAAATACTAATAAAGTTACTGAGTTAAGTAGTAAATAAGTAAAGTGAAGTAAAGTAAAAAGCTTTATAAATGTACTGATTCAACAACCCAGTAAGACTGGAAGCAAAGCATCTAATTTCCATCAATATTACTTCCTTCTGTGACTTCCATACATTACTGTATGTTCACTAAAGTCAGCTCTGGTGTGCTTTACACGGTGACAGACTGTAGTTACTCAGGACATGAGGAAGTTAGCCAGGATGTCCTTGGATGCGGGGAAGTGATCCGTATATAGGTCGCTATTGATTGGGAAAAGGAGTGATCGATGCGGAGTGGAATCCTCTGGGGAAACCGCACACAAACACACTCTGTACAAGCCACAGTGACCATTTAACATTAGCACTGTGTTACTGTGCAAAAAGATGAAGAAGATAGCACCATGGTTCACACACACAGGCAGAGTAACAACACAGTTCGCTTTATATAAGCAAGTGTAAATGATGCGAGGGAGCAGATTCAGGGAGCCGCTGCTAAGAAAAAATTATATTTGTTGATAAAGTTCCCAGTATACTACAAACTAAACTGGATTGGTGTATTACCAGAGGAAAAATGACATGTTTGTTACCAAAAAATATTGGATTTAAAGCCAGCAAAACCAAGAAGCTTGCTCACTACTCCCAAACTGCTCAGAAATGTCTTATTTTTGATTTCAGGTTATGTATTTCCACAAATATTACTGTGTTAACTTCATGTTTTGAGACGTCCTGGCTTGCAGCTCCTTCATCTGACATTGATGCTGTTATGTTAAACACCTCTACCTGAAGTCGAAGCTGAGAGAGAACTCTTTTTATATTTTCATAGACATTATATAAAGAAAGAAAATCCTTCCTTCGGTCCTTAATTCCTCCTCTCTACCAAGCACATGTCACTCTACGAGACTCGCAGCTCTACGAGATGAATACGTTACCTTGTAAGTGTCCTTCAAGTGGCATTTAAATGACTACTTGTGGATTCAGGACACTTTCGCGTGTCTGCTGTGTGAGCGAGTTGAGGCAGAAAGCATTAGCTCACAGCGAGACATGAAAACAAGCTGGGAGAGAGTCGTTTCTGAAATCTCCCACAGGATGATTTCTATGGTGCAGCGAGATGTGACACAAAGGAACAAAGGACCGTCTATGTGTAATGACAGCTATACAGGAGCTGGACTCGATGAACCTCCCCATCTCCACCTGATATTATATATCTGGATATGTTATCTTGATAATGACATGTCTTTACATTCAAAACTGGTATTAATAAGCCGTCTTGTTATCTCAATTCTGTGTGTATTATGAGCAAATATGACTGTGCAGGCGATGTAGGGAGAGCTGGCAGACAAACATGGTGCCTCCCTTGTTAATGGAAGCAATGCTGCTGTATGGGCTCTAGTAGGGACGTTAACGATTAATCAATGATTGATTAATTGGTCGTTAAGAATTTTATAATGAAATTTAATCGATCCACTATCAAATAAAGATCTGAAATATAAACAACGTGTAGATACATTCTACGTTCACAAAGCACGCATCATCAGACGCACATACTTGCTCTCAGGCAGGCGTTTCTTCTAATAACTGATACCTCCGGTCCGGATCAATACATGCGCAGTGTGAAGGATGGCTGGCAACGTAATGCACAGAGAAAAGAGATCCTGATACACAGAGAGGGAAGACGAGAAGAAGGAATACTTGGAGAAAGAAGCAGTAATGGGATCCCCTCTTAAACTGATGTGGTCGATACACAGATCACATAACTGCTGAATCTACACCGACCCCAGATCTGTGGCTGTAAACGGAGACCCGGGCTACAGTCAGAGCTCTAAATGACTCGTTACAGTCCAGGATTATAACAATAACACAGGTCGACCTAAACTGGGAGGAACCTGGCTGAACAGAGGCGAGGCGAGGTAAGGAAGAGACAAAGAGGACGGTAACAGGAGGAAGCGTTGTGCGTGGTGTAACCCAGTTAGTGTGATTGATGTTGGACATTAGAACTGAGACCAGAGGAGACTGGTGGGTTGTATCAGACCTAAAACTATACATCACCTCAGTACAGAATGTCTCTGCCCTGCTCCATTAGAGAGGCAATAGCTCACTCTCCTAATTAACGGCCATTCATTTGTGTGTGTGTGTGTGCGTGTTTGTGTGTGTGTGTGTGACCCAGTGCTTTTACTTCCAAAATTCGGTATCGGGTAAAGGCGAGTACGCCAGTCTATGCGCCGATCCGATACCATAATTTATTAACCCAGGAAAAAAATCAACTCGTTTAACCGGAAATCAATTCTTCTTCGCCGCTCCAAAACAGTTGCCTTCACTGTGCTGTCGCCCTGGATGTATCATGGCTGCCACTGGCAACTACTGTTTTAGAGCAGCGGAGAAGAACTGATTGCAGGTAGTTTGCCACAGCTGTTAAGTAATAATAATAACATTTTTATTTATTTTTTAAATCACGCTGTTTTTGGATCGGTACTCGGTATCAGCCAATACTGCAAGTTCAGGTATCGGGAAGGAACAACACAGAGAGCTGAAATTATAAGTCGATCAAATGATAAGTCCATCAGGAGAAAATAAATTAGCTATTTAAATTAGAGCTGCAACAATTAATCAATTAGTTGTCAACTATTAAATTAATCGCCAATTTTCGTTGATTTTGATAATCGATTAATCGGTTTGAGTAATTCTTTAAGAAAAAATAAGTCAGAATTCTCTGATTCCAGCTTCTTAAATATGAATATTTTCTGGTTTCTTTACTCCTCTATGAATGAATATTCTTGAGTTGTGGACAAAAGAAAGACATTAGAGGACGTCATCTTGGGCTTTGGGAAACAGTGATCAACATTTTCTGACATTTTATAAACAAAACAACTAATCGATTAATTGAGAAAATAATCAGCAGATTAATCGACAATGAAAATAATCGTTAAATAGCAGCCCTATTTTAAATAATTGGTTAAGTCATTTTAAGCAAACATGCCAAAATTTACTGGTTCCAGCTTCTCAAATGTCAATATTAGCAGGTTTTCTTAGTCTTCTATTATAATAAATGGAATATTCTGGCTTTCACGATAAAGCGGATATAGCCTAATTAACTGCACCCAAAATGTTCAGCAATTTCTTAGTCATATAGTAATAAATAAATGAAGAAAACAAACTGAAAACAAAGAAGTGAAAAACTGAACCAGAATCAAATAAAGTTTAACTGGATTTAACTGGATTGTTTTACAAACACTATCACTGAAAACGTCCCAGATTTTGCAAAAAAAAAAAATAGAAATAAATAAACAAAAACAATGAGCTCTATTAATAGCCTAAACTTCGACCACAAACCCACTGACACAGTTGTTTCTGGAAGTTAACCAGAGGCAGATAAGAAGCAGTCACAGAGAACTGCTGGCAAAAGGGCGAGACAAAGAGTCAGACCTCCTCACTGAGTTTCTGTGGGAGACCAAGCAGTGTGTGTGTGTGTGTGTGTGTGTGTGTGTGTAGTTATCCCCCCCACCGCCGCCTCATGTGGCGCGGTTGTCACACTCTGCTCTCTGTGTAAGATACCAAAAACATGCACACACACACACACTTGTCTCAAAGTGCAAATGAGAAAACCACACTGTGTTAAAAACATCATTAACCAGAGCTCCCAGGGTGTGAGGACGACACTCGCACAGTCCTAGTTCCATGTTTAAGTCCCTGTTATTGTCCACTTTGTTGTATCTCTCACCCTGGTTTTAAATTTAAATCAAACTGGGTCACATTTTTCTGTGAAAATATATGTGCAGAGACACACACATCACAAATAAGAGGTGTAAAAAAAGTAGAATGCCCAATCCCACTTCAAATAGATGAGGTCTATAAACTAGTGTTGACGTTTTTAAGAACACATTGGGCCTGATGCAAGAACATTTTTTCCGCCAGGTTTGCTCGTACAGTACGTGTCTTCCCAGTCGGGTTGAGGCAAAAACTTACGTAACTGCAGACACTCGTTCTGACTTGATGAATGAGGGCTACTAGTAAGTTTCTATCACCACCAAAATGTGACCCGAGAGTAAAAGAATTAAAAAAATAAAGCGAAAAGTGAATTTTAAGCAAACTCACAAAAAAAGACATACGAATTAGACGCGTTTTCCGTCAACAGGTTTGGAGCGATTTAACTCGGCTACAGCGTAGTTTGATCAGAAGTTTGCGCTATAAACTACGCATGGCTGTAATATTCCAATTATGTCAAATTATTGATTTCTTAAGTAAGTAGCCGTATAATAAGCGGGATAATGTGCAGCTAGCCGGTCATTGTTGTAAAATAAACCCCGACAGGGCGATGCGTTTTTTCGCAATTGAGGGAATTTTTATTGAATTTTGCCGTTTCCATCCACAGCTTTTTTAATGCAATACTTCAAGAGGCTAGTGTGGAGCATGAAGTCCTGTCCTGTCCTATTTGGTGACCCAGTAAAGAGAAAATATTACTACAACTGTCAGCAACTTCATTGCAGTACTGACATAATTTTGTATTCTCTACAGCTTTTAATTCAATGTGTCAGATACATATTTAATCAACATTTAGGTAAATATAAGGATCGGACGATCCTTATATTGGACAATTGGATTAGCAGAGACCCACTGTTAAAAAAACGGGGCAAAAAAAAACTTGATGGGACAACCCTAAACAGAATATTAATTTTACGTTTTATTTTTAGTTTATAATTTTTGTGATTCTAGTAACATATTAAAACCCCAAAAATGCAGCTTATTGCACTGAAAAGTGTTTTGTGTTGACATGTATCAGGTCTGGACCACTCAGGATATCTTATATCACTTGTAAGTGCCACTTAAGAACAAATCTGTTCATACAAGTATTTATGGCATTAGGCCCATTATGTAACTTCATCTACATGTATTGTGGACTAGTATGCATGACACTGACGATTGCCTTACTTAAAATACACAGATTAAACTCGGACTAGTTCTCACAAGGATGGAGGAACACACACTCACACACACACAAGACGGTCATACTTTCATGGATCTCATGCAAATCAAGCCTTTCATTTCCAATTAGTTCAGTTCACGGTTTTATATATTGGGCTCTAAAAAGCCAGCAAAATACAGGACACACACACACACACACACACACACACACACACACACACACACACACACACACACACACACACACACACACACACACACACACACACACACACACACAATGACACGTTGAGGCAAACGCCAATGAAATCCTCTGTAATTACAGCAGACATGTTCCACTTCCTGTTCTGATTGACAGGAGGAAGTTCCGCCTCACTAGACCTCACTAATCAATCCCTGCACGCAATCAGTCCACCTGTCAATCAATGGCTCAGCCACAGTGTCAGGTCCGCTTATCAAAGACCGGCAAAGATAAGAGTGTGTGTGTGTGTGTGTGTGTGTGTGTGTGTGTGTGTGTGTGTGTGTGTGTGTGTGTGTGTGTGTGTGTGTGTGTGTGTGTGTGTGTGTGTCCTATACACTCCAATAAATAAAACACTAACCACTGAGAGCTGTCTGACTGAGTCTGGATTGAAGGACGGGATTTGTGTGTGTGATCAATAAGAAGTGTGTACTCTGTGCATAAGTGTGTGCGTGTGTGTGCGTGTGTGTGTCCTGCTGTTTGCACTTGCGCTCATTCTGAGATTCAATTACCTGGAAAGAAGGGAAAGAAAATAGAAAGATTTGGATGGAGAGAAAGAAGTGGAGGCAGATGGAAAGGAAGATGAGGTTGTTTTTTTTTACTCTGCAGGGTACCAGAATTCATTGTTAACAAACAGACACACACCAAGATACTGTATAATTCCAGTCACGGACACCATTTTCAGACAGACAAAAGAATTGTGGGTAACAGTGAAAAGTTTGTCCTGGCAGATGAAAACCAATCTGAGAGACAGAGAGCAGAGAAACACAAACCAGCTGATGAAAAATAAACAGTGAGCGAGAGAGAATGTGCTAATCTTTGAGCAGAGAGTCTTTGGAGCAAACATCCATCAGCAGAACACAGTGGAGTTATTGTTCTCAAGGGAATATGAGAGAAATCAACAGAAATACAGAGCCAAAGAATCC
The DNA here is from genome assembly GCA_916701645.2 of Sebastolobus alascanus. Classification (NCBI taxonomy): domain Eukaryota; kingdom Metazoa; phylum Chordata; class Actinopteri; order Perciformes; family Sebastidae; genus Sebastolobus; species Sebastolobus alascanus. The sequence goes on along the minus strand of CAKAOJ020000024.1, from coordinate 3,801,476 downwards.
ACATTCTCAGCTGAAAATGAAGGATGATTTCACTCTTGAGCTGATGAGAGATGTTTTTTCCGGACCCGAGGCGGTCTTCCCTGAGAGTTTGGTCTGTCTGATGAAGTGTGAATGCTGTTACCACAATTAAAATAGATAGATCCGCACACCAAACAGCTCCTGTTTTATTTCTGTAACATTCCAAGCACCAGGCTCTTCCTCAGAAGTCTGAGGGGCTATTCGGTGTGCGGCTCTACCTGTTTTAATTCTGTTAGGTGTTTCTTTGATCCAGCACCCATCCTTTTGAACACTGGATGTGTGTGTCTTTCTTATTGTTTCGTAATGCTGTTACTAAACCCATGTCAAAACCAAACGCTGGCAAGATTGGTCTACATGATACATTTATGTCATCATGAAAATACTGTATTAATGTATTGACGTGATTGTAATATGGGTCAGACCTAATGTTTGTATATGATTATATGAAGTTATATACAGTACATTTGTATTGTGATATGCAAGTCAATAAACTACTTAACTAGGATAACAATCATGGTGGCCAAAAAGGGGATGTCGTAGTCTGAGCGTCTACTCTATATTTGAAGTTGAGGAAAAATAATACACAAATTCATAAAAGCTGAGATATTCAGGCAATGAGCAAGCAGCTAAAGTTAACACATATAGCAAATGCCTCCACTTGGAGCACAGCACAAAACAGAGCTGAAATGATTGGTTGATTAGTGGATTTGTCCGTCGACAGAAAATTAACTGACAATAATTTGATTATCAATAAATTGTTTTATTTATCTTTCTTTCAGTTCCAAATTCGCTGCTTTTCTCTGTTTTACTACTTTAATTGTAAATTGAATATTTGGGGGTTGTGGACTGTTGGTGGGACAAAACAAGACATTTAAAGACGGCACCCGGTACTTTTTTTCACCATTTTCTCTACTTGAAAAAAAGAAGCAACTGCTTAATTAATACTTTTAAAAACTAGAATTACCACCTCATGGTTGTATGTCTCCGCCAATTAGTCAAGTTGTAGTTTACATCCATGACTGTCCAAAATGTCATCACTTCATCATTTTATCCAATTAGACTTTTGTGTGAAATTGTCATAATTAGCATATGAATTCTTGAGTTATGGCCAAAAATGTGTTTTTTGAGGTCACGGTGACCTTGACCTTTAATCTAATCATTTCCACCTTGAGTCCAGTTGGATGTTTGTGCCAAATTTGAAGAAATTCCCTCCAGGCGTTCCTGAGATATCGCCTTCACAAGAATGAGTCGCACGTACACGTACATACTGTACAGACGGACAACCCGAAAACATAATGTCCACGGCTGTCGCTGGCGTGGAGGCATAAAAAAAATCACCCTATTTGAAGCAGGATTAAGACATGCCACACACTCTGACTCTGAATGGTTTCATCATATTATTTGTGGTATGGGAACCAAAGCAACAATGTCTACTACCCTCCATATTTGCAGAACTCCCATACTCAACATTGTGAAGCACAATAGGTGGTGTACAGCATTGTGATGAATATGTGTTATGAAATGGAACCCGCTGTAATGACTCCTTCTCCCAAATGACTGAATAAAGCAAACTTGTGAATGGTCTTAAATATTCTGGATGAAGATGGGAAACAGCCTAAAGCTAAATGGAGCCCCTAATCACATCCACATAGACCCTCTGGGCTCTCAGAAGATTGTTTGTGTGAATGTTGTGAAAATGTGTATGTACATCTGGGTTCCCTCGTCTTTAACAGTGTGCTCGGTTGGAGTAAACAGTGGCGAGACCAAAGCAGAGGCCTGTGGGGATCCAGAGAGCAGAGACACATTTTATCTCCACTCTGCTTTTATCTGCTGTATGGGAATAAATAAAGCCTGCATTACTCCCAAATCTCGCCCCGCCGGACACACGCAAACACACACAGATTGTTCAGGGTGAAACCGAGCTCGCCTTGCTGAACACAAACACACTCCCAAAGTTAATCAAAAACAAGCAACCAGGGCTCGATGAAGCCATCGATTTTTCACAGGAGGCTCAGAGCTAAACAGAACAGGAGGAGAAACAGAACCACGAAGAAAGAGGTGAGTGAGTCATCTCACAAAGAGGCGACACACATTCACAGCATCTCTGAACAGTTGCCAAGGTGACAAGGACACTGCGTCCCTGCAAAGTTTATGTGGGCATGTCTATTTGTATGTTTTTATATGCGTGTGTGTGTGTGCGCAGGATCAGGATCTTTGCAGTGAAGGATAACAGAGATCGCTCTACCACATCTTGGACAACAGAGAGACACACAGAGAGAGAGAGGAGGGGCCGGTTTGACTGGAACAGCCAATGAGAATACGAAGAAGTGACAAGGTGTCTATAGTTCTGTTTCAGTGTATGAGAGGTAAGATTCCAGCCACATGTGCAAAATGTCTCCAAGAAAGATAATGTCCATCAGTCTGTTGGGCCAACACTTCTGGTTCAGAGTTATGTATCGTCACGAAATTTTGTACAAATAATAATGTGTAATCCACAGAGGATGAATCCTAATGATTTTGGTGATCCTCCGAATTTTCATCTAATGCCAACACCATTACTACTACTACTACTACTACTGCTGCCATTCTCCAAAAACTAATGACTGAATTCCAGGCATCCTCTGCGGTACTTTGAGGTTAATGCTAACATGGCATGCCAATGAGCATGCTAAATGTTAGCATGATAACTGTATGCTTGTTAACATGTGAAGTTCATTGTTTTAAACATTATCAACAATATCAAGAAATATGCATTAATATGATAATGACTTCAACCATATTACCCAGCCCTAATTTGCACCGTGTATTTGTATTTTATTCTGTATTCACACCAAATGCAAAGCGAACATTTCGTGTGACACGATTACATACAATGACAAAGACAATGCAAAGACGCAAATAGACACTAATTTGCGCCGGGCGATAACTGAAGGATTTCAACTCATGCGAGAAATTCGCGTGACGCTGTGTCGCGAAAACCTTTCAGTGTTGATATTCTCCTCCTGTCGTCACTGACGTTGTTGAATCAGAAACGGAGGAAACAAATCCTGTAGCCGCCGGGCACCCAGAGCTCCACGGTAGTACCTCATATTTGAAGAGAGACTGGACGGAACTCTTATGTGTAGAAATGTATGTGTATAAACCACAGACCGTCTATGGTATAAACAATAACGTTGCTGCCGTATTTATGCCTAGATGATGTTACTTTGAGTGTTGATGGAGCAGCTGCAATGTTAGCATAGCCTAGCACTGATCGACCTGAACTCTATTCAGAAAACAAGCATTTTAAAGTTGTTCGCTTGTCATCTTGCGGACCGACCTGACAAAGCATGAATACAGACATTTTACAAATTGGCATCATTATGTAGTTATTTTGGCATCCTTTTGATACGCTTATTGCAATTAAATCACTGCACAATCTATTTATTTTGGGTTCATACTGCTGTAGTAAACCAGATTAATTTAGCCGACCTGCTAGATACAGTGAATGCAACTCTGTGGAATTCACAGAGCACCTCCGGATGATGTTAAGAACTCAGACGGAACAGCGTGTGGTTTTCCGACGTGTCTTGGACTTCCGCAAAATGTACAAAGCAGCAAAGTGGTTATTTCAGCCATGGTGGAGGAAACGTAATTGGTATCTATGGAGGTAAACCCATCCCCCTCTCCGGCGCGTCTAGCAGGAGTGACGTGAACGAACACTTTGTGATTCCACCGTCAAACTTGCGCAAGTTTGGTGTGAACACAGCACAAGTCTCTCCCTCAAGCCCCACACAGGTGTGTGTACCTTTGTGAGCTTCGAAAACATAATCACAGTAATTTGTTTACCATACCATAACTATAATTTGGATTCACTTTTGCAAATTTGCACCAATTAGTTGCTGGCCTATTGATTTTAACATTAGACTAACGATGGTTACGACTGTGGTTTCATCCAGATTTCTTCCCAACACACCCCTCCCACATTGATTCTCATTTAAATGCATGTCGGCGGTCTTCAAAAGGGCAGAACGAATGGAAGGAGTTTTCCTGTTCCACTTGAAGCGAGTCTCCTTTCTCATCTATGAAAAAAATCGACACAGAAAAGACTGAAAATAAAACCTCTTTATGCTGGCTAATTATTTCAGAGAAATTACTTGCCTGGAGCCTCGGCTGATGTTGTGCTTTGTTTTCCCTCCGTGCATTCCAAATGTGCACTGATCGAATGCAGACACTTAATTTTTCATGGTCTGTCCCTAATTGCCGTCTGCAGTCAGTCATGCTGGATCTCACCGCGGGAGGTGACTCTTTGCGTGCGTGTGTGTGTGTGTGTGTGTGTGTGTGTGTGTGTGTGTGTGTATTGGCAGGTAATTAACTCAATATAGTCAAAAATCAAGTGGAAAGCAAATTAACCAGCAAACCGAATTCTAGTGTGTGTGTGTGAGTGTGTTGCTGTGGATGATTGTCATGGGCAGGCAGAAGGTAATTAGCCGAATATAGTCCGAACGAAAAGAGAAAAAAAAAAAAAAGGAGAAAATGAACAACCCATCTGACTTCTTCCCATTAGCTGCAAAGTAGTGGAACATCTGCAGGGCTGGAAATGGAGTCAGGTTAATATTTCCGTACACACACAGGGAAAAAAACACTTAGGGGTATCCATCCAAAGCTCTACTTTTCCATGCTTGGCTGGAAAGCTAAAAGCCCTTCGCTGCTAATAAGGTAGGAGATGAAACCCAAAGTGTGGAGGAAAAAAGATGGAGAAAAAGAAGGTAAGGGAGCAGTTAGTACACGAGGCCAGAAAGAACAAGTGAGCGATGGAGAAAATGAACAAATATGCAAAAAAAGGAGATTTAGGAGACTTAATGAAGATATGCTGGCAGATATGCAGAGGAGGCTGCTGGTAATTACAGGTTCAGCAGCAGCTAACCGGTGACTCGGGGGGGCCCCCGCACTGTTGAATACACTCCCCACGTTTTCACCCAATTAAAGTCTGTCACCGCGAGGAAAAATTGTAAAGGTTGCGGCGATGACAAACGAGGAGAGCGGAGCAGCGGATAGAGCCCAGGGGCCGCACAGTTAACAGCACATGAGCTTAATTCTGCCAAATGGGAGTGTTTGTTATGAAATCAATCCCCCCCGAAACTCCCGCTGTGGTGTATAAAGAGCTTTTATTATGTGAGACCAGTCACATGCTTCCATTATTTATTAGCCTATTTCAATCTAGTAATTAAGGAGCACATTAGGAGTAAGATCATAAAAAAGAAAATAGGACTTTATAGCTGATGCACTGACAAAAGTTTCAAAGTGAAAGTAATTTGCCGTAAAGGGCTCCAGAAGACCTTTTTATAATGGTGTCTGGTCACAGTGATTTCTTCAAAATGTAGTCAAAAGTCATGTTATTTTTCTCTCTGCTCTTTCATTCTTCACCATAGTGACTTCAATCATGAACTATCTGATTGAATAATCAGTTTAAAAAGATTACAAATCTGACCAGACATCTGATTCCAGCTCTTAGCGCTTGACATTTTTCTATGTCAACAGGTGGCAACCTCGGGGACTGAGAAGTAAAGCTAATGCTGAAGTGCCTTAAACTTGCAATCTTTCTAATAGCCAGCAGGGGGCGACTCCTCTGGTTGCAAAAAGAATTCTGATTGTATAGAAGTCTATGAGAAAATGAGCCTACTTCTCACTTGATTTATACCTCAGTAAACATTGTAAACTTGAGTTTATGGTCTCAATCGCTAGTTTCAAGTCTTCTTCAATACAGCATGATGTTCATTTAGTAAATTATGGTCCCATTTAGAGTCACATAGATCATGAAGCAGGGGATGCTTCAGGGCGTGGCTACCTTGTGATTGACAGGTCGCTACCACGGCGTTGTGCAGTCTGGGAGTTGTCCGTGTTTTCTTCTTTAACAACTTTAACCCTTTAACAGTGTGTTTTCAGTTCATGAAAGTAAATTGTAGCACTATGGTCGACTAAAACGGTCTCATTCAGCGTTTGGTTGTACTTAGCTCCACCCTTTCGTGTCACTTCTGGTTGCAAAAAAACAACATGGCGACGGCCAAAAACCAAGATGGCAACGGCCAAAATACCGAACTCGAGGCTTCAAAACGGCAGTCCACAAACCAATGGGTGACGTCACGGTGACTACGTCCACTTCTTATATACAGTCTTTGGATGTAACAGACAACTTTTGATCAATAACAAAAAAGTATTGAGGTTCACAGCCTCACACTAACGGCAAAAAAACTACCTCGCCAGATGTAGTTTGCATTACAGGAAGTACCGTATTTATGTCTTGAAATTACATCTGAAAAAGTAGGGGTCGTTTTCAGACATTTACATGTTCATAACAGTTGTTCTCTGTGAATAGAGCAAGTACTGGTCCCTGAGCCTGACAGATAAAGAGAGAAAATAACTTGAATACATTTTTGGACAAGCCACACACAAATGTGGCATTTACGTTCTGCTTTACTGGAAGTATTTCATGGTTCACTTTGACTAGAGAAAAGTCTTCAAAAAGTGGGGTGTTATCTAATAATTAGGGTCATCTTATATTCAGGTCATTACAGTATTTTTAAGAAATGTTGTAGAAGGCAAAAAAAAATAAAGGGTGTTATTGTTTGTGAAAGTGACATGGTAGAATTAAGAGAAAATAAACCCAGAGACTGTTGTAAACTTCTTAACTTCTTAATGAAAGAAAAAAATATTAAAATGATGTGTTTGTGCGGCATTTATCAGTGAAGTTTACTTTTCCTTCCTCTGACAGAGCAGACAGCAGCTACAAGAGGCCAGACAGAGCAGCTCACTTCACCTCCATCTCTAATTTCATCGTTCTCCCTCCACCCCTCTCTCACCTCCTCTACCCCCTGTGTGAGTTTTGTTATTACGCTCTGGCTTGATTTATTTATTCTGTCCATCACGGCCTTGCTCTTTTCCCCTCCATCCCTCCTCCTGCATAATATTTTCCATCTCATCACGGGATGCACCGCTGGACTTGTCGAATCTCTTGTCTGCTGAGGTGTGAGATGTATGATGGGAAGTCAGAGCCGTAACCCTCCCGGCTTCCTCTCTGCCCTTCACGTTTGACAAACAAAACCCTGCTCACATTCAGGAGCAGGCACATTTCACTTTTTTTTTGCCATCAACAGTATCATTGATAAACAACTGGCACTGCAACTTTTTAAATTTTAAACTTCAGTGTATCAATGAATTATTTCTGCAGTGAAATAACAGTGGCTGTGGTAGAACTCTTGTAAACTTTGATGTATACTTTTGGGCATTTGGTATCGCAGACACTTTGGATAATTATGGAGGTCCTCCAGGAAGCATTATGGGCCCTATTCATTTTTAAACGTTAATTAAATGTTCCGTTATGATTCATCGCAATGTCAACTACCACTCTATGCTGATGAATCACAAGTATATATCTCTGTTTCTCCAGACAACTCCAGTTCTTTGATAGCCAAAATTACAAATTCCTCTCTATTTGAACTGAAGTCATTGCTACATTATGTGTCTCTATCTTCTGGCTGTTGATGTTTTGGGGTATTTCACAATCTTGATGTGTTCGCCTCATTTTTTAGTTTAAGATCTCTCTTATTTATTTTTATGCTTTTGGCCAACTCTTGGGTTGTTTTAAGGTACCATTTAGGTTGTTTGTACAATGAAGTCATATTATATGATAGTATTAGCATTGTATTCATGATTTTTTACAGCATATCTTGTGTTATTTGTCTTATGTTGTTTATCTGTAACACCATTGTTATCAATGGGATCTTGGCCAGAACAGTCTTGAAAAAGATTTTTTTTTTTTTTTTTTATCTCAATAAGGCTTTCGTGGTAAAATAAAGATTAAAATTAAAATACAAAAAACATTAAAAACAGCTTGTACTTTTTTTTTCAAACTAAGTTAAGTACTTGAAGCTTAAACAAACATAAATATTAGGGCTGTCAATCAATTAAAATATTTAATCGCGATTAATCGTATGATTGCCCATAGTTAATCGTGATTAATTGCAAATTAATCACACATTTTTTATCAGTTCAAAATGTACCTTAAAGGGAGATTTGTTAAGTTCTTAATACTCAAATATGCTGCTCTATGAAAATGTATGTATATATTTATTATTGAAAAACAATTAACAACACAAAACAATGACAAATATTGTCCAGAAACCCTCAGGTACTGCATTTGGCATAAAAAATATGCTCAAATCATAACATCGCAAACTCAAGCCCAACAGGCAACAACAGCTGTCAGTGTGTCTGGTTTAACCCACAAGCATCCTCCGTCCAGCCCATGCACTGTTCACATGCACAGTCCTAGCGTCTGTGGCTCGGCGCATGGACTTCACATGATCAGAGAGTGCTATGATTCCAATCACCTTCTACACCAATCACAAGCCTCATCTGTCCTTCAACTCAACTCGGCATTAGTATTACAACTTTTGGCCCGAACTAAAGAAGTCTAAATCACCGCTGCAGTTTTCTGGGCTCTATTTCCCTTTGTTTTTATTAATATAGTTTTTATAGTTATTACAAAGTCTCATGTATAATGCTTGTGCAATACATCGCGCTCGTGTTTCTGTAATAGTTTGACGGACATATTACGCCAATTAACACATTGTTGATTTATGCATATGATTGTTCTTGTACTGTATATGATCCCCGACGATGTTGTTTATGTTAATTAGTTATGTATTTTCTGTGTCAGCAATCGTTTGAGTTATAGCAGCGCAGTGAACGCATACGCGGCCGCCATTAAGGGACCGTCGTACAATTCTTCAGCTCACCCTATGTGTGCACTATGCTCATTGTACTGAATGAGAGCCTGAGTTTGCTCTTTGTTGACGCTCCCTTACAGTTATGAAAGCTGTGTGCTTGCATGTGTATTTCATACCATACTGTTTGTTTATTAATACTACATATTACTAATGCCTGTACATGTTTTCTATTGATTTTCTGTATTTCAGTAACCACCATAAACACACATCTTCACATAAGGATTTTATAAACCATCTAAAATAAATGAGTGGCATCTCAATGAGAGTGTGTGTGACATGGATTAATTGACCCATCACCATCTACCTGTTCTTACCAGACAACCTGTGGAGACTGCAAAAAACATTAATAGAACCATCATCTAAGGGGTTCATTCATTCAGCATCACTGAGGTCACAAGTTTGGTATCCAGTAAACCAACACCTATGTTTACAGTGTCAGTGTGCTGACTTGACTATGACTTTCCCCAAACTGCATGTGATTATCATAAAGTGGGCATGTCTGTAAAGGGGAGACTCATGGGTACCCATAGAACCCATTTTTATTCACATATCTTGAGGTCAGAGGTCAAGGGACCCCTTTGAAAATGGCCATGACAGTTTTTCCTTGCCAAAATTTAGTGTAAGTATGGAGCTTTATTTAGTCTCTATAGCCTCTTTGTATGGTAGCAATGGATTCTTTAGGTTTTCTAGTTTCATATGATACCAGCATCTTCACTCAAGCTTTAAAACTGAGCCCGCTACAACCTCCGAAAGATAAGATAAAGACGTTAAAGAAATTAGTGACGTTAAAAAAAGAATTTGTGTTGACGCGTTATTATCGCGTTAACTTTGAAAGCCCTAATAAGTATACAAAAATGCTGCAACAACATGATTATATGTCGAGTTCCTAAAAGATAACAAGAAACAATGATCCAGCCCTGTTATGATACTGTTACGGGAGTGTGATAGTCCCCGACTTCTCCAGAGAAGTCATTAAATTGCCCTGACTAGAACACACCACTAAGAAGTCACAGTGGTCCAGACATTTCACAACCGGTGGGAAATTCTGTTGAATATTCTAAGACAGCCACCGTCTGAAGTGGAGCTGTTCATTACTAAAAGCGCCGTCTCTGCTGCGTCGCCTTTCTACTGAGTTCAAACAAGGACACTGCAGTCGTGTGGAGCCCAGCTGAGCGGACTCGTCTCTCACCTGGGTTACACCAGTTACTGTCCGCCTGCCAGCTCGACTCGACTGCTCTGTGCTTTCTTCTACCGACACATCGAGAGACTCTTCTTAAGCTTAAGCCTCTCCTTCTCAACTTAAAGAGGATCAAGAGATGAAAGCAGATATACAGGAGGAAGAAAGAGTGAAGTGAAGACAGAGAGAAGATGATAGAGTCAGAATGGGAATGAAGAAAATGGCTGCAACAATACAGAGACTAAGAGAAATTGAGATAAAGACGACGGCAAAAGAGAACATGAAAAGGAAAGAAAGCTTAGCTGCAGCATATGCTAATATCAGCTCATTTTAATTCTTAATGTTTAAACTAAGGGGATTAGACAGGAAAGGGGAATGCATGGAATGTCTCATCCATATGGGAAAAATGCTTCTGTTTTATAGATGAATGCATTCAACACACACTAATAACTCAATCAGAGCATGAAGGACATGAGGAAGCTTATCTATGTTCATATACTAGGTATGTGTGCATGTTGTACTAGAGAATCAGGCTCATCAGTGGTTGTTATTTTCCCCAAGAACAGCTTTTTTGCTTCACTTATTTAAATGGTTGGTTGGTTCCACAGAACATAATGTCAGTGGCTTTTATAGGGACTTTTTATTTAGTAGAATGTAGGGCTATCAATCGATTAGAATATTTAATTGTGATTAGTCACATGATTGTCCATAGCTAATCGCCATTAATCGCAAATTAATCACACATTTTTTATCTGTTCAAAATGTACCTTGAAGGGAGATTTGTCAAGCATTTCATACTCTTATCAACATGGAAGTGGGCAAATATGCTTGCTATATACAAATGTATGCATATATTTATTATTGGAAATCAATTAACAACACAAAAAAATGACAAATATTGTCCAGAAACCCTCACAGGTACTGCATTTAGCATAACATGTATGCTCAAATCATAACATGGCAAACTGCAGCCGAAGAGGCAACAACAGCTGTCAGTGTGTCTGTGTGTTGACTTGACTATGACTTGCCCCAAACTGCATGTGATTATCATAAAGTGGGCATGTCTGTAAAGGGGAGACTCGTGGGTACCCATAGAACCCATTTTCATTCACATATCTTGAGGTCAGAGGTCAAGGGACCCCTTTGAAAATGGCCATGCCAGTTTTTCCTCTCCAAAATCTAGCGTAAGTTTGGAGCGTTATTTATCCTCCTTCACAACAAGCTACTGTAGTATGACATGGTTGGTATCAATGGATTCCTTCGGTTTTCTAGTTTCATAGGATGCCAGTAGCTTCACTTTAGATTTAAAGATGAGCTACCCTCTAAAAATCGCAAGTCGCCTTTATTATTAGTTAACTTGATTAGATAATTGGTGCCGTGAAAACGAATTTGCATCAAGGCATTATTTTCGCGTTAACTTTGACAGCCCTAGTAGAAAGTAGTTCCAATGAAACTGTCCACAGCAAAGTCTGTAGATTATCTTGAGTATTCATTTCGAGAAAAACACATTTCTGTTGACTTTTTCAAATGTAAATTTCCAGTGTTCTGAGCAACACAAACTACATCCCATCTGCCTCTACTACACTGGTATGGAGGGAGAAAATCTCATAACAAGGACAAACAGAACCAAAACTATCTGCATGGATAGACACCAACGAGAGGCATGTGAGAAAATGTGTGTTCGGGGGGGGTAATGTGGGTGAACGGACCCTTTATCAAAAACTGAAGAATATCCTGTTAAGAAGCTGTAAAAAATAGACGACTGAATTCTCCTTAATGAACCTTCCCTACAAATATAATATTTCTCCTTATCTACTTAGGAAGATCGTGCTTTATCATATAAATCTAAAGAACCTGGTTTAAGAGGGCACAGGAATGCACGTGTCCAATATGTGTGTATATCTATACATACAGTACAGTATACTGTATGTGTTTGCATTGAAAGGAGATAGCCATGTGTGTCCTGCTGTTTATCAGCAGGTGAAGTAAAAATAGTACAGGAACACAGTTTCCTCCTTGAGCTATGAATCATGCACATGACAAGGACAACTGACAGCCTGCGGCAAGATGAAGACGTGTGTGTCTATGTCTGTGTGTGTGTGAGGCAAGTGAATGTGAAAATAAGCAGGACAGACATCATGTAGGGTAGATATGCAAGGAGGAGATAAGCTGCTCGAAACACACAAGCACACACCCTGTGCTGTCTCTGTTCACCATCTCCTCAGAGAGAGTCCAACCTTCAGCATGAGTCATCACCACAGTGACTGCCCTTAAAGCACTTCCACTCTGCTGTTCCTTTCACAAGGAATGATTCCTGCAGTCAGAGACGAGCTCATAAGAGTGTTTACCGGTTTCATTTGGCCTGTTTGCTCCAGAATGAACAATAGTACAGAACTGCATTAGCACTGCAGCTACTAAAGGGGAACGACTTCAGATGACTTGCTTTTTAAACTTAAAGGTGCAGTGTGTAGGGTCTGGCAGCATCTAGTGGTGTGGTTGCATATTGCAACCGACTGAGTACCCCTCCTCTTACTCCTCCCTTTCCAAGACTGCGGTAACGTGAGCTCAGAGGCCATCCATAGGCCATCCATACCATAACAACACTACTTTAGGAGCAACGAAAGTCAGATGGCTGGCGCTACCATGACTTTGCGCTCTGTGGCTCACGTTACCGCAGTTTCACAAGTGTATCGGAGAACTACAATGGCCTTCAGGTAACTTAAAAACACAAAAGGCTCTCACTAGAGCCAGTTTTTGGTTGGGCTACTGTAGAAACGTGGTGGAGCAACATGGCAGACTCCGTGAAGAGGACCCGCTCCATATGTAGACATGAAGGGCTCATGCTAAGCTAACGAAAACACGGTTCTTAGTTTCAGGGTATTTTCAATTGAATTGTTGCACACATTTTATGTGAATTTATAGTGCCTGTTTCCAACTACTACCTTTATGTGAATATATTTTAGAGCATATGACAAGATGCTAGCCACTAGCATGGCTGTAGACACGTAACCTTGTTGTATGATAACAGTATCTTTTGTGGAGGAATTCCCTGTAAAAACTAAATTAGTCTACGTGATGCGTAATCCCATTCTTCCCAGTATCTCTGGGGGTATTGCTAATAGTGTCTTTTTTGATACTACCACTGGAGGTCACATCAAAGTGTAGTCTTTTCAAACTTTCTGCCTTTAACAGTAAAGATAATCATGGTGTAAAAACTTAACAACAGGACCACAACATTAAGGGTCCTAGTGCTGCACAAACCTCAAAATCCTGTGAAAACACTAATTGCTGCAACAGACCAAAACAAAAATAGATCTCCAGCAACTATTCGTGCTAAATAAGCAAATAAACCGTAGAATAAAAGTCCAAATTTAGCTGAAGTTGAAGTGTTTTACTGGGAGGGTTGGGTCCTCAGTGAAATCTAGATTTAGGCTTTAAAAAACAACATATACCACATGTTTTTCTCTGTTTCCTTGCCAATTTTGGCCACTTTTCTTTTTACTTATTCTCCTCTACACACTCAGTTTGACTCATACGGTCATAGATATCAATTATAATCTTAATGGGAACAATTGGGAACAATTATCAGACACAGCATCACTTTATCTCCTGTTAACAGCAAACAACAACAACAACTGGACTAGGACTGGCTCGGCCCAATTTTGTGTCCGATTAGTTCTGATCCCAGGTCACAGGTGTATTCAGTGTTGCATCTCAGTCCATCCTGTGGAGAAATGCTCCGATATCAAAAGCCGACGAGCCGTTAAACCTGCCGTCTCCGTCATTGTCTCCGTCAGTCACGGCGGAAGAGACTCAGTAAAAGCGCAGTAATTATTCAACATGTTCTCATGTATATTTAAGAGGCAGCTGCGTCAGCCTGTTCCCCACACAGCTCCAACACACCATGATGGACGATGAAGTCACCGAGACTAAAGCCTGACGTCTGCAGACAGCAGGTGTACTTCACAAAGAACTGGCTGGCCTGCACACGCTGTATGTCTGAACACGGCTCAGTTTATTACAGTCTTTGTTTATCCCCTTTTTTGCATTAATGAACATCTTGCAGGGAACAATTTGTGTCATGTTTCTGAGATGAAAGAACTGTACCAGTTATAACGTATCAATACAACATATCCACTTGTCCAAAAGCAACAAAAAGTTGAAAATAAAAACAAAACCAACTTATCTATCCACTCTGCCTTAAATAAATAGAATAGAAGAAGAAAAAAAATAAATTAACAAGAATATCTCCAAGAAATTAAAAGATATCATTTGCCTTAAAGTACATCGCAAATGAGAATCCAGTTTATGCAATTTCACATATATGCTGCATTATTTATGCAAGGAAGAAACAAGTAAAAAAAAAAGTATGATGAATAAATAAATACAAAAAAATTAAACATTCATGAATGTATTATTATATCAATGTGTCCTGTGTGACCAGATTTCATGATTCACATTAAGAAAAGAAAGTGAAAAGCAATATTTCACAAAATACTAAACTATTTCTTTAAAGGAGCTAAATACGGGATTGGGAGCATTTCTATTGCCTCTTAACGGCTCTCAACATGGCAATGGCGTGCCGGCGACTCGCAGCAAATGGTGCTAACAGCGCTAATAGTGCAAACAATGCCAAACGTGATTATAGAGAAAACAGTGTTTACCTGAGGGGTTACCAGAGGGTGTATAATGCCGTTGGCTGGGATGTCGTTATCAGCTGTATCCGCCGTATGAGAGCAGTGCAGAGCAGCGGCCGTGAGTAGTGGTGCAAGCTCACATGCACGAACATGCGCTAAAATGCATGCGCGGCCGGTCTGGCTATGTCAGCAAAGCAAGGAGAAGCTCATATTTAAAACACACACAGACAGAGAGGGACTTCATTCTCTGCTCAGGTAGACATTACTCCTTTATATCTTTACATAGGAACATAGTTGTTTGATGCTATAGTAATGCTCTGGATATCGTATAGAGCAGTGGCTCCTAACCTGGGGTACAGGCCCCCCTTGGGGGGCGTCAAAGATAACAGGGGGTGATTGTCAAAATTAGATTTGCACTTGTATAACTAAAATCATAATAACACACTTAGTGGATAAATTATCCAAAAGTCTGTATATAAAACTTTAAAAAGATATTTTTTTTGCTACTTAGTAGGCCACATTCTGTTTGAACCCGGTATTTGTGCACAATTGCAGAAAAGGTGAGGCTACACTAATATTATTAGTATTATACTATTTGTAGAATTAGATTCTGTGATCCAAACATTTCCAATAACTTCAGAGCGTTGTAAAGTCCAAAAGTCAACATTTATTGAAAAAAGAGAAAGAAAGATGGAAAGATAGTAATCATTTCCAAGAATCAAAAACATGTTTTTATATAATGAAATATTCTGCTTAAATCTATATCTGTTGGTGTTTAGCTGATATTATACTATTTGTAGAATTAGATTCTGTGATCCAAACATTTCCAATAACTTCAGAGCGTTGTAAAGTCCAAAAGTCAACATTTATTGAAAAAAGAGAAAGAAAGATGGAAAGATAGTAATCATTTCCAAGAATCAAAAACATGTTTTTATATAATGAAATATTCTGCTTAAATCTATATCTGTTGGTGTTTAGCTGACGAGTTATATTCATTGATGAGACTTGATTTAATAAAAAAAGATTTAATACACGGATTCACCTTATTCAAATTGAGGGCTTTGTTCAAGGATTTGAAAATTTTGGATGATGACATCAGAAACTATGGTGGGGGGGGGGTCTTAGCTTTTCTTAGATACAAGTAGCTGCTCACGCGGGCGGTCTGTCCGGGGCGTCGGGACAGAAAGTGTACTGTCTGACAGTCAATGACAGAGGGTCAACAGATAAACAACAAGGCGAGAATGTTATTTATTCAACCTGAATCTGGTTGTGATCTCCTTGTTTGCTCGTATGTGTGAGTGCCTCCCTCCCTGCAGAGTCTCACTGTGTTTAATGATGTGCCTGAGCGCGGGCTGCAACAATACAGCAACACTCCACTTTCATCTTCAGCCCTATATTCCCCTTCCAGCAGAGTCTTTCATTTATTTTTCGCCTACAAAACAAATGCTAATAATATGCTAATCTGATTGTATGTGTTATTGCAAAGTTTCACCTCTTCAGTGAATGAAGCTACTCAGTGGAAGATAGAGACGCGAGCTCTCAAAGACACTCCGGACAAAAAGGATAATTTTCTTGTGTGTGTCCGTATACTGTACAGGTGCTGCCGAGCATTCAGGGCAACACACGCCAAACCACCTGGTACTTGCAGGGGTTACCAGGCAACACTTGGTTGTTAGTCTGCAAACACACGTGCACTTAAAGTGTGTCGGAGAGAGGAAACAGGAGCGAGCAGACCCTGGTCCATTAGTCAAGAGGTAAACACCATCTGGACGTCCACGAATGTTTTCCCCAACACACACACACTCCATGAGCTCTATTCATTTCACTTAATAACACACACACACACACACACACACACACACACACACACACACTCGTTAACAACACAGGTGCTAACAACTCAAACACACACACAGAGTGAGACCCTGAGGGAGGACGTTTTCTGCCAATTATCATCCTGGGTGGCAACGCACACTTTTTAATCGACAACACAGAGGGGAAATAAATTCTTAAACACTAATCCTCTTCGTGCAGCCGCATTAAAGAGATTCTATAAGTGACATCATTTCAACTACAGCCAGGTAATATATCAGTATTTACTGTTTAGCAACATGTAAGTACCGTTTATTCGGTCTGTATATTGGAAGGAATCTGCTGATACCATATGATACGATACGATACAATATTGTATCGTATTTTGATACAGTGGTTACGATTCAATATACTGTAATACTGTAAGCAAGGCGATATATTAGGATTTTTTAAATCTAATTTTAGGAAAACTGTCATAGACTAAAGAACACACCACCATATACATAAAATCAGGGTAAAAAAGTTTCCTTTTTTTTATGCAATCATAACAGTAGGATCTGCATTTGCATTTATTTTCAGTCCCTGTAACACCCAACATCAGAGCACTACTTTGAGAAGGAGCGCGAGCGTGCATGCAGAACAGAGCCCCTTTGCCGGGGCTCCTTGCTCGCTCACCCGGTAGCGGCATGGAGGGAGACGGGCGCCGGTCTGCATGTGTGCCGCTGAGTCGGTTGAGGATCGGAGGAAGGTTTCAGTTTGGGGGCATTACATGACCAGGCGTTAGCAATCCACTTGACGAGGGCGGCTTCAACCACAGGTGCTTTCCCCGTGCGCATTCCTTTTTTTATTCAGATAAAATGACTTTCCTTTTCCCATCATGATATCAATGTGCACGCAGCATCAGCCTCGGGTATCCAGCCGGAAAGCAGACGGTCAGCGAGGCAAAGTATCAAGGGAATAAAGTCAAAAACAAAACAAAAATTCAATTAACGTTAGTCTAACGTAATTTTAAAATGCTTTTCCATATGTTTTAATATATGAAAAGACCCAAAATGAACACTGTAAGCGGACTACTTGGTTACTATAAGCAAATTATTTAAACAGCATTTGTATAGGAATGATTCTGTCCCAAGCTTCTGGATCACTATAAGCGGTTTCCACTATATATGTGTTTTTATGTTTCGTCTTACACGTGCCTGTCTTCCTTTATTTTGAAGGAGGTATATTCAACAAAAACTGAACATCATGAGCTTTGTAAAATTAGAGTTTATGGTAGAACTGTTGCATTGGATTGTACAGGTGTGCCTAATAAAGTGGCAACTAAGTGTATATGTAGATCTGACAAAGGTAGGGCTGACCAAATGCTTCGCTGACCATTGCCATGGTAATCAACCTCCAAATCAGTATTCGATTGTTGTTTATTTATATATATATATATATATATATACATGTATATATAAGTATGTAATAATGATGTATAAATCCCCAAATAGCCCATGAAATGAGGAATAATCCCACAACATTATTCATCATTTATATTCAACATGAATTTTTATTAGTTATTCTCAAACGGATATCGCAGTTTGTTACGTGTAGGTGCGTGTGTGTACAGTAGTGCGGCAGCGGCACTGTTCCGAAGCTTCAAATACCTTCAAATATTTTTCACCAAAGCTTCGAAGCTCAAAAAATGGTATTCGTGACAGCCTAGAAAAATGAATTTTGTTTTTCTCCATACCGTCCAATCAACACTATCAACATGTAATAATCACAACAAAGCAAGCAGCCTGGAAAAAAAGTGAACGTTCTTTGTAAAAAGCGTGACAAATAGAGTAAAATTAGGTTTCTAAAAATGCTACAGCAAAATAATGAGGCAAAAACAGATCCTATAGAAATCACCCTCTACAAATATAATACTCTATTTCATAAAATACGACACAGACGGTGAGAAGAAAAGCAGAAGAGAGGAAAAGAGATGAGCCAGAGGGGCTCAGGTGTTCTTCCTAAACCCTAATGTAAGTCAATTCAAACCATGAGATGGAGCTTTAAGCCCGGTAATATGAAAACTCTGACAGCCGTGACCCTGAGGAACAACACTGGACTGAAACACGATGTGCATGAACTGCTGTTTACTAAGAAACTGAGTGAGAGAGGACGGATCAGGGACAGAGAGAAACAGTGTAGAGGAGAGAGGAGAGAGTCTGCCAAGAAAACGGAAAACATTTATGAACTCGCCCTTGAGAAATATAATAAACCTGTGATTGTTTGCTCAACTAGAATAACTCGGCAGATCACATTTTCCGTTTTAAATCTATGAAACTATTTCCTGCCGGCTGCGTCGACCAATCGAGTCACAGAGAGGGAAGGAAGAGCTAAACATGAAGTCATTCCAACGAGCCAAAGTAAACAACAACTACGTTTCATTCTATCTTAATGGATTTCTGTCCAACATACTCTCACCACAGATGGTGGTCCTTTAACCAGCCCGACCACGGAGACGGTGATAAACATGTATTTACAGACTTTATGTCCCGAGCCTGTTGACATCTGCTAAACATGTAACTCATCTTTAGAGTTGATGAGCTGTTCTGGCAGGAAGAGGACACAAACACACCCACAGTAAGCACGAGGAACATTTGAGATGTTCAACATGTGAGTGTGATTGTATGTGAGATAAATGATAACAGTGATCAAGTCACAAGTTCACCTTATCATACATACACAGTTGACACAGTCAACAAAGCACACCACAGTTACTGAATGAGACAAAGCTACTGGTTATGTTCTTCACATTAAACACTGACGCCATCTGCTGGTGGCTTTCCACTGCAGTTTGGGTTTAAACGGGGCTCAAAGAGTACTGTTTTACTTCTCATCCTAACCTCTATATATCATTCTCATGGCCATTTCAAGTTATATTTATTGCCATATGTGTTATTATTATTTTTGTAATATATTCTTTTATGTAGTAATACGATGCACAGTCTCTGTGTGAGTGCACTTTCTATTGCACAAAACTAGAAACATAACGCCAGAGTAGTTTTAATGTATTTTTCGTTTGTTTTGTTCCATGTATAGCACAGACGGAATGCAATTTCATTCCCCTATAAACAGAGTATTGAATATGATATGTCTGTGTATGTTAATCTCAATCAGGCCACAGTAGGTTAGGTTCTGACTGGGCTCTTATTTAGCCTAGCTGTGTTCCCTCTGCTTCATCAAGTTGGGTTTACTCAGGCTACTCAGAACTGCCATCAATTGGCATGTGAGTCGTACTATACAACATGCTCCAGGATAGTTTAAAAATAAGAAAAACATCTGTTTGATTCTTTTTATATGTTTTGCCTGTATGTCCACAGGTTTTCATATATCTGTAAATGATTAATCATTTATAAGATTAGTTGGTGGGAAGAAAATACTGCATGACTACTTTGATCATTAATTCATCATTTAAGTTAATTTAGAGAAATAATAGTACAAGCCAGCCTCTCAAATGTGAGGATTTGCTTGATTTCCTCCCCTCATATCACTGTAAAATGAAAACCTTTAGGATTTTTTAAATGTTAGTCTGCAATTAAAAGAGTCCCCACTGTGACAGACATCTGACATAATGCATACATTATGTATCAGTTGCAACTCCTACAAGCAGTTGCAGACAGTACATCTTCAATACAGACACAGCTTAAATCTACTAATAACTATTCAAAGAAAGAAAGAAAGAACCTAACAACTTTAAGTAATACATATGGAGCTTGAAAATATATGTTTAGTTTTGTGTGAGTGTGACTGAACATGGGAAGGTGAAATCTTACAGCAGGCCACGTTCCTCTAGTAATCCCCTCAACAACCAGCAGGGGTCAGAGTAGATCTTACACACTCACACACTGCAGAGCAGCATCCATCTAAACTACAGCCATATGGGGTCAGCACACACCGTTTGACCTATTACACTCACAAGTAAACACACCACACACACACACACACACATTGTCATTTCTGCTCCATTTCTTCCTCTCAGCACCGAGCAAACAAGTGTTTCTGACTGTGGATGTTAAGGGCCTCTGCATGTGTGTGTGTGTGTGTGTGTGTGGCTGTAAAAGACTGAGTCATGCTGTGTCTGCCTCCCTGCATTCAGCTGGCAGAGTTCCAGCCCGACAGACAGGATCCATACGGAGCCAGACTGACTCACTGTGAGTCTGCAAATATCAGAGGACCTGGCTCCATTTAATACTTTTTTACAGGACCAAAAGCTAATTTAAGATTTTTCTCAAATCATGCAGAGTAGTTTCAGTGGTAAGGAGGCACATGCAGGGTAAATTCATATATCACATGATGCAATCAAGTCATATCAATCATTTGCCTGGTGATGACCCAACAGGGTCGGGGAATATGCCTGTTTTACTCCATTAAAGTTTTGGAAGCTATGATCTACTTGTTTTTCTCCTGGTGAAATCGTGGAAAAAATGCTATTATCTCACTCTAGCATTTGAGAAAAATGTGTCTTCAAGTCTGAACCTGAGAGTCAATAACTTTTATGAGGATTATGAGGAGTTTTGCATGTGCGTTGTGTTTGTCCGCTGACCTGTCCGGTGAGTGACGGAGCAGACTGTCCCAAGGTTTGGCTCCTCATACGGACCAGGTTGTTCATCTCTCCTGCTCCTGCAGACGTTCCCCCGGTGGCCCCGGGCCCTCCAGACGGCCCCTGCCAGGCCAGCTGACTCACCCCGGCGTGCAGACTGCTGGACAGAGGCAGCAGCTGCTTACCTGTGAAAGGGAAAGACTCATGTCAAACCCAACCAACCTTCTTTTCAGCTACACTTGGAAACCCTCTGCTTTTTTTAGAATCCCCACTACAGTTTAGTGATTCATAGATATTATTGGTCTCCGCCCTGAATAACTGGATGAGACTCAAACTGGCTCAAACTCAATGACAGCTCACATTAATCATCGATAAAGCAGCCGTCCATTTCCTAAACAACAAAGACAAAAGAAACGCAAAGAACAAACCAGTCCTTGTGACTAAACTAAAATACAACCAACCATAAATTTCTGAGCTGTTGTTTCACATCGGATTAATATTATTATCACATGACCTCTGTTTGGTGAAACATGGCAGTTAATGTGTGGTAGAATTTTCACTTCACTACAGATTATGGACGTGGCAGATTATGGACGTGGCAGATTATGGACGTGGTAGATCAGCAGCCGGATTAAGAACTCAAGAGATCACGGATCACAGGATGACCTCAGGGTAACACTGGCCACACAGCTAAACTCAGACTGGGTAGGATCATTAATTTACATCTCGTACTGTAAAACGTTTTAATATTCCAACTCAGTGAGAGTCAGAACATCTTGATTCAATGTTTACGAAGAACATGGGTGTGTGTGTTACCGGTCATGGCCACGCTGCTGCGTCGGGCCCAGCTCTCATCCTGGCTCAGCTGTCGGTGCAGTTTGGATTTGGTAGCAGCGGTCGCTGCGGGCGACAGGTCGGGGTTACTCAGCTTCCTGAAGAGGAGAGGAGGGGGAGCCGCAAACTCCTTCTGGAAAGATGAAGAGGATGGAGAGAGAAAAGAACAAGAAGACTCATTAGACTTTGGTATTATAGCTTATTACAGCTTGTATACAGTATCAAGTGTCCGGCTGCTCGTGGTGCTCACAAATGATCCCTCATCATCAAGGTCGACTCTCACATCGATACCAACAACTGTCAAATAGGTGGCAGAAGGTCGGAGATGTCGTGCAGGTGAACTGATAAGTCTTCCTTTATACATACATGTTTTCATCCTGCACAGCTCCCGAGGTTGAAGGTTGGCTAATTCTAATAAAATATATGTATATACGCTTTTTGGAGAAGTCACCAAACTGATCGGGAGGTCACAATAGCAGAAGTTTAGTTGTCAGTTCCATAACTAATAACACACTCTCCTTTATTACCGTTCGCATACTGGTGTTTGTTAGGAAGTTAAACAGGTCATAATTCCCTCTCTAGAAACAAGATTACATTTGAACACATCATGATGACGCCCTTCATTTTTGAATAGTGAAGAGAGCCTGAATGCATCATAATGTAAATCAATGGCACCTCCAGTGTTGAAATCAGCAGGACGAGAGCTTGTTAAGGTTAGCGCTTAAGAGCCAGTTAGCAGCACAGTCCTGTACGGAGCTAACAGCTAACGCTAACTAGCTCTCGTCCTGCCGATTTCCGCACGGATTTGTTGTTCACCATGTAGCATTATTAGGGAAAAATAGTGGCCGATAGTGAGTTTACTGCGTCCCAAACACATTTGCTATTGTCCTCGGAACAACGTTAATCTCGAGCCCTGACGGTACCTGTGGTGCTGTAGAAAAACAAGTACCATCACATTTTCAGAACCGTACCAAAGTATCGGTTCTCGTGACATCCCTTCTACACGGCTAAGCCTAGATTCTGTCCAAAAAAAATTAAAAAAAATCGGCAGCAAGGGACAAGCTTGACGGAGTCCAACACTAAACAATGTTTTAAATTTACTTTAGATACATCAAATTTAAATAAAAACACAAACAAAACACCTTCTTGCTATGGTTCAATTTACATAATTTTTTACTTCTTGTTACCGACACATTTTGGTATATTTTTGTGTATTTTACTGTACTATACATCCTAAACCTGGTTTCAAGTAAAACAAAACCTCCCAGGAGCTGCAGTCAGACAGTGTGGGGTCTCTGTGAGAGAGCGGGCTGAGAGCCAAAACAAAGTCAGAAAACAGGACGCTAACCACATCTCCCTCTCGCACGGCCACAACACACAAACACACCTGTTTTTCTCAGTATGCAGCCTTAACAGGAGCAGTTAGCAGCGTGAGAGGCACTCGGCGGGGCGATGCCACCCGGCTCTCTGTCATCAACCGACACGTTCAGCCACCAAACAGCTGCAGAGCGAGCCGAGAGTCGGATTTATAATTCAGTTTGTCAGCGTAATAAAGGAAAAGTTCCTCTGGACTTCCTCGACATCCCAGAGCTTTCCTAAGAGACACTCCAGAGAAAACGCAGTACAGCCAACACACACACACACACACACACACACACACACATGCTGAACGTCTGTGTGTGGGATTCAGGTTGAAACGATTTTGGAAACATCTGCTGTTGCCATGGAAACAAGGCCTGCCTGGGCTCCTCTCTCTTGCGGGTGGACCGGCCCTTGACGACACTTTTCCAGTAACATCTGGACGGCCCACGTTAACACACACACACTCAGCTCCCAGATGGCTGCACGTATGAACGAGCTTTAGTGAAAAGCTTCCGTTACTCTTCGCCAATAAAACCTGAACCAACCGCTCCCTCAAAATGACTAAAACACATTGATAAAAACACACACACGCGGTGTAATCATGTGCAACCTGTATCCATTAACTCAGGCTGGAGTAAGAGATCTGCAACAGGCCATCAGTGAACATAAACATACTTTTGCATCACATTAACATATTAAACTAATGGACACGTGTTGCTTTAATCATGTCAGAGCAGCTCCTCATCTTCAGCTGTAGTCATGAAGGCCAGTATTCAGTGAGGACGGGAGTGGGCGATATGGATAAAACACTTTATCATGCATTGCTCTATACTCCAATATCTAAAAATGTTCTGGAAAATCAGTTAAGAAACTCTTTATTGATGAAAGACGGACAGGAGAGTCCGTTTGACTTAATCGCGCATATTAAATACCTGACAATTGCTTCATTACAGTCCTGCTAATTAATGTGCAACAGTGTCTGCAATGGTCTAATACAACAAGAGATATTAAAAAGATAGGCAGTACCTCAGTATACAATGTCCAAAGCCACAGAAACCCATGCATATGGGTTCAATTTGGAGTTCAGTGTCCCAAGACACACCCAGACAATACAATTTCTATTAACTACAGGCTTCACTCAGTGCTATATTTTCAGAATGCTATTGTCACAAAATACAATAATATAGTCTGAAAGGTTTTAAAGGAACAATGTGTAGCACTGGCAGCTAGCAGCTGTAGCTACTACCCGCTCCTCCGGTGTGAGTGATAGCAGCGCACATTTTCGCAATTTGAGGGTTACCTTCTAGACAAACGGCATTGACCAGCAGTAGTGGGAATCAATTCACCGTCTGTGTGTCTCAAATACTCGCTGCGTTGATAACCCAGCTGCACACGGACCGCAGAGAGATGTGCCGAGGCTTTTCAGGTCGGGTAGAATCTAATGCTATGTGGGTTAGATCCGGTCGTCTGCTTGCTTCCAAACACCATGATTAAAATAAATTAATGTTGAGTTTCACGCAGGACACCAACACCGGTCTCCTGGGCGAAAGTCCAGTGTTTGTTGGCCCAACCAACACCCCCCACCTCCTCCTTACGCAGACTTCCACGGACTATCATTACAAACGTAGTTGTGATACGTCAAACACAAACGTAATCCGCGACAAAATATGTTTCTCTCAAAATGTAATTCACAATGCAGTCTCGTTGTTTGGGAACGTATTTTTTAGGAGACCAGGCTGACTTTTGGACAAGGCTTGAGAAGCATCAAAACTTGTCCAAAAGTCAGCCTGGTCTCCTAAAAATTACGTTCCCAAACAACGAAACTGCATTGTGAATTAAACAGAAACGCTGCAATATAAACATTATTGAACAAGTTAGTGGGGTCGAACTGAGGCCTTATCCATAAATATAAGATAACACCCACTGCTGTCTCATTTAATCATGCAACCAGAGCAGAGAAGGCATTTCTACCTGTCCAACATAACACTGATTCTTGTTTGTTATTGCGTTATTGTTGATTGACAGCTTCAGTTGCTACTGTGCAGCTGATGATGGTATGTCTCTGGGGGGAGGAAGCTCAATGTAATGCATGCCGAGAGCTGCAGCACGCTGAATACATTTGAATCTATTGTCACAGCCCGTTAGTCCGTCAGTCTGCTGCAGCTCCTTATTTAACCAGCAGGTGGCAGACAGACAGTAATCTGCTGAGGGAGTGTGTGATTATTCCAAGCAATCTGCTCATCTGAGCTTCTTGTACAGACTGAAAATGAAATGCACCAACATGGAAGGCAGCTAAGAGGTCAGTGTGTGCATGTGTGTAGGATGTGATGTACCACGGCTTTCACCACACAGACACAGACAACTTTACAAGACTTTTGCCATCAACACACACTACACAACTCGAAATATAAAAGCTGAGAGGTGACCTTGTGAACATGCAGATTCACATGCAAACATCTCCCAGGTCTACAAAGGCAGATAAGAAAACAGACACATTATCTTACAGCTGTAATGTGTGTGTTCAGGATATGACAGGGATGTGCTTTATTTACACTGCAGTGCAACTTGTACTCGGGATTTCTCGGGCTAATCCACACAAGTGGCACCAATTGGATTGGTATCGGCTATATAAAGGCCTGATCCTTTTACGTGTATCCCACCGTGCTCCACATACACCAGCTCCACTGACACACTGACACTGTTTCGTAACATACAACAATATGTCACAATACCGTGAAACCTAACTTAGGCAATAAAATGACATACAGCTTGTGTAAACTAGTAAAGTGAACATTGACACTTTGGTTTAAAAAACTGCTGCTCGGCTCACTGAGAATTATTGTTTGATGAGCTGCTGCAAGACTTGAAATATTTTTGTATGTGTATGTGCGCTGGTGCATGTAACTTTTAAATTTACCAGCGCCAAAAAAACATTTTTTTTAATTCTACTGCACCATTTGGTGTATTTGTCTTTCTTCTCGGTACTTCCCCCAAAACCGGATTGACCGAAAGAAATCCAAAGCCAACCGCAGAAACTTTTTTTATTTCTTTTTTATAACAGTTCAAAAATGAGGAAATTGTCAATGTGTTATGATGTAATTTGAGCGGACTTTCCCTTTAATTTTCTCAAAAACTGTACAGTAAAATAACTTGGTCATAGTCAGGGTCATCCTGAACAGGATAACATTTAAAATGTCAGCAAACCTCCGAAGGAAAACATTTGTTCATTTAGTTTATTAGAGTTTAAAACTCGAAAATTAGGACATTTTCAATGTGTAACAATATCACTATC